>OY282392.1:16278055-16878055 GCA_958295455.1 Coleophora deauratella | reverse complement strand
TAGAAACGCACGTTTTGTCGTCTGTCAGTATCACTCTTCGACTAGATCCGCGTTGCAAGTTAACAAAGTCATTGGCATTATAGGTGGTGTTCATTGAGGAGGAGGCTGTTCGAATTGGTGTGTCATCGGAATTGTCTCCTATTTTTGGTTCGGAACTCTTACAAAGCGGGCATTTCCATTGGGATTTTTGTAATTGCGTTAAAAGATTAAACGTTTCGAGACTAATATTGGCACACCGTAGGTCATAGAGAGCGTTGCACATACAGCAGTCCATAAAGATTTTATTAGTAATATTCTCACCACAACCAGTGCACTTTGAAGCCATTGTTCTATTCCTCCGGGCCGGCCAACTAGTCTAACTAGGCGAGTTGCGTGCAGTAGATATACGCAGCGGCGCGGGCGGCGGCAGCTATGAGCGCGGGGTCTGAAGGCGCGGGGCGCGGCAGTGAGTCGACGCAGCGGGCCGAGCGCGGGTTGTCCTAGGTCAAGGTTGGCTTTGGAATGTCTTGATTTTTTGATCAATATTTGCTCACTGTACTTCGGCACTTTATTGTTTTGATTTTGTTTTTATGTAAGTCACTAGGTTTTAACACCAGCTACACATCGGTACTAAATTTGAATGAAAAGCGACAGTTTTATCACTAAATATTTGAAGTTAATCCGGACAAATGAAATTGAGCTCCGTTCCGTACCATATTTCAAAGGGATTATCCACCCGTGTGGATGTCGCTTTATGACTTGTTAATGAATTTTTAATCTAGAATTTGATCTATCTAGCTACCAAATCTCACCCAAATCCGTTCAGTAGTTTCGATGTGAAAGGGGAACAAACAAATAAACAAGCATCCATACTTTCGCATTTATAATATTAGTCAGTAAGATAATGTCTAAGAAAATCAGTTGAATCTATTTAAGCTGGAGTTTCTTATGAAACAGAACAACTTTCCCAAAAGAACCTAAAATCGATATGCAAAAGAACCTTTTAACTTATGCTAAGGCGTTGTTAACAACTTATGGAGTGGAATGGCATCGCTTCATATCGTAACAGGGAGCATGTACTTCATCAGCTGAAATACGTCCACTGCTGGACAAAGGACTCCCCAAGGGAGAGCCATGCTTCGGCACGAATGGGCCGGCTCGACCGGAGTGATACCACGGCCTCACAGAAAACCGGCGTGAAGCAACGCTTGCGTTGTGTTTCGCCGAGTGAGTGCGGGTACCGGAGGCCCAAACCCCCCCCCCCCCCCAATGATAGCGCAGTTACCAAATATGTTACCCCAGGAGGGTACCAGCTGCGCTAGCGCTGGAGAATCCCTCTCTGGACGTCCATGCTCAGGATACAATGTGCCTGAGCCTGGACGTCCAGGCCGCCCCTCGTCGTACTCTGGGGGGGCATAACAGCGCTCCATCATCCAGTTGCAAAAGGGAATGGCAAAAACACCTTGGCACCCCCTGCCGCGCTGGCCGTGGACTTCTGCAACATCAGGGGCTTACACTCAAACATTAATGCTGTTCACTACCACCTAGAGACAGCAAAGCCGGCCTTGCTCTTCCTGACCGAGACACAGATATCGTCCCCAGCAGACACATCATACCTCTCCTACCCTGGGTATGGACTGGAACACTCCTTCGTGCCTAGGGCTGGAGTGTGCGTGTACGTTAGAGACGATATCAGTTCTCGCCGTCTCAGCAACCTTGAAGGTAGGGACCTCTCCACCATATGGCTACGTGTAGACGGCGATGACCATCCCCGCGTCTATTCGTGCCTATATAGGTCCCATACCGGCGATGGCGAAACTGACCGACTCATTGAGCACATCCAAATGGCTGCAGATACTGTGCAGCAGCAGATCCCATCCGCTGAGATCGTGGTACTCGGCGATTTTAACGCCCACCACGCCGAATGGCTCGGTTCTAGCAAGACCGATCATGCGGGGAGATCTGTTCACGGCTTCGCCCTGGCATATGGTTTGACACAACTGGTTACTACGCCCACGCGAATCCCAGATGTGGAGAACCATGAACCTTCACTGTTGGACCTTCTGCTGACTTCTCATCCGGACGGCTACCAAGTATCCGTTGACGCCTCACTCGGCTCTTCGGATCACTGCCTTATCCGGAGTACGGTGCCACTCACGTGCCCGCCGCGACCGCGAGTCGCCTGTCGCCGTCGTGTGTGGCATTACAAGTCAGCAGATTGGGATGGGATGCGGTCTTTCTTTGCGTCCTACCCTTGGGGGCAGGTTTGCTTCACGCCGGATGATCCCAACTTCGCTGCCGATTCTGTCGCTGATGTGGTGCTGCAGGGTATGGAGCTTTTTATCCCATCCTCAGTGGTCCCCATTGGCGGCAAATCCCAGCCTTGGTTTGGTCGGTCCTGCAAAAAGGCTTCTCGCCGAAAGCAGGAATGTTATCAAGCCTGGGCAAATGCGGCGAAGGTACGGGATGAAAAGACCAGCGTATTAAAAAAGGAGTTTAACTTTGCCTCCAGGTCCTTCAAAAGAGACATTGCCAGGGCAAAGTCAGCGCACATAGGCAGAATTGGCGAGAGACTAGAGCGTCTTCCTTCGGGAACTCGTGCGTTCTGGTCTCTGGCCAAAGCCGTCCAGGGGAATTTCTGCACGCCATCATTTCCACCACTGCACATGGGAAATGATTCATTGGCTCACGACGCAAAGGAGAAAGCCGATCTTCTAGGCAAACTCTTTGCGTCCAACTCAACGATGGATGACGGGGGAAACAAGCCGCCGACCATACCGCGGTGCACGAGCTGTATGCCGGATATCCGGTTCCACCAACGCTCAGTGCGTAAAGCACTTTTTTCCCTCGACATTCATAAGTCGAGTGGGCCCGACGGAATCCCTCCTATCGTGTTGAAGGTGTGTGCTCCAGAGTTGGCTCCAGTTTTAACGCGCCTTTTTCGGCTCTCATACTCCACTGGCGTAGTCCCGAAGTCATGGAAGACAGCTTTGGTGCACCCGATCCCTAAAAAAGGTGACCGCTCAAATCCGTCCAACTACCGGCCGATAGCCATAACCTCCTTATTCTCAAAGATAATGGAGTCCATTATCAACAGCCAGCTCCTTCGGTACCTAGAGGACCGCCAGCTGCTTAGTGACCGACAGTACGGTTTCCGTAAGGGCCGGTCCGCTGGTGATCTTCTTGTCTACCTGACACATCGTTGGGCACAGGCGATCGAGACTAAGGGGGAAGCTTTGGCCGTTAGTTTGGACGAAGGCCTTCGATCGGGTCTGGCACAAAGCACTTCTTGCAAAGCTTCCTTCGTATGGGCTTCCCGAGGAATTATGCAAATGGGTCACTAGTTTTCTTGCAGACAGAAGCATAAAGGTCGTAGTCGACGGTGCATGCTCAGATTCTATGTCTGTGAATGCTGGTGTCCCTCAAGGCTGTGTGCTTTCGCCTACACTGTTCCTTCTGCATATCAATGATATGCTGCAAATCAGCAGCACTCATTGTTATGCGGATGACAGCACAGGTGATGCCTTCTATACCGGCCGTGCCAACATTTCTCGGGAAAACGTCATCGAGAGCCGAAACAAACTTGTGTCGGAAATTGAGGCCTCTTTAAAGAAAGTCTCAGAATGGGGTCGACTTAATTTGGTCCAATTTAACCCCACTAAGACACAAGTTTGCGCGTTCACTGCCAAGAAAATGCCATTTGTCGTATCACCTCGTTTTGAGGACACTCCCCTAAATGCCTCAGCTAGTATCGGAATTCTTGGTGTCGACATATCGAGTGAAGTCCAGTTCCGTGGCCATCTAGAGGGTAAGGCTAAATTAGCCTCGAAGAAGCTTGGTGTGCTCAATAGATCGAGACGGTATTTCACTGCGGCGCATCGCCTGCAACTTTATAAGGCGCAGGTTCGGCCTCATATGGAATACTGTTCTCATCTCTGGGCAGGGGCACCCCAGTACCAGCTTCTCCCTCTGGACCGCATTCAACGAAGAGCAACTCGAATCGTCGACTGCCAGGATATTTCAGATCGGCTTGACTCCCTGGCGCTGCGTAGAGATGTAGCCTCGCTCTGCATTCTCTATCGCATGTACAATGGGGAGTGCTCCGAGGAATTGTTCGGATTGATCCCTGCCGCCTCTTTCCGTCATCGTTCTACGCGACAACATATTCATCCCCATCACATAGATGGTTGGCAGTCCACAACTGTGCGTTTCACTAGAAACTTTTTGCCTCGCACAACCAAACTGTGGAATGAATTGTCGCCTGCGGTATTTCCGGACCGATACGACATTCAAACCTTCAAGAAAAGAGCGTACTCCCAAATCAAAGGCCGGCAACGCACTTGTGACTCCTCTGGTGTTGCGGGTGTCTATGGGCGGCGGTAATCGCTTACCATCAGGTGATCCGTCTGCTCGTTTGCCACCTCTGCCATAAAAAAAAAAAAAAAAAAAAAAAGGATTTCCACACAGACCGGTCCTGTGCTGCTCGCACCCAGCGGCTTCCCGCAACCTTCACCAGGTCGTCGGGCCACCGAGTCGGAGGTCTGCCTACACTGCGTCTTCCGGCGCGCGGTCGCCACTCGAGAACTTTGTACATATTGTGTGATAAAGGATTTACCCTGATAGGCCTGAACAGTATAAACTCTGTCTCCTTATTAGTGAGGTACAGCTGCATAGACCGCTGCAACGGCGCCAGATGCGCCTTGATCCGTCTCTGTGTTTCCTTCACTACGACCGCCATCTGTTCTGGTGTAGCCCAGGGTTGGGATTTCAACTGGTCTTGAGGTGTAAATGCTTGAGTCTGGAACGATTTTTTTTAAATCTAAGTACCAAAGCTATCATTGCTAAAACAAAACAAATAGTTATTTGTTTTTAATCGACGTCATTATTTAGGTTGAATATCACTGTTTAACTTTTGTTCTACTACCAAAATAAATGAAAAAAAAAACGCTAACTGAAAAATTCTTGTGGAAAGTTTCGTCTACTGAGCAAGCCCTTAAAATTTTCGGAAACCTGTCCCTTACATTTGAGCATTTACAAAACACCCTTACCTTCTCAATAAAAGTTTTTATCGGCTCAGCGAGTATATCAGTAGCATCCTTTATAAACGTCTCGCAGCAATTCTTCAACTGCCTATCAACCTCCTTTCTGGAATCCAGAAGAAGTTCCTTCACCGTCGGCGTCCCTTCTAGAAGGAACTCTAGCAGAGCATTAGTGGAATTTAAAGAAAATATCTGTCTTGGCTTCTGTATGAGACCGTATGCTGCGTTTTTGACATTACTAAAGTCTAAAGTAGTTTCTTTGATGATAAAGTCGACCTGGAAAGGAGCTATTTGCTCTCGCAAGATTAGGAGATGTTTTATTTCGAATAGTTCGCCGTCTATCACTGTTCTGGTAGCGGAAATCTGTTTGGCAGCGCTGTCTAGGCTCTGTACGCAGAGGGATATTGCTTCTTGCGCTAAGCCTTGGAATACTTTCTTTTCTAGGCACCTGGAAAAGATAAAACACATTTTATTTCAGTTGAATATGTTGGGCGTTTGATAGGCTAATTTTAACAGTTACAGACGGCTTTGAGATGATCATCTATTCTTATTTTTAGAACCAACATAGAACTATCCCTAATATGGTCCTTCTGAATACTTGCATTCTTTTTAACAGGCCTTTCCTAATGACATGAATCTGAAAAACCGGCCAAGTGCGAATCGAACTCGCGCACGAAGGGTTCCGTACCATCGTACAAGAAACTCCAAAAAACACGTCTCTTGTATGGGTTGCCATTATTAAGATCGAGCAAAAATCGCCAAAAAACACATTTCTAGTAGGGGAGCCCCCCTTAATTTATTTTTATTATTTATTTGTTGTTATAGCGGCAACAGAAATACACACTCTGTGAAAATTTCAACTGTCTACCTATTACGGTTCATGAGATACAGCCCAGCCATAGTATATCAAGCTGAAAGACAGACGGACAGACGGCCGGACGGACTGACAGACAGCAGAGGCTTAGTAATAGGGTCCGTGAGCCTCTGAGTACGGAACCCTAAAAACTTTCTTCCAAAGAACGAAATTCAATTCGCAAAAAATCGACTTTCCTTACAAAACTCACGAATCAGAATCATAAAAAAATTTGGTTGTTTGAAGAGGGATGTTCAGTTTCATGAGGAGAAGCCACAGTTACCTGGTATAATACAAAGAAAGACCAGATATAATTTTGATGATATTCCGTTGTCTAAATTCTACAATTCTACAATGATCGGCGTTAACAAGTCAGAAGCCTAATGGGAAATTTAGAAAAAATAATATGATACGGTTCCATGAGTGAGTAGTTCACCATTTCAAATATTTTATAACAAAATGTCATTTCGTTTGTCAAAAAATAGACAAAAAGCAGCTCAGATATCTAGCAGTCAATCGGAACAAGAACCTGTAAAGCCTAGACAGCGCCGACAAAGTCCTCCTGACCGCAGGGTACCACATGCCGTGCAGGTCCAGCGCCGAGGCCTGCGGTCTCCTGTTCGCTTCCACGTTTATGTTGGCCACTTCCTGCGACGTGGCCGATATGTCGGACATCATTGAGTTACGGGAGTCGCTGCGTTTGAGGTTCTGCTCTTGGATTGAAAGGGCGATTTGCTGTGGGAAAAGGTTTTTTATTTCGTTTGTTTAGGGTAAAAAAATCGGCGGTGGGTAGGTAGTGACTCTGAACTCTCTTACCAGAGGTCTCGGGTTAAAATCCTAGCTAACGTACCAATGTATTTTTCTAAACTTACGTTTTCATTGCTTAAACGATGAGGAAACCTGCATATTTGATCACAAGATGTGTATAAATATCGGGGACAAATCACACACGGTCATCTGGCCCTAAATTAGGATTTCCTGCATTATGGGAACCAGACTGATATACATTACATATACGTTTAAATACGTACATATTTATTTAACAAGAGAAGCCGATAGATATAATACGCCATTTCGGGAAGCGTTTGCGGAGTGAGAAGACTCGAAGGGTCCAAATAAACTCCCTTCAACACAATTTTTCGAAAAGCTCAAAGGCTCAAAGGGCGTAAACGCTAAATAGACCTTAGGCGTATACGCCCTTTGAGCCCAGAAGTATCGATATGCTCTTATTATTATTGGATTCATTACTACATTAATTAACGTACCTCGCACATTATTAACTTGTCGGGGTAGGCGAGATCGGGCGGCGCTGGGCGGTAGTGAAGCACGTCGCTGGAATAAAATGAATCCATCATTTTTTTTATTTACTTACGCTCACTGAAAATTTTATTTTTTATACATAAGTACATGAAAATTGTAGCCGAAATATGGTTAGAGATCCCTTCCATTGATCTCCACTTAGCGCATCTCTAAACCTATCCTCTAAGGCAATTCCGTGGTAAGTGATGAAAATGAGACCATTATGGTATAATCCAAGCAGATACTATAGTTGTTAGTCAGCAGTGATTGTCAAACTAGTAGGCCCTGATAGTTTATGAAAATCACACATTTGGAAGCAAAATATATAAGGGCAGGGCAGGTCCAGAGTTAGACGTCTAACTCTGGACCTAACTGACGCCTACAAGCTATATTGAAACCCATTCAAACAAGCGCTGTATTCGCTACCGCCGCTGTGGGTAATAACAATAATAGCGGAAATACCCAAGCGACATCCCACCGGGTATTTTGTATGGCATTTTCGTAAAGCTGCCGCAAAAGCGGATGTCGCTTAGGTAGACAAACGCGTACCAAAGCGGTACGCGGCAGCTTACCGCGCGTTCACTGAAACCTACCCCCTTTGCTGCCCTTTCCCTTCGCATCCGATCGTTCGTCCCCAAGCAATGTTAATAAAAGAAATTCTTTTTCTTATTCTTCACTGATAATATTTTTTTTCAAATAAGTACCTAGAACTGCAATAGAACTAGAATATAACTTCTTCAAGAGGAAACTGCGGATATCGCCACCGGCTCCGGGAGCGACTATCGCTCCGGTTCGAGCGGCTCGGCGCTCGTACAACCGATGGAATACCGCTATCGGCGCTAGCATCGGATACCGCGCTTACTTGAATAGACTTTAAATGCTTATGTTCAGTTTATAAAACGCAGGAAGTCGCGATGGACACTGGACAGCAACAATACCTCCGGAGGTGCAGCTGCGCGCGGAACACCAGGCGCTCCTGCGCGTCCTGCAGCAGCGCGCGCGCGCAGGCGCCGGCCGCGCGCAGCGTGCGTGCTGCAACGTGCCCGCCAATATTTTATTTTATTTATTGATCCACCAACAGTTATATGGGTTCCGTAACAGCTATGGTTTAGTTTTTCTTACACTAGGACTTTGTCATCATCATCATCAGCCGAAAGACGTCCACTGCTGGATAACGCCTCCCCCAAAGATTGCCACCCCGACCGGTCCTGTGCTGCTCGCACCCAGCGGCTTTCCGAAACCCTCACTAGGTCGTCGGTCCACCGCCGAGTCGGAGGCCCGCCCACACTGCGTCTTCCGGTGCGCGGTCGCCACTCGAGAACTTTACTGCCCCAACGGCGATCTGTTCTACGAGCTATTTGCCCTGCCCACTGCCACTTAATTCCAGCGATTTTGTGAGCTATGTCGCAATATCTTTGGTTCTCCTACGTGTCTCCTCATTTCTGATTCGATCACGTGGGGAAACAGCAATTCAATTCAATTCAACATTTTGAGTTTGAGTTTATAGGCATGGAGTCAGGACTCAGGCGACAAAGGGTGAAATAAATCTCAAGAGAACTCACCATAAAGCAAATACGGTTGGTTTGAGAGTTTTCACTACAAAATTATAGCTTTACCAATCAAATACACAGACATAAATACATACACCTAAAAAACGTCCTCCTATCATTCTGATAAAAGGGAAGAAAAACGAATGGTACTGTAGCACTACGTTTCCAGAAACTGAACCACGATCGCTACCTTGTTTTACGTTTTGTTGAAATAAAGACTTTTATTCTGACTAAGATCTTTTTTTGCTTACAATATACTTTACATTTGAATTTGAACCATTTTATTTTTCAGTGCATATATCCATAGAGTCCCAATATGCACCTTCAACTATAACATCTGCATACTACTCACGCTCGTTACTAACTTGCTCCTCGATGACTTCCACCCGCAGGATGACGCAGAGCTCGGCCAACGTCTCCAGGTGGTTGATGTGGATGATGTGCGGTCGCAGCGTCTCGTACAGCCCGTTGCAGAGAGATTGCAGGTACTCCCTGAAACAGATGTGGTTTGAGATGCGTCTTACTAGATTATGAAGATATTAGCAAAAGTCTAAATGTACAGAATGAAATAATGAAGCAGTAGTGGGTCAGTGTGGCTTGCGTGATCGCGTCGATCACGCAGGTTAACTGACTGTTGAAATATTCAATATACAATGCAGTAAAGTAATTTCGAGCACATAATAAGAGTGCGTTAAGCCTTAGCAAAGTTTTATTGGAAACAAATCGCACAAAATATGTATATACCGGTTGGTATATATGAAGATCGTGCACAGAAGAAACTTCACCCCTCGATCGCACATTATTTTGGGAATATCTGGAGGCAACGACAATGAAGTGTGTACTCACTCGAAAGCAGTTGAAGGCTGAGCAAACAGATGTTTGTGTAAGGCACACTCGTCCCTGCAAGCGTGCGCCAGCAGCGAGCACGCCGAGCGCACCAGCGCGCAGTGGTCGCGGGCGTGGCGGGCCGCGGCCGCCGACAGCGCGGCGGCGACGGGCGCGCCCGCCACGCGCGCCCGCCGCGTCGCGTATTCGCGCTCTATGTCTGACAGGAGGGACGCATAGCTGAAATTTTAATGATAATGCATTTAATTGTCCGATATTTGACTACTAGAGATGTCAAATACCGAATAATTAATTAAGATAATTGAGGTACTTTTTGTCAACTTTAAAAAACTACATTTTTGTTATGAAATGGTTTAGTTTTCCGGCATGTAACATCGTAGTGTTTGACGAACTTATTGGTGATTTTTATTGTATAATATACGATTAAATAAATGGTACAAGCCTCGATGTGCATACTTTTCGCGAATCCTTTTACCGTCGGGCATTGATGATCACTGATCAAACAACAACAATAAACAATCATATAGAAATCGTAATCAGGTTTGAGAAAAAATAACCAATAATTTAGGTTTGTATGAAAGGTAACTTATTTCGACTTCTTAACCGACTTCACAAAAGGAGGTTCTCAATTCGACTATGTTTTTTTTGTATGTATATTAGGCAAAAAATGAATCATCAAAATCTATTCATAATTCCGCCAATTATGAATTGATTTTGATGATTCTTTTTTGTTTGGTAGGTTCAGAAGTGGTCCCATATAAATTTTATCTAAATTGATTCAGCGCTTTTTGAAAAAATCAACAAAAACAAAAAAAATACAGCAAAATCGTAGTTGTTACGATTGAAGTCGGTTGTTTTTAGTTCAGCGTTATCGATTATCCTTTTGTAGTAAAATTCAGAAGTTTACCAAAAAAATATCACAGAGGAAAAATAAAACGCCATTAAAGTTAGAAAACCTTATCTACTAATCTAGTAGCAGTAGCTAATATGCGTAATACTTACTCTGAATTCGTTTCAGCACGCTTCTCAATCTCACTGATAACCATTCTCAATTTCGGCGCCGTCGCCTGAAACTTCCCAAAGTACACCGCATAGGCTGTATCTATGGTTTCCTGGTCATCTTTGTCCTCTTCCTTTGGAGACAGTACTTGTTCAGTCGCGTGATCCAACACGTGGTTCACGTAGGAGCGAATCAGAGCGATGGCTCGGTTTTGTAGGTGCCGATACTTTACTAAGTATGTGTGGGATTCTTTGAATGAGCTCTGTAATGTGGAAGAGGTAACAAGTTAATAGAGGGTGTTTAATAAATACTTACTACAAGATCAGTACGTAAGTTTTAAGAAAATCGGCTGAAACTATTTAAACTGGGGCCTTAAGAAGACGAAGAATGAGTACAATAACAAAATTCCGAAAGACGTGTGTGAACTACCAGAATGTAAATTTAAGAAATATACAGGGTTAAAAAATAAATACATACAAATAAAAATATACAGGACAATACTTCAAGGTTGGCTTTTACCCATCAAACTGAACAACTTTTGTTCTACAACTTTGTTGAAATCGCATTTTTTTTTTGACTTTTCATACAAATGGATCAGCTGGCGAACCAAGTTTGTATGAAAAGTCCAAAAAAGTTGTAGAACAAAAGTTGTTCAGTTTGATGGGTAAAAGCCAACCTTGAAGTATTGTCACACACTTCTGTTACACCCTAATACAAACTCAGTAATCTGAAAAAGGAACCGATAATTAATTCGCAAAAAAAGTTATTCACTTTTCTAACATGTCCATCTGCTGATCGACCAACTAAGTATGAGAATTGACTGTGGAGAAAGTTTCTAAGATCAATGGGTATATGATCTTCTTTAAATAGTTTCAGCTATTTTTTAGACATTATATTATGTATCCACTCCTTGCTCATCTCTAAAGACTCCTGCGGGTAAAATTTTATGATAGTTGCTTAGTGCAAGCTACACATTTGTGGCATATACATAGAATTGTAACACGATAGTCTGGTAAAGTGTCCGTGATGTCCTACAACTGTGGAGAATCATCTACATGTTTTTTTTTGAAGACCTGCTTAATTTCGACAATTCAAGCCAAGAAGAATCCAACTCAAAAGTAGGCCATTTGTTTTTTATTTATTAATGTTTAAACTAATAATGTACAGTACACCCAACCGACTGACCTAAAAGAGGTGAACACAATGAATACACATCAAATTGCACAGTATTAAGAACATTTTTCATTACCTAAATTCACTTTGGATCGCGGCATTGAAATCAGATCTTACTTGGTTTCAATCTAAATGCACTATGTTTGTCCGTGGATGATGCTAAATGCAACACCAGACAACCGCTATGCACCATCGATACCTATGGGATGACCTATGGGATGGATAAATTATGCCACACAATAAGAAGAAGGTCTATTACTTACATTAGTCCTCATATAGTCGAGACACTCGTCTATTTTAGCCAGAATGTTGAAGAAAGTCTCACTGTTCACGGACATGGTGGGGCTGTTGAGCCTCTGAGACAGGTGCTCCACTTGTGTGAAGTAGTGCAGCTTATGTTTTATGTCATCACCTAGAAAAGTTTCTTGTCTTCAAGATACAATTTAACATTTTGTTCATTTATTTTATTTCACTATTTATTGTGTACAGAACAATTATGAAAGATAGGCTTATTAGAAAATACTAACAAAGGACTTATTCTAAAAGAATAATAATAACAAAAGACTTATTTCTACAAGATGCTTCTTTAAGCAAACCAGGGAAAAGGAGATTTTTACATTATTTCCTACCACTTTTAATCTAAAGGCGCATCTACAAATGCATACTTGTGTACAATTGTACGAAATTAAGTACATAACAGATATTTTATTGTGTAATGGGAATCATATACAGGGTGACACTAAATTAGTTCTTGATACGAAAGTCTATGAATGTGCTCATGAAAACAAACAACTTTCCCTAAGAAACCCATAGTCAAATCGCAAAAACAAAATTTGACTCTCTATACAAATCAATGAACTGACCGGCCAAATTTTTTTTGCCCAAAAAAAGTGACATCTTCTTTTTTTTCATTCAATTTGGCTTTTCATAACAAATGCAAGAGTAAAACTCCCAGGAGTCCATTTTTTGAAGTTTATTTTTAAAAAAATCACAAAGTTTTGGTGACCTTGCTGTTAAAAATACGGAAATTAATTCATAGAAAAATAACTATTCACAATTTAGTATTATTTGTTTATCGGGTATGTAAAGATAGTCTAGGCGCATATCATCCCCTTTTTATTAAATAAAAAATGTTAGGAATTTCCTCAAAAAAAATGTTTTCTACATTTTTTATTTTATTTTTTTATATTATTTCTAGGTCGAAGTAGAGGTTCTGCCTCTCAAAAATTCAAAAGCACTTCTAAGCACAAAGTGTTCAAAATTTCAAGTGTGAAATTAATTTCTGAGAAGCTTCTAATTACGATAAAGTCTTCAACAAACATATATTATACTCAATAAAAAAAATGGATTTCCGATACAAATCGACTAGCTGATTAATAGGAAGTACAAAATATGCTATCCGAGTTAATGATGAACTTACTGTTCAGTTATGCTTGATGACTTTTTATTTGCTGAAATAAAACAAACACAAATAAAGGTGAAGCAAGCATTTGATTAATCTTTCAAAAAATAATCATCATCAGCCGAAAGACGTCCACCGAGTCAAAAAATAATACTCATGATATAAATAGAAAGGTCAAATTAGTGACAACCCTAAGAGATATTTTTGAAAATCATTTTTTCTAAACTTCCGCCGAAAAAGATTGTAATAATTTTGTGGGTGATACATATTAGTATTAGGTATATATCTGTCCTAGGCAGAACCTCTACTTCGGCCTAGAAAAATAAAAATAAATAAATTTTAAAAATCAGAAAACATTTTTTTTTGAGGAAATTACCAACATTTTTCATAAACTAAAAGAGGATAGTATGCGTCTAAAATATCTTTATATATCCGTAAAATAATTAATACTTAGTTGTGAACAGTTTTTTTCCTATGAATTAATTTCCGTATTTTTACCATGAAGGTCACCAAAACTTTGTGATTTTTTTAAAAATAAACTAAACAAATTTGATTCCTGGGAGTTTTACTCTTGCGTTTGTTATAAAAAGCTTAACTGAATAAACAAATAAAAAAAAGATGTCACTTTTTTGGGGCAAAAAAGACACTGTGCTGTGGAGTCAGTATGTATTATTTTGTAAAATGACCTTTTTTCTTCTTTATCTCCGTATAAGTAATTTTGTAGAAATCATACCAATAGCAGACAGCTTGTTTTGGTCAGCTAACAATTGCTCACTCATTGTGTGAAGTGCATTGGTCTTGTCCGATACAAATGCATACTGTTCATTCAGTTGTTTCAGGTCAGACATGGTTGCTGCTATCTGAAAGTTGATGAAAATTTTCTTTTCTTTTAAGCAATTTGGAGTTTACAGTGTCAATTTTATCATCGTAACAAACTCATCCACTGTTCACTGCAATTCAAAACTACTATTTATGCATGCCGTGTCCACATATTGTAGGATACTTTTTATTCGATGATATTTTCTATAAAAGGTTATGAATTGTATCGTTTTGTGAACCTAATTAAAAATAAAATAAAAAAACGATAGTTAGCAGTCAAAATTTCATTTTGAAATTACTATGATAGTAAATAACTAACTACATGGCCGTACTACTTGCTCTGGAGAATAACACCATAAACTCCAGTTTAATCAACGAATGTCACTTAGCACTGGAGCGAATAGCCTCTGTAAACAGGGTCACCCTGCAGTGGATTAAGGGACATAGCAATTCATTAGGAAACGATGCAGCTGATGAGCTGGCTAAAAGGGGTTCTGAAACTACGGTAGCTGGCCCCGTGCCACTCCTGCCGATCCCTTTTAGACAAATGCGCTCATGGATAAGGCTGCAAACCGATCACCAACATAACACCAGATGGACCGATTTAACTAGCTGCAGGCAGTCAAAGATGGTGTTGACACAGGTCGTGCCAAGATTGACTCGAAAACTGCTCAGCCTAGACCGCCGCGATCTCCGAATAGTTGTAGGAACTATTACTGGGCACTTACCCCTTAATAAACAGCTATTTACAATGAACGTTACAGACAGCCCGCTGTGCAGAGGCTGTCTCGAAACAGAGGAAACAGTCAGCCACGTGATCCTGGAATGCACTGGTCTGGCCGAACAACGGACAAAAATCCTTCAAGATGTAAGGTCGCTCCGAGAAGCCTGTGAATGTCCCAGGAGACTTCTGTGCTTCTGGAAGGAGTTGGGTTGGCTGGACTAGCCGACCATGCCTACACGTATAAAGGACCAAATTGAGTCTAAATACGGAAATAGGAGTCCAGTAAAATACAAATACAAATACAAATAACTAACTACTTTGAGTCTGCATGTTTCATTCCACTCCAAAAGCTCTCTATGACTGCATTGTTACTTTTTATCAAGTGAGATGAGTTCTAAGATACAAAAAAATTTAATGTATGTTTTTTCAAGTACTTACATTTAATCAAACATTGCTGTGGAGTAAGATGAAGGTATAGTTATCAAAGTGAAATAATGTTAAGTATTATTTTACCTGGCTGATAAGAGCATCACATTCGTTCCGCCTATCTTCCAGCTGCTTGTAATATGCCTCATAAGAAGCATCGTCGGTCTTCTGATTAGCGTCACATAGGCTTTCATACCACTCGAGAAAGTCATAAGTATTATCAACTGGAGGTAAAGTTTTATCTGTATCTTTGGTACATTGCGACTCTGGTTTAGCCTGTAATTATTCAAGTGGGTATGAAATCATGCGTAGACTGTTATTAGCCAGAAATAAGCGAAGTCTTAGTTAAAATACTAACTTCTTCCGAATCAGAATTTCCAAGTATTAAAGATTCTAAATCTAGGATAGCTTCCCTCTGGTCAGCGGTGAGCGGTGCTAAAGGGTTCTCCTGATCCTCCCATAGCAGCAGCTTACTCTGTATTTCTTTTAAACTCATATTAAATCCACATTATTATGAAAACTACACACGAAGAAGCCCCAATCAGCTGACGTCACAAATGTATCTGTCATGTTGACATTTGTCTATCCATAGACATTTTTTTGTTTGGTTCTTTCCTGCTTTTGCAAGGAAAAGGCAAAGGCTTCTCTGGCCATACAGCCTATTCTTACGTAGTTTGCTCTTCTCTAAATATTTTTCTATTTCATTTGAGTTCTCATTTATCAATTTCTGTTGTCTTTAACTTTTTCTCTATTCTTCAACAAAATGATAGCACTTTTGATGAAGATTTCATGGACTTCTTGAGAGCACTCGAAACACAGTCTACACACTTTTATTTCATTATCCTACATATTAGACACTTAAATGGCACTTTATTGAACAATACACTATCAATATTATGCATTAAAAACCACGATATCTATTTTTTCGGATAATAAAACAAAACTGACAAATCCTTGCTACGAGTTCCCGCCAAAAAGTCCCTATCCATAGACAAACGCAGATTATAAGATCGTGACGTCTAGTTACAGTAGTAATGTTGTATTTTATTTCCTATTTAACAATAAATTCAGATTAAACCTCGGATAAACCAAAAGCGTATCTTTAGCGACAGCATCACAAACCAATATGGTAGGTACCTAGGTACAATGACTTATAAAAAAACAGATCCTCAGATGTTTGATTCTAACGCCATCTAGTACTGAGTAGCGAAACTAAGTAAAACTTCAACTTCAAATCCCTTCAAACTGCTCGAAACGTCAGCATGTTTCGCTATACTAGTGACATCTGTTGATCTTCCACGGAACAATATCATGGCATACTCTTTGATGCTGGGGCTACATCTACTCGCTGAAGTGATAGGAGTGGAAGTGAAGCAAATAAGACGAATAAACCAAGCCAAGCTAGATGGCGCTAAAAAAGTGAGGCATCTTGTCTTGGTGGAGTCACGTGGAGTGGAAATGAAGCAAATGAGACGATTAAACCAAGCCAAGCTAGATGGCGCTGGTAGTCACTTTTCAGGAGTTTTGTTTCCATATTTAGGTAGTAGGTATTGGCTTATTGTCAGCTGATCATCAGCTGATTTTGCATCGACAGTTTTGAAGTTTGTTTATGAAACTCACCAAAAACGTTCTTCTGAAAACCTATATCTTACTACGATATTTTCTTCTTCGAATATTGGACTTCGATATCCTTTTTTTATCAGTATTTATAATTCCTTTTCAGATGTCTAGACCATTCTCGCCTAGACCATAGACATAGGGTGAATTCCTTATTGTTTTTAACTGTGGTTTTCAGTCGATGAAACTGTTGTCTAAGGAACCAATATTTTTTACAAAAAAATGGACTTTCCTTGAGAGTCCCAATATAAAATTTACAAAAAAATTACTTTCATTGGGATTTTAACTGAATAGTGATTAGATTAGCCAACTCATGAAATTTGGGAAATTGGGGAATCTGAATTCTCTCCGAATCAGATTGCTTTTTTAAAGCCGTTAAGTTTTATGAGTACTAGATTTTTTCTTCAGATAGTTTAAAGGAATCAATTAGATTTAATTCTGAATTATTTCACATAAAACCAACCTCTTCAATATTAAGTATTATTATCATCATTTCATTACTAATTTTGGATCATCGCGCCAAAGAAGTAAGTTATTTGAACTACCTTACTTTGCTTGAAGGAAAATATCGAGCAAAGGCTAGTCGTGTTTCTGGAGTCACATTAAATGAAATCTTCAATAATCTTATTTTTCAATGGGTTTTGTTGTATGAACAATCATAGAAAAAAAACAAAAGACAAATATTTTGAGTAGTTTTGCATTTATTGGGTATGAGGAACCTTTCTGGTCAACATAAGCTACAATGGACAATTTTTGTTTACAGTATATGTATATTTACAAATTTCAGTATAATATAATTCATATCTAGTTTCTAGGGTAATGTTTTAGGAGTAAATTTACCATATATTCACAATAATTATGGAGACCCTATAACAAAAACCATCTATACACATAGTAGTGTTGTACAAAATACTAGTCTATACGTTAAATAGTCACTCCAGTAGCTGGGGCATACCTTCCTTGCTTTGGCTTCCATCATATACCCTCAGAGGCTTCCTCTCATATCACATACCTTGCTCCCGTCCAGTCAACTTACACCCAGCAACTTTGTTCGCTAGTTCACAGATAAAACAATGAAGCTTGTTTAAATACAGCAGATATTCAACTTAGAAATCTTTAAATACAAGTAAATAATTCTCGATATCTCCGGCTTATTTCACGGGGGCCTACCCATAACTTAGCATCACATTCTTTCATTATGTACACCATTCCGACTCACGATTCTATTACAACTTGTACTATATACAAACAATTTAAACGTTAAAAAAATACAATGTTTAATTGCTATAACCTCTATTAACGATATAGGGCTGGAATATAATTTTTTTTTTCAGTTTCAGCGTGCAAAATTGACTAAAGCCAGCGATCGCACGAGGCCACATTCTCGCAACGACTCTAAACTAATGACTCCTAGACTCATCAATATTAACTAACATCGACTGCAGATACAGATACATTCAAACATTTAAAATGTAATATATGATAACGAGTAAAGTCATACAAACCTAAATGAAAAGTCCACACAAAACTTCGCTATCAACAGATCATTAATCGTGAACCGGCAGAACTACAACATCCAACAAAGTATTCATAATGCGATAAATAACTTAAACTATACAAAAATATATAAATAAATAACACACAGTCATTGTTCAATGCATAGGAATATCCAGCTATTTCGTTACAACAATCTACATATTATAGACATACGTCTTACAGATATTTTACATGGAATATAATGTGGATAGCGACACCTAAACTTTAAACTGAATAAAATAGGCGACATACTTTATACAGCGGCATCTAAGACTCGTTGCTGAGATGCGTATTGCGTAGCAAAAGCGTGGCAGTTAGCACGTATTTGCACTCTAAAGGGTTAAATAAGAGAAAATAATATTTCTATAATATTCCAAGCGCACAGGCTCGGGCGGCGGGCGTCTCGTCGGCGAAGACAATAGCGACGGGTCCACCGCCGGGCCGGTGCTCGTGTGATTTGTATATCGACAGGCGCAAGCTCTGTGCTGCGCGGGACCCTCGGCGCTCGACCGCGTTCCACTCGATCCTCGTTAACCTACGTACATAATTAGCACAGCCATAGTGACGTTCCGGGGGCGCGGCGCAGGAGGCGGCGGGCGCTTGGCGCCGGCGCTGTGGGGTCGCGCGCCGAGGGTGGGCTGGCCTGGCGGGGCCGGGCCGGGGCCCGGTGCGGCGTGGTCAGACGGCGCGCGCGCTCGTCTACGACACCGGCGGCTGCGGGCCCTGCGGCGCGGGCGGCGGCTTGGCGCCCGCCGCCGGCAGCTGCGCCAGCGTGTCCTGACTCGCGTGCGCGCGCAGGTAAGTGTTCTCCACCTCCAGCTGGTTGATCCTCTCCATCAGTTCAGCGATGCGCTCTTTCAGCACTTCGACCTCCTCGCGCACCGCGAACATCAAGTGGCTCTTAACCAGATCCTGCAACAATGAAAATATTAAATTAATAAACTGCCAGACGACCAAACTTTAAAGGTACCATCTATTGAGAAAAAAGGTTAAATTCGCTAAACACATCCAAAGTTACATGTCAAAGCTCGAATTAAAAGTAAAGACCTTTATCATTTAAGGTAGGTAGGTAATAAAAATCGACGCAAAAACTGTGTAAACTAAAAGCCCAGCAGTTAAATGCTCACTTATTAAATAAACTAAAGTCGCACCTTAGTGAATTGATTAAAACGCATGACCGACCGCAATCACGGAATGAACGTAACGCATTTACAATCAAACAATATACCAGATTGTTGTAACTGAAAGAAACGTAAACAACAAGAAAAGGAAAAATAAAGCAAACGTACTTTTGGATTAGGCACGACCACGTAACAGGGATCCTTCTGTCCCTTTTGTCTGATCTCGTAGAGGCATCCATCTCTGTGTTGTTGAACGAGGTCGATCATATTTTTATCGTACGCGACAAAGTTTTCAGGATCACTTTGAGTAGAGATGTGTAGTCGGTGGCTGAAGCGCGACTTGCGACTATTAGTTTAGTTAAAGCGCGGAGTAGTTGCGTGTGCGCGTCCTAGCAGGCGACTGATGGTCTGCGCGCGCGGGCGACCTATATAAAATGGCCGCGCGGCGGAGCGCACACGTCACCGCCACGCGGTCGGCCCGTGCACCCTCAACTCGACAACAACAACCTCAATCGATATCTACCAATAAGCTCTTGTTTTCTCAAGCTGGTTTATGCAAATAAAAACATATGATCGGTACTGATGTAGGTATATATAATTCACGAGGCCGTTGACACTTTCGTATTTATTTCATTGCACTGAAAATCAGTGAGTCGAAAGGTTAGTCAAGCTACACTGTAGAAAATTAAACATTAGGATTAGAAATCAAAGAAACAATACTATTGAATTGATGGGACGACTTATAGAAATAAACAGCTTTGGCTACAGGCTATAAAGGAAATGTGAAGTTTTCTTCAAGTAACATCCTCCACACATTCGTGCTCACATAATTAGCATGGACGTAAAAACAAGTGCTAATAAACAACATGGAAACTTCTGAAATTACAATATCCAGGCATATTCATAGAGAATGTTAGCACGTGCCAAGTTTTATATCGCTTTCGTCCTGTGCTGAAGATTTATAAGGCCATATTGTTGTTTACTGAATCGCCTGCTGGCGCCAATTAAGCTTAATTTATCTATTTTCGCCGTCAATAAATAAAGGAGAGCCGCGGGTCGAAAATAGCCCATCTAAGAAGAGATGTTACTCAACACAAATAAGAGCTCGTCTCGTCACATAGCATGGAATTCATTGAACTAATAACAGTTAAAATATTTCAACATGTGGCCACTGAAAACAAAATAATTAAACTCTGGAAACTACCCAAGACTTTACTTGACTGAAGGATTGGAATTCCTCATAGCAATGCGCATGAACAATGCGGATAAAATGAACGAGACCGAGCAGAATTCTATAAATGTCAGCATCGACAAATATCTAAATAATATTCATTGCAATTGCAGGACTGTCGATATAATTAGAATTAAGTCTTCAAACAAAACGTTATTTTCCATAACATTCTCCAACACTTCTGTACCTGGTTTATTTTTGCTCTACGCCCACGAAGATGTCGGTCAAGAAAACAGAATTCAGCCACTTGAGTCAGAATACAAGAGCAGTGCACTTATAATTGAGTCTAACTAAAACTGGTCACGATAATCTTCAATGGTTATAAATAGAACTGATTAAAAATAGTTAAGAGTGAGTGTAGGTGTTGCGACCTTCATTTGGTCAGTTAAAGTTGCTTTAATTGCACAGGTTCAAAGCGGTTCCCATTAGACGAATGAAACTCAATACTGCAGTGCAGGTTGAAAATATACCCTATACAAATGAACTAACGAAGACCACATGACAATTGGAAACCGTTCATAACAGGAACAGAGATTACATTATCACCTAATTTAACAGTGCGCGTGTAAATCAAACAATACGTTATCAACATGCGCCAACAGAATCATGTTAGGTTAGTGGGTAAATTAGATAGCGATGGAGAGGAAAATAATATGTTAGTTTGATAAGATTTAGATAGGAAATTTTAACCAACACTCCAAATGAAAATTGTCACGTAATATTTAAAATAACATGAAACGAATAAGAAAACACTGAATAATACATTCACTGAGAGCATATAGAGTTCTAAAATATCTAAGTGCAAAAGCAGAAGACGCAAATAATATTAAAGTTAAGTTTTAAAAGGCTGTAAAACCACACCATAACAATCATAAAACCATAGTTAATGAACGCAAGGTTGACTTCGACAGTGCAGTGAACCACGCACTAAGCACGGTGCGTGATGCATGATATAATGAGCCCAAGGGCGAATGATAATGTGCCTAGACAAATGAGCAAGTGCTGTTCTCTAATGAGGACCTAAGTGAACACTAGCAATAAATTTGTGTGATTTCAACGAATAAAACTTTGTCTTGCCTCATTTTATCACATTAAAAGGTCAATTCATGTTAGGTGAAATATAAAGTGCTATAAACATAAAAAGTAAATGTCAAAAGATATTTATAATAAGTACGCAACTCACAAACATATTTGCAGCTTTAGAAGAGTTTTGAATAGTGTGTCGAGAAAATCCAAAATAATTCAAATTGCCTTGATTGAACAACCGATAAAAAAAATGATGAAACAGCAATGGCTGACAATAAAAAAAACTAACATTTGTACAGTGCAAGAGTAAAGAATTAAATAAATCAGGTATCATTTGGGTTTCGCAGAAATACAAAGCTACCTTCCTACACTGCCTCTATTTTATTTATTTATTTATAGCTACGAAACAGTGCGTATTTTGGAGATTTCACATCATTATTTATGTTTCGGTGGCATGGCAGAGGCAAAGCAGAGGCACCAAAACCAGTCCCGGTAGCCGGAACATAAACACGTTCAAAACAAAAACAAAGTAGCGATAGCGGCCGGCGAGCTTCCACAATACATTATGCTGACGATGACATCAGCGACGTATTAAGCTGCGATGATGCTATTTGTTATGTAGATCCAAAACATATGAAAAACATGGCCAACGAACTGAAATTTACTGTATTTTAAGTGGTCGTAAATAATCATTGTTTTGTAAAGTAACTTGATGTTTTTGACTTGAATAATAATTTTATTACATCATCGGGGTTAGTCAGAATATTAAGTTAGCAAGAATTAAAATTAAATCTGAGCAATAACAAATTTACAACATAGCCATCCTCAAAATACTGCTATCATTTCATAAGTCAAATGATCAAATGAACTCAAAATCACAAAACAAACAATATTACGGATAATGAAGTAATATCTGAATGCAAGCGATAATTACGGGAGCAAAATATGTAAATTCACATCTAGTTCGAAAACTGCGCATCAAGGCAGGGCAGCTATTTCGAAAACACGTGTTTAAATACACGGTAAATTTATGTATTGCGGCAAGTTTTTGTTAAGTCTCGTATATTAAAAATATTTATTCAGTTGGGACACAATGGACTATTAATATATATGACACAATTCGTAAGTCATGTCATTTACATTAACTTTAGCTTCGTAATGCATTATACCTTATAAAACCTTAAAAAAAAACTAATAAAAAAAATTATCAGATGTAAAATTTTATCACAGCCAGTTCAATAGTCCTGAAATCTAAATCTAAATGCGTTATAAAAAATATACCATCGAGAAATAAGCAAATATTTAATTATGATATCAATAACAATAAAACCATCCTTGAAGTTAGACGTGACTATCAAGCTCCTGGATTATTCCACGATTTACAATGAAAATTCGTAAAAAACAACAACAAACACAAATAGCATTAAAATTATCTACCTTCTACGAGATATGTTTATTGACGTCTAAGTGTACGCAAACTCCAGTTTATCTCGATGATAACAATTTAATAATAAACATAATTTAAAGAAAACATAATCAACACTAGAGGTCAAAACCACATAATCTAGACAAGATAGCAGCCATTGCACAGCAACTAAATTTGATAAATAACGCAATTCAAAAAAGTATAATTAAACTAAACGAAAAAATAAAATTGCAACTTGAAATATGTATAAACATTTCTATAGAAGCCCATAATTTACATAGCTGGATTGAAAGACAAGGCCGAAAGTCGAATCAAAAAGAAAAAACATGTTTATCGGAAACCAAAAATCTGGTTTAAATCGGATTTGCGAATAATAAATCGATAACGACGACGTGAATAAACAGCATTGAAGATTGATTTAGACTAACTTTTGCAGCAGCATAGGTAGTTTTTCTGGATTTAATGTATTTGTTGATTCGATCTTACTTTTATCAAGTGAGGCACACAAGTTCCAATGGATTTGGGATGTAACCATTGCACAATTTCACCCTCAGGGTTTAATAATTCGAACAATTAAATAAACCAAACGCCAATACGATCAACCACGACGAAATATCATTCAAACAATATAGAAAGTAAAGTTCGGGTATAAATAACAAATACTGCAAATACCGATAATGAAATGGAAATGTTTCGGCAGGTTATCTATGTATAAGGATGTCTGACGATTTATTTTGTTTATCGTCGGATTAGTGTAGCACTTGTGATATCAATTTTAATGTGAGTCGTGAAGTCGTGCTTGTTTAAACGTACCCAGTGCCCTCTAGAACGTGACAGCTTCATTTATAGGAGCACAGCACTCCATGGTACGGTTTGTTTCTCAAGACTGTCTTAGCGTTTCCTGACTCGGAATGGGCTCGTTCATTGATTCGATCTACTGTGTACAGATAAAAATGGATCCACGTTGAATCAAGATCAGAGGATGCAATGCAAGAATACCTTGGCAAATAAAATAACAGCGAAGCAAATTTTTATAAAAAAAAAACGTAAAAACAGTGTGATTATAACTAGTGCATGGAAAATAAAGATGTAAGGTAAGCTTTTTTAAGTTCGCTGTAACAGCGTACCATTTTGATGCAAGTTATCATATACTCGTATAAGAATAAAATAATGCTTTGTATCTTATTCACTGAAGGCCAACCTTTTGACGAATTTAGCAGTTATACTTTGAAATCCCTTGACAAATTTAAACATTACCCTTGAAAACTTATAAGCTCTCTTAAAACTGTCATTTGTCATTTGCATTTACCAACAACGTATTCTCTGGACCACGTGTTGTTTTCAAAAGGGTACCAGCTTTCCTTCCGGGTCTATTATTGATCAGGTGAGCTCGGGTCACGCCTGACTCATGCACTTCATGTATACAATGAAGGAATTACCATATCTTTGTAAATAAAAGTTTCCACGAGCACCATCACACTCAACAATTCAACATGCGACTTCTCTTCACAACAAATGCTAATTTATGCTTTGTTTGGGTGATAAATACGTACGGTGAGGGTAACGGATGTTTTACTCGGTAAAATGACTTTACTTTTCTAAAAGTATATACATATGTAAAATGTATATGAATATGACTAAACTTACCATGTTTATCCCTCACCTGTACTAAAACCGCAACTACGCATATCTACACATACTTCAAAGTAGAAATAACCATGCAACCATATAAACAGAGTAAAAAATTTATGTTTGCACAGATGGTGAGAAACTGGGTCAGTAGTGTCGTGAGCCATTGGCTAGTGGAGGTTCGTGTATATCAATTGGGACGGACTAGTAAACATATCTGACATGACGTAAGAGCCCAGCGGACGCGTCTTACGAAATATATTGTAGATAACCACTAGAATCTGAAACAATTTATAGCCATATAATTTGTATGCGTTTGTCGAACGGATTCGAAGATGGAGCTTCAAGGTAAACCGGTCTGTGAGTTGTTAAGAGCGGATTTTGCTGTTTGTGAAGGTATTGTCGTTAACACTCTTTAATACCTACTACACCTAAATAAAATGAACAATTCGATGTGATCATTTCAATACGTTAGATGAAAATACTTTCAATATTACTCCAGTAGTTTTAGCAAATAATATAAATCGTGTCTACCTTATCGAGCGTTTATTATGTAACAGCGGGAATGAACATGCATCAGCGATTGCGCCAGAGAGCAAAGCAACGTGTCAACAATGCGACTGTGAAATTAAATTCTGGTACGTTACAAGACAGTTTGATATGTTTTTGAGAACTCCAAATGATTCTAATCATTCAAGCGATCACACAGTATTATTGAGAAACGATAAAGTGTTAGGTAAATATTAAAATAATGAGCACACAGATTATGAAACTTGAGATTGTGAAAGTAATAAAGGTGATAACAATTTGTAGCGATCAATTCAAAAACCCTTTTTATAGTGTTTAGCTTTAAATAAAGTTGTTATCAAACTAGCCAAACGCGTATAACTTGTAAATCAAGACGATATTGCTAACATTACGCGTCATTACATTGTGATCATTAAAGGTAATAAAGTGCATAGTGATCTAAAGGCTTTATATAATAATAAATATGAGGCCTGGAAGATTTCCACGAGCGTAAAACAGGACGGTGTAAAAATAGTTTGCATGTTGGTAGTGAGCATTAGGGCCAGATTGGGGTCAATCACTAGAGGCCATCTGTGGATGCTAATTATAGATGATACGAGCCGGGACTAGCAGCGCACGACGATGCAGACGATGAATAGTCAATTGCTATCACGAGCGAATCATATGGATAGAGAAACCTTGAGGAAATGCAACTCTCTATGCAAATCTCAAAGAAATCCAAGTCTTAAAGATCAGGTTAAGCTAGATTTTACAATAGTCTGACTTACGTCAGTTTACTTATGAATGAGTAATCCAAATCGCACACTCCTGATACAAACCACTTTTGGTCTTTGAAACCTGTATGAATAACACTTAAAGGGAAGCATGTGTCATGCATCTATCAATGTGCAAACAGAGGTTTCAGTCTGTCAGGCTACTCAGAAGCCACTATAATGCAAACAAAATTATGTAAAAGTACGTATAATACAGTTGAAAGAGGGACGCTGTTTCCTGGCCATTAAACCAAGGAAGTCATTAGAGATTCAAAATATGTAATTTGCGAGATCTCATATGAATGAAGCAAGCAATTGCATCTTTACGTTGTATGCAATCGCTTAACTATCTAAACTATACCTGAGTTTAATAAGGTTATTATGGCGATAGCAAACCAAAATTGTTAAGTTTTAATTTTGAACTCATGCAATAAAGAGGATTTGCGAAAGTTTACTGTTGCAATGGACCCTACGGAATAGCAACCCGTTAGTAACGTTCTCATCACTATCAACATAACAAAATTATAATACTGAATTGTGTTAGGGCGACATAATTTTATGTGGTCTATTGAGGACTTGATCGCGATTGTTGACTCTAGAAAGTACTGACGGGAAAAAGACGGCTTGCTCAAAGAAAAGAGAGCAAGCGGATCCGGGCCGGCGGGCCGGCGGGCTGGCATGCCCCTGATGAGACGACGACGGCCCAGGAACTAAAGAACAGCAGCCAGTATTATATACAGGGTGTAAGGGACAAGTTTCCGAAAAAAAATCGGCTTCTCCATACAAAATTATAAACTTGATTGGACAGTTTGTATGGAGAAGCCGATTTTTTCTTTCATTTCCTGAAAAAACTTCTTGTGGAAAGTTGTTCAGTTTCGTCTACTGAGCAAGCCCTTAAAGTTTTCGGAAACCTGTCCCTTACACTCTGTATAACGCATACGAGAATTACCCCAGTCACCGTAGACATAAAAATCGCGTTAGGTCGCATTGGTTGCAACAGTTCTGATTTTTTGGTATGTTGTTAGGGTTGATAACAGTAGTGTAAAACTAATTTTTCAGCTTCGAAAGACTTGTGCTAACTGCGTGGTGCTCCAAAAACATCGAAATTTTCGGACTTTTTTCAGATTTGGGCATATAACTTCTAAAAGGTGCATCTTACGGAAAAAGTCATTATACACACTTATAAGAAGACACAATTTCCCATAATTTAAGTGCAACTGCAGCTCTGTAAGTCTAATAGAACCCAAGATACAGCACTTCAAACATTGTATATTTTCGCTAACAAGTTCGAAATTGTAGTTTTGCCGCCTTCCGACCAGAATATCGGCTATAATACTCATTCTACGAGGAAAGTCATTAAAAAGAAAGTTATAGAGCAGTTATTTAGCTTTAATTTAAGCACAAACTGAAGTTTGTAAGACCAATAGTTCCCTTGTAATCTGGACAAAGCGAAAAATTAAGGAAATCAGATTTTTCAAAAAAGGGATCCTGACAAATTGCAGGACTTCTGTAAAGGATAAGAAAGACATAAATCGGTGTAAAATAATTTATACTAATATTATAAAACTTAAATTATATCACTTAGTAATGGCGGGACCTCAGTTGATACCTGCGACAGAAATATACATGAAATATAGAACAAAATGTCAATTCATATTTATTATAATGAATTACAACGAAGGGGTAGGTATTTAATATTAGGTTTACCTTTAAGCACTTAGCGGCGAAACAATCGTGTTCTTTTGTAAGGTCTAGGTTCATCTGACAGCTCTTCCTGGGGCTTCGGAGACTGCTCTGTTGCTTGTTGTAAAGGGGAGGTTGTCGAAGTCGTCCTCTTCATTCAACTCAGTCAAGGCTATGGACGGAGTGTTGAGTTGAGTCTTCCCCTGACAAACTTTTCAGAAAATTTCAGCCCTGTTGTCTTGCAGGAGCATCTTCCTTTTCCGCACCCATTCTTACACCTGCATGACAGGAATTTCATAAAAACTTGTTACAAATAGTTTAAATACACAGCCCAGGATAGACCTACGAATGGATTACTTTACTTGCATGACAGGAATTCCGAAGTTGGTTTCTTCGTTGATGTCACTAGTGGTATTCCCTACTGGCTCCTCGAGATGAACTCACAACCACTAAATGCGTAAAAGAACAACTGTATTCCAGAGGAGGAAGAAAGCTCTTCTTGAATGAATGATGTTGTTGAGAACTTCTCGCAACTGGCACTTTGCTGGAAAAAACATTTTATATGTTATAGCCCAATCTATCAGTCTATGCTGGTAAAGAGCATCAGAGGTCGACATCCTCTACTTAACAGATTAGGCTCCAACATATAAAATGTTTTTTCCAGCAAAGTGCTAGTTGCGAGAAGTTCTCAACAACATCATTCATTCAAGAAGAGCTTTCTTCCTCCTCTGGAATACAGTTGTTCTTTTACGCATTTAGTGGTTGTGAGTTCATCTCGAGAAGCCAGTAGGGACTACCACTAGTGACATCAACGAAGAAACCAACTTCGGAATTCCTGTCATGCAAGTAAAGTAATCCATTCGTAGGTCTATCCTGGGCTGTGTATTTAAACTATTTGTAACAAGTTTTTATGAAATTCCTGTCATGCAGGTGTAAGAATGGGTGCGGAAAAGGAAGATGCTCCTGCAAGACAACAGGGCTGAAATTTTCTGAAAAGTTTGTCAGGGGAAGACTCAACTCAACACTCCGTCCATAGCCTTGACTGAGTTGAATGAAGAGGACGACTTCGACAACCTCCCCTTTACAACAAGCAACAGAGCAGTCTACGAAGCCCCAGGAAGAGCTGTCAGATGAACCTAGACCTTCCAAAAGGACACGATTGTTTCGTCGCTAAGTGCTTAAAGGTAAACCTAATATTACATACGTACCCCTTCGTTGTTATTCATTATAATAAATATGAATTGACATTTTGTTCTATATTTCATGTATATTTATGTCGCAGGTATCAACTGAGGTCCCGCTATCACTAAGTGATATAATTTAAGTTTTAGAATATCAGTATAAATTATTTTACACCGATTTATGTCTTTCTTATCCTTTACAGAAGTCCTGCAATTTGTCTGGCTCCCTTTTTTGAAAAATCTGATTTCCTTAATTTTTCGCTTTGTCCAGATTACAAGGGAAACAAAACAAACTTTGGTCTTACAAACTTCAGTTTGTGCTTAAATTAAAGCTAAATAACTGCTCTATAACTTTCTTTTAAACGACTTTACTCGTAGAATGAGTATTATAGCCGATATTCTGGTCGGAAGGCGGCAAAACTACAATGTCGAACTTTTTAGCGAAAATTTCCAATGTTTGAAGTGCTGTATCTTGGGTGCTATTAGACCTACAGAGCTGCAACTGCACTTAAATTATAGGAAATTGTATCTTCTTATAAGTGTGTATAATGACTTTTTCCATAAGATGCACTTTTTAGAAGTTATATGCCAAAATCTGAAAAAAGTCCGAAAATTTTGATGTTTTTGGAGCACCACGCAGTTAGCACAAGTCTTTCGAAGCTGAAAAATTAGTTTTACACTACTGTTATCTACCGTAACAACATACCAATAAATCAGAACTGTTGCAACCAATGCGACCTCCGATGTCTTGTATGACTGGCCTAAATGTGACGCTAATTTTCACTTCTACAGAGAATTTTTTTCTAAAGCTAGAACGAAGTAGCACAAAATGTCGGGTTTTCATTATAGGAGTGGGATTGCCAACTGTAAACACTTTTCAGTAACAGGTTAAAAGATAATAACTCATGACTACATACCTTTAATTAAAAATGAAACAAAGATTTCCACTCGCTAACGTTTTCCCGTATAGTTCTTCAACGATCATTTGTCTCTGTCATCGCTGATGCAGGCGATTTCCTACATTTATCTTCAATTATGATAATAACAGTCTGTAGTCGGCAACTACATAAAAGGGCTTAAGCCTTCCAAGTCACTTAAGCCTGATATTATGACATATGCGAACAACATACGTAAAGAATTGCATATCAATCAAATATTTAATTCATGAAGTGCGACGTTTAACTGGGCGTTTAACCTTACAGGGATCTTTATGTATTTTTTTCTTAGACATATATTAGATGTGTTTAGTGACGCAAAAAGTTCATGTGACAAGCAATAACATAAGATGCAAAAGATTGCGTTTCCTCAATTGCTACAATTCTTCTGTAGTCATATCATGTGATAAGATCTGAAGACTTATAGACTGTACCATTTAAATTAACCGACATAATCTCCTTGCGTCTTTTATTTTAACCATAGACAATTTACTCACCATAGCTTGCTCGATCTTGTTGTCAATGGCCACCGCGCTTGTGCCCGATGCGCTGTAACAAAGAAAAAAAAAATTAGTCACAGTTCATTTGCCACCACTCTCGCTAGTCCTGATGATAGAGAAATAAATAACACAGGTACACATAATACGAGCACAAGAGATGTAAATTATCACGCACGAACGCACGCACATACGATTCGAACGGAAATTTTGATCCAAATAACGCGTATTCAAACTATTTCAAACTTCCTTATAATTGTGTATTTAGCTTCCGAAACGGAAAAATTAATTAAGTAACCAATGGTTATGTAAGGAAATAAGATTTTCAAGGCTTTCAAAACGCTATTGGTATAGGTACTGCAACAGAACAAAGCCCCCAATTCAATTTGTATGAAAAACATACGTCTTTGTCGGAAAAACGTGAATGAAATTGGTTCCGTACTAGTACTTTAAAAAAATTCTTTTACGTAAGTGTGCACGGTTTATTGTGAGATTATAGCAAGGAATGCGTTAAGAATCGGGTTATCAGAGGTTTTCCAATTTCAGAGTCGGCAGAACAAAATATCGTCACAGTGAATTAACGTCCATATAACTGCCATGCAATGCAATGTCGTAAGAAGATATGTAGTAAATACAATAGATACAGGTTAACCAGTATGTGTTACAATTTTAGTAATAAACAGGTTCAAACCGGCAATTTTGAGAAAAGCTTCCGTCGATTGCTTTGCGGATGATTACACTAATGGTAGAGCCGCGAGTAAATATTGCAAAAGTGACCTATGCGAACAGCACCAAAGGCTGTTTAAATTTGCCGACAGCGAGAACAATAGTGTTCCCATTCCATTATACACATCAAACACTACAACCCCTTATTGCCAAATTGGCACAAGTAATTTAAGCGACTGGACAACGTCTTCAAGGTTTCAAGACGGGAACGCATAATATGCATTCCTGAATATGATAGTAATTCTCCCTGAGATTTTTGTAGAATTACTGCGGTTGAGAACAAAAACATTAATTTCGAAAAATCTTACAAAGCTAAAGGAACATAACAATATCGCTAATGAGATGACCACAGTATTAAAACTAGATGCCTCAATGAGAGGAGAATGTTTAACAACACGCAATCACGCGGTTGCCAGCCACGTGCTTGCCAAGAAAGACGACACAGTCTACTTAGCGTCTGGTTATGGTTCCACAGTGATCAGACTTGTCATATAATAATAATCAAATATAAAACAACCGTACAAAAAGACATGCAACTACTTGAAATGAAACAAATTGTAAGTGGTACTTTGCGGAACAAATCATGACATACAAACATATGTTTATGTCCAACTTTCACCTCTCATTTATTAGTTCTAATATTCAATACACGGAAAACTTCACTGCTTTCAGTGCAAAAATAGGCAAAATCAAATAGCCATCAACGTCAGTTTTCTAAGGCCCATCCACAGTAAAGCAACACATTATGATCCAATCTCGTAAAACCATTGGTCTAACATGTGGCACGGTTGATCGTACAATACGGCCGCGTACTTGACTTTCTCCGGAGTCGAATTCCGTGTCGCGTCAAGGCATCGAGGTGAACAGCACCAGGACAGTTAAAGTTTGTGCTCGTTGACGCGTTGAAAATGAGTTGCGACCGCGGATCGGTTTCAACCGGACCATTGCCGAAGTAGTGCAAGATATTGGATAACCGAGGAGAGGAGAGGATATAAAATCAGTCAAGGGTGATTCGGACTCCTGCACCAAGGGTTTCATACCACCATACTGTAGGATATTTGTTTTATGCATGTTTTAGTTTGGGGCCAGATGACCGTGTGTGATTTGTCCCGGTTATTTATTTATTTACTAAAATACAAAAAAAAACAGCTCGGCGGGATTGCTTTTTATTTTTTATAAGGGGTTTTCATTTTTTGTTTTATTTTTATTCGTTAGTATATCCGTAATAACAACACCTATGTAAATTTCAACCTACTACCGAATACTGTTCAAAATTTACAATAATTTAAAAGAAAGACAGACAGACACAAAAAGTAAACTTATTAATAGAATCCTGTTACGACTCTTTAGGTATGGAACCCTAATGGCAAAATAAATGTAGTAAAAATAATATACCAAGAGGATTACAAAAGAATATGTAGTCAAACTACATATTATGTCACAATAGAAAATGTAGCTAAGAAGAAGAATTTGAAATCACCCAATTTGTGGATGACAATAAAGATAATATGGCAAGCTTTCTCTTAACGGAACTAGACGAAATCAAGTTTTAGGTTCTGTAACTGATAACGTAAATTTGGGAAGTCAAAAGCCACGTGAAAAAGTTAAAACACAACAGGCCGAAGGCAGAGAAAGTATTTTGTGGTTTGGTGGTCACTGGACCAACACCAACTGAATGGTGATAATTTTATGAAAGGTGAATCCGAAAAGTATTTGCTGCCATACTTGAAAATATTGAACTATTCAGCCATCAATAGTAAAAGAAATTATCAGCTAAAAGAAAGATTTAAAACTCAAACATTACAATATGTTAGAAAGGTTCTGCCTTATTTTTAAAGACCACCTTTTCTTCGGAAATACTTATTATTTACTTTTTAAATATACAGTCAGAGTAATGATACCAAAATGCGCACAAATGACAGACAACCTACACTCAGAAGCCAATTCGTAAAATACGATTTGCTGCCAAATATACTCCACGAAGAAGGCGGGTCTCATGTGTCAGTCAGCAGACCCTACCTGGCAACAGCGCTTTCCTTGACTTGAAAAACAAACCTAATGTCTCAAACGAGTCATCGGCAAAAATAGAGTTTTGTGCGTTTAAAGACAGAAATCTGGCAACAGAGACGGATGGCATATTAGTTACTGATTGTTAAAAAAAAATTGCGCAGTAAGAAAACTGTGTGTAAAATAAACATTGGAAAGGTGCAGATAGAGAACACAAAAGTATACAAAAAAGCAAGATTTCAGGTAATGTTTATTACAAACAAATAAAGAGAAAGTCCGACTATTATCTATGCAAATATTTTTGTTTGTTCATAAAATGTAATCTTTAGAACTACTGAACAGAGTCCGAAAATTCATTTTACTTATGGAAAGCTACAATAATATACAGGCTTATGATAGCCTACAATGTATTAAGTATTCTTGGCCTATAATAAAAACGATGGGAATAAGATGCAAGTTTTAAATACACTCAATAATAAAAACGGTATTATTATTATTTAGACTATAAGCGTTTACGCACATAATCTAACAAATGACAACACGCACGTGTTAATACGTGACCGCACTTTGTATGCTCGAACAAAGCATTGCCGTGCCGCGAGAGGAACAAAGAATCGTAAAGCCTTTTCATCTCTAGTACTGTGAACAAAACCGCAAGTGTCTTATTTTTTATTCTCTCTCTGTATCGTCATAATTGGCGGCTGAAAATAATATCGTCCGCCAAATAAAGCAGTACCAAGTTGCTTTAAGGGTAAACCGGATCTGAATAGAAAATCTTTTGCTGATGAAAAATACTTGTCTTCTGAGACAAAGAAAGGGTTGCGCAAGACTCCATTCAATGTTTAATGTGAAACCAGTGCTGAATGGAGTTAACCTTGTTAAGATATCGGGAGGACAAAAACCGAAGATTCAGTTCAAGAACTTGTTTTTATTGGTCTGTCAGTGGTTAATGGTTATGGTTATAAATTATCATGTACACGTACTGCTACCTTATTGATAAATTAACTTATACACAAATAGACAATAATTAGTTAACGTCGGCGAAAGTAAAGCTATAAATCATTCCGTATGATAATCTATATACACAAAGGCTATTGTGAATCACGCGCTTTCCTACTGAAATTGCGTTGCATTGCGATTGCGAACCAAGTACAAAATTTTATTTCATGCGTTTTGTACAAATATATGCAAAACGCATGACACTTAATGCTGAAGTCGAAATATTTTCGATTGAAATTTCTATGTGACTTTTAGCGATCAACAGGTAACAGATAACGTTAAAGTCAGCTCTAATAAACTCAATCGCATGTCAAATGATAAGTATCAAAGAGTTGATTAGGTGCTGTTTGAAGTAATGGTAATTGTACCGCAAAAACTCTGTTAGAGTTGGCGCTATTGAGTCATAAAGAGTGAATGCTCGACTCGATTGGTGCTAGGTACTACATGGTAGCAGATTAGTGGTGTTGCCTTGCTGCAGTGCAGTGTATTATTTACTATGTGGCGAGCGGATGGCAAGGTCGTTGAGAAAAAATCGACTCGTATCGACTACTGTCGACACTCGACACGGCTCTGCAGCGCCGTCGTCGGCATAAAAGACCGTTACATCTTGCGGCTGTGTTTCATAATTCCGCATTCACATTTTACCTCAAATTAATCGAGGAAATGGAGTGGTAAGTTACAAAGTACTATTGCGAATGGCAGTTATGGGTGATGTAGACGTAACGGGTGATGTGGAATGTGTTTAAATAATGCGAGTACCAGAAACTATAAAGTCACGTGATTTGATAAAGCTTGTAGTTGCTGATTTCACATGCCGCTCATAAACTGTCTGTGGAAAGGGGAGCGAATAATAAAATGAATTGGATTATGTATGCCATAATAAAAAAATCCTTATTTAGGTCTCACGGGTATAAAAGCATCACGCAAAAAGATAATAAAGAGTTTTTCACGTGACCAATCAGGTACAATGATTTTATAAGACTACTAGGAGAAGTACAGAAGTGAAGACATTAACATGAACAAGTAACAAATTAGAAAATCACTCGTATATTATTGATATGATCACTAAAAAAAATGCAACTATTTATATACAAATACATTATATAAAATTATAATGTCAAGCTTTGACCATGACTGTTGAATTCATTAGTCACTTTATATCCTGTTAGCTTTAGCGCAGATAATTTAAAGGTTTCCACGACAAAATTAATTTTAAAATCCAAAAGCTTGGTAATATACTTAAATTTTTAAGGTCTGTGTTAAATTTGTATATTATAGAAGCTGCCTAGTGCAAGATGCATTCGATCAATACAGCTGGAGACCGGCTAGGTTCAATAGGCGAGTACTTACATCAGCCAATCGCAGCCGTTGCGTTGTCTAGTTACAGCCTGCAGCTGTGTCCACGTTGCTGTTACCGGGGAACCTTCACCGACTTACCGGATTAATAATTAGCCACAACGTGGGAATTGAGAAAAGAACCTTCACAGGCCAGAGCCGAAGCATTCGACATCGACGGTCGGATCGGCCATGTTGACGACAACGGTACCGCCTCAGTATCAAATGTCAATGCTCCGAAACCACATTAAATGAAAGAACAAAAATGTACTCACACAGCGGGGTAGAAATAGTCGATGTATTTGACCACCACCTCTCTAAGAAGATCTTGCTTGTTCATGATGGACGAGTAGCTAGAGCTTATCAATTTAGCTTGCATGGCTCCCAAATTCTCTAGCGAGTCTCCTAGACGGGACTGGTGAGTCCCCACTTTTGGGTTTAGAGGTGCCGTGTTTATGATTTGTCTTGTGGATTCTGCACGCTGTCCGTGTGAATTTTAAATGTAAAAAACCGGTTTCTGTGTAGTGACGCGAGCGAACGGATCGACGCGTTGCGGCAAACTGGGAGCGAGTCGGCTGCAGCGGGGGGTCGGGGGAGGGGAGAGGCAAGTGGCGCGCGCACCGCTCTACCCACTGCGATGGCGCCTCAAAACACCTAGGCAACGCCATTGCAACACTCCAGCTGGTTTCAAACAACAATGAATCTTTGATTTACTAGCTAAGAAACCAATTTAAATGAGAACGTGTGGTTCAAGGTTGAGTAGATTAGCCTTTATTTTTTGGCGATATAGTCGGATGTTTTTCTGAAAATAGAACAAAGAGATCGGTTGTATTTAAAATAGTTAGGCTTTATATAAAATAGATAAGTTTAATTTTAAAGCGACCGACGTATTTTTTATATATAATAAAGTGTTTCTGTAAAATATTTATTATTTCGTACCTATTTAATTACGATTTGTTACATTACATCTAATGTAACTGCCTAGAACGTAATGGTACATAAATGAATGAAGTAAGGGTTAAGAAAACAATCCATTCTCAATGGGGTGTTGTCATCGAGACATCTAGACGAGTGTTATCAAACAATTGAACAGACACAACAGCAAGTGCTTCCGCGTCTGGGTCCCTACTAAGGGTTCAAAATGTCGTAACAGAAATTATTAAGTGTTTACTTACATAGGTACTAAGTATAACATAATAATATGTAAGTACATATTTTCTTTATATAATATTTGGTATATAGTTGATTGATACCTATTTGTCATTTAACACTGCGACCTGTAGAATACGCAGAAGTTGCTTCGATTAAAACATTTTTAATCTCATTAAAAACAATGGCTTGAATAAAGATAAGACGAAGAGAGTAAAAACAAGTTAACTCGATGACATAATGACGGCGCGGCGGACAGTATGCGCAATAAGAGGAATGTTTCTTACAACAAAGATACTGGAATTTTAAATTTACATAATCTGAGGGTCAGGACATATGACTGCACATAGGAAGATCCACAGCCACAAGCCATCGACGCAAAGCTGTAAGTTGATTGGCTCTCGCGGAATATCACGTGATTCGCAACCAATCAAACCATGCACTGTACACGCCGCAACTTAGGATCAAAACATAAGCAACGCAACGCATCAAGAGCGCTTTATCACAAGTATCAACAAATTCACCACCCGCGCTCATAGTAACGGCCACGTGTATTTTGTAACAAATGTTTTGACATGTAGAGTCAATATTTCAAAATGTACGTAAACATTATGTGGAAACTGTTGCAAAAGTTAGATAATAAGGCGGAGAGAGTGAATTTTTCGCAATTGTGTATTGCACCTCAAACCGATGCGGTTGTCGAGATCAAACCTCATAATAACAAAACAGGCAATAAAATTGTGGTTTCACGTTTAGCTTCTGTTAAGTTTATTGCAGGAGAACTGGATACTTCATTACATATTTATATTGCCATTTATTAAATATGCAGCAGGCACATTTATACAGAATAGAGTATGTTCATATTTACCTTGATTGTTATGTACATGTGATGTGTTGTATGCAGATAAAGGGTGTAGAGATGGTTTGAATAATAATCTACTAAGTATGTTAATTAGCTGATCGATCCATTTGGATGAACCAAAAGTACGAGTATTTATTTAAAATAAAACAGTTTAGCACCCTGTATAGTGCCGAGCTCTGAAATACCTACATACTTATTTACACATTAATATGTATATGTAATAGATATTGCATAGTCGATTACTTCAATAAATGATGACACCAAAGAACTCATGCAATGTATATTATTATCTTTCAAGGTGACTATGACTAGTCTAGGGTCCAATCTAGGGTCCAATGTGCATTCGAGTTTTTGATGAATAAATATGTAAATAAAGCGGTCGTGGCTCAGTGCAATTTGCACTTAGTAGCATTTATCTCGCCCTTTTCCGTGCCTTGTTGCACGATAAAGCGTTGGTATCGGTTACTATCACTAAATGGCAGACGTTAAACCTTATCAAGGACCTTACAGGTAGTTTGTTGACCCCTAGCCCCAGAATCTCCATCAATCCGGACTTGGCCCCCGTGTGTGGAGTATGGACTAACCTTCCCGAGGGTAGAATGGGAAGTATGGGAAGAGACCCGTGGCCCAGCGGAGGGGACGATATGGCTTGCGATAATTATAAATAAAGATAATTAACAAACAAAACAGTAATACTTAACTCTTCTAATATACCGACAATGTAACGTCGTTGGACACGGTTAATGGTGTACAATGAGGCCGTAAAATGCTATCATACTCATGAAGTCATCATAGCTACGTTTGTAACACGTACAAAGCCAATTGAGAAGTATCATTTTCTAAACACTGCATTGGGTTGGGTTACTCAACAAGGTACATATTTAGACTATTTAGTACTACAATGTAAGAACCAACATACTATAAAATAGATCTTGAATTCATGTCAATGACATAACAATTTGTAGGACATCACACCGTTGTTGCTAAATACGAGTATGTCTGTATTGCTTTTAGGGAGTACACAAAAGGGCAAAACAGAGCCCAGAGAAGTCGGTTGTCTGTCTGTTCATCATTCCATCTGTATGTCACAGCTTTCTACGATAGCTCGTAAACTGAATGAGTAGCAGACATAAAGGAATATTTTTTGAAAAATGTTAAAAAATCAAATTCATATTAAAATAAGAAATGAAATAAAAATATGTTTCCCATACTTACACGACAAAGGAACCGAAAAGAGCTCACTGAGTAGAGTAGAATTTTATTCTTTAAATGAAAATATGGGGGGGGGGGAGGGCGTTAGAATATATTATTTTTATATCATCAAAAAGTAGAAACAAAATGGATGCCGTTGAAGTTATCTGATCATACATGGCTCTGTAGATCGGACTTGAACCTAATGGATTTTTTGTCACGACGAGGAAAATTCAATCTCATTAATGTAGGTTTAACAAACAATATAAACGACACAGTGCCGTTATAAGGCGGCGAGGAAACCAAGAATGGTCTGCAGAGATAACGCAGAGACACCACACAATGGGAAAAACAATTATGTACTGATTAGATATCCTGATAGATAAAGATAATTCATCCAGCAGACAGATTTACTGGTCAACACAAGTCAAGACACAAGACTCATCTGCGGTTTCTTAGGTGCCGTTTTTATGACAATGCTAACCACAAGTCAAGATAAAGTCAAGCTAGTGACATGTCCTATCTGTTCTCAGAATTCAGAATTCTCAGGGTTCTCATACCAAAGTAAATTCTAGTTTTTGGTTAGATGGTGTGTGAATCATCCCGGAATACAATTATTATCATCTTTCAAGGAGATTTTAATGAAAAATTCTGAGAATAGGACATGTCACTAGCTACATAAGTACAAACTGTTTGCCAAGGGTGCGGATCGAATGAACGACATTCTGCTTAGAAGTCTGGAGCGCTAACCACTACTCCATCGCGTCAATAATAAAAACACTAGGAACACAATAAAATACTAACTACAATTTAACTGCCATAGAAAAAAATAACAGACCATGACTGCAAAAACCATGACAGTGAGTTGACCTGTTAACTCCGTAATGAAAAAGGAGTGGACAAAAACCGATGACGGAATAACCCCATGGTATGAAGCATCATCAACGAAAAAAACCATACAAATGAAAATGCCTTTTGCTGTCCGTACAAAACATCCAATTATAATGGTTATTGCGCATACGATGTAACATACAAAGTTGATTGAAAAAACAATAGGCAGAGTAGTTAATAATGAAGATGACGGAACCATTTAAATGTACTTTTAATTGCTTTTGATAACAACAAACTCGAAGTTGAATAAATACAAAAAAATGCACCCGGAAGGTTCTATAAACAGGTACATAAGTTCTCTATGTTAAGCTTAGGAGTGTAAGGATCTTTTCAATTGTAAAGTTCCCGACTCGTCTCGCATTTATTGCCTTAATAGGGTATAAGTTGCTCAAATAGGAATTTCTGTCAAGAATTTAGTACTTATATCATATCGCACATAAAATCACAAAGATTCAGCGTTTTTACAAGATATTGCTTCATATAGTATATCAGTTATATATAACAATGAATTTTATTAACTCAGTACGAAGGAACGCAAACGCATTAATTTGCCTAAAGTAACTAAAATTCGACAAAATAAAATCTATCGTAACTACTGCAATCACTTCGGTAATTATAGCCATTATCAGTATAAAGATATTCAGATTTTAAATATTCGAAATTGTGACCAGGTGAAGATAATTATTATCAGTCAAAATGTTATTTTTAGCGAACGAATGCTGACAAAATGTAATATTTACTTCGACACAGAATATTTAAACATTTCCTATAAAGTCAAATATAACAATAACGTAATACTAGGACTATTATGTAGATAGTAGATACCGGCAATATGAATAAAGAAACAATAGGGTTATCAATATTGAAAGACGATAAGAAGAAAAAGACAAGATAAATCATGGCAATCCGATAACAAATAAATGCTGGAAAAACATGATAGCTGTTGCAAATAACGTTTAGAAAATGATTTTGTTTAAATGAATATTAGCGAATTCCCTGCTATTAGATGGTAATAAACAAATATTGTTAAATTATTGTAGGTGTATGAAGTGTAGGTAAACACGTTTAGACTTACGAGCACCACGTGTTCCTGCGACCGAATATCAATCGTGTCGTTTCGGCAGGTATCGGCTTCATCGGTGCTTCTGGCGGGAGACTTAGCTTGAGACCAGCGATAGACTTGCGTCGTTTCGCTTCCAGAGCACGAGAAGCCAGGTCGGAGTCGAGAGTGTGGTCGGGTGGGGAGGCTGTGTTGTTGCAAGACTTCATGTGTGCCTGGACGGTAGCCATCTGCAGAAGCTTGGTGGAGAGGCTGCGCCGGCCCAGGGCCTCGCACGTCGCACACCGTCCGTCCTCCATAGGTCCTCGTGCGTCCGACCCGGCCACGACACGGACACTGAACGCGATTGTTTCCAGCGGACGTGGTCTTAACTGATGTCATCCGACGAGCGATACGCGCGCGTCCACACGCGTACACTACACGATACCAAGACGTCGGCAGTTCGTACCGCGCGAGTAAAAATCGATCGATAGAAGGCCGAAATACCGAGGTAGGTTTAACGCGATAATAGCCTATCGATAAGGAATATAATACTCGTGAATAAGTGTTGACCTAGAGTGGTGGTACAACACGGCTTCACTTCGGCCTCGACAGGGCGCGCGCGAGTGACGAACGGCGGAGTCGCGACTGCGGCTGTCAGAACAAAGCACTTCACTAGCCAACGTAATCCGAACGCCACTAAGATATCAATGTTTGCGGTGGATAATACACGTCAAGCTGTAGACTTGATGTGTGTGACTGTGCGATGTATCGAACCAACCACTGCGGAACATCGCATTGAGGAGGTGTGAATTGGTTCTGGCATTCCTCTGGATACGTTCCAGATTATAAATAATCAAGGTCGTCATAAGATATTTTTTTTACTTGAGCAGGAGCACCATTATTATGAGTTTTATTGTTGTTTAGTTGAAACCTGAAATTAATTTAAAACGCAAACATATTGCAAATATAATTTAGCGAGGAGAAAGACCAAGCCTTAGGTTACACAAATACCTACATAAAAGTTTCAATTTACGTAAGTGGCACATAGAGTGCATTATAATAACGCAAGACGGTGAATTGAACCTATTATGAATGCTTTGTTAGTTTATCTTTGCATTATCATACGATGAATAAATACATAAGAAGTTAATACATACGCAACAATGCATATCTGTGTGCTTATCTACTGACAGAAACAGTCTAATACTAAAACACAAAAATTATAATGGAAGAATATTCATTTTTTTTGCACTTCTTCCTGCAGATTACGGAAAGTGTATTTCCTTTGTTGCAAATGAGGCGATTATCACCTAGGTCTAATACTTGGTTTCATATTGGTAGCTCGCATAGTTAACGGCACAAGGCCATTGGTTTCGCTACTGTGGAATCGGTTGTTATTTTAGAACACTTGAGAGGTCGCCCGCGTTTTAAATCGTTGGGACAAATTAATCATCGTACACATTTGTCGCGTTTGCAAACGAAGGAGCCAGACAACACGTTTCAGTTAAATTTATTTGCGTCGTTGATATCCCGTGCAAAATTGATGACTACAGTGAAAATACAAGTGCTGAGTTCCACTTCATCTCTGTTTGACCCAGTTTAGTTATTGTCGTAAAGCAGTTTATTAAAATGTATAAGACCCAAATGGAAACACTGTCACAGAAAATCGAGATAATAAATTAAATATTTTACGGTACATCAATGAAACGAGAGAGACATCATTACAATAAAGCATTTCAATATAGACAATCGTCAAAAATAACGTAACCAATCAAATACACATGTACAGGTGTTTCTTATTAAGCAAGTATGTAATTGTTTACATTTACAATACTTGAAGATATCTGTATCGATGAAGAAGGTATCGATTCATATCGCCGAAAGCGAGTATAAAGGTACTGAAAAATTACGATATGGTCTGCTTGCCAATTCATTAGACTTAAGTAGGTACTTACTCATACGTTATAGTAAAAATATGTCATTGAAGTAACGCATGGTAAATCTACTACGCAGAAGTAGCAAAACTTGTAAGAGTTATTGAAATATTGTAAAAATAGCAATTACCAATGCCAACAATTCTAATCCCTTCATTTTGTGTATTGGAAACATTCTTAAATTTACAAAAAAATGACACCTAAAATTTCGCCTCTTGCCTCTAGGGCCACCTGTCTATCTTTATTAACAAGCAGTCAATTCTGCGGTCATTTAATATACACATGACAAATACAAGTCGTATGAATTGACACCGAAAAATAGACTTATTGACATCACCGCTTTTAAATAGTTCAATTATACTGTGTACACAATATAATATACATACAATACAGGATGTTAACTTTCATTGCCTTACATAATGCTCTGCTCTCCCCATTCTAATGCACAGCGCGTGCGCACCGATACGGACACGCCCTAGCGCATACGACAAATTGTTGAAGTCTCACTAATAAACGTCCCATTATTACCTCACCAAGCAATATTAGCAGGCTTGATTGATCTTACTGCAATTACGATATGATTGCGACCATTAAAGCTTACTTCGATTGTTAAGACACGAACTTTGTACATTTATTGATTTAAAACATAATCACTGATGCTGATGTAAAGGTACAGATTTATGGCTCAGATTGACGTTGCGATGTCTTGAGAAGATAAGAAGATAATGACTGCCAATCATCTTAATTTTATCTAGAAGATCTTCAGTAATTTGAAGTTTTCCTTATTACTAAATAGTATTGAATCCAAAGATGAGCTTTGAATAACGTCTCAACTTCTAAAAGCAAGACGTCATACTCATCAATCATGCCAACGCCAATCATCCTTGACATTCGTGACTGAATATTGTCTTATCGATTTGCGTTGTTGATCTATTCTTCGTGCCAATTGTGGCTGCTTAAATGGTCTCTACTGATGACTTTATTAACTAGTTTGATTTGACGAAAACATGCACATTCAAATTGATAATTACTATCTCGTATCTGCAGGCGCTGGAATACAATACGATTCAGAAATACGTAGGAAAATCATTGACATCTTCGTAACAGACATTTCAAAAGCGGGAACACATTGTGTTTATTTACCTGTCAAGCACAATACTCATATGCCTATGAAGGTTCGCTTTGAGGTCGCGTCGCGAGTACTGCTGTTGCCCAGGAGGGGGCGCGGGGGGAGGCGCCCCTGCCTGTGCCCGCTTCCCGATCAGCACCTTCAACTCCGCCATCAGTTTCTGCACCATACGGACACGAGTCACGACCTGACACCACTGAAGCACGCACACTTATGAACGGTGAACCCCGTCTCAATCAATTGGCGATGAGGTGCCAAGAGCCATTGGCGCGGCCGTTGCATCGGCGTACCACGTCACAACAACGTTGCACGTGATAACTGATAATAAATAAAACGCCGATACCGTGCGCCGGCAACGTTGTTACGAGGCGCGTGCGGGCTACGCACTGTCAGATCGCTTCAGACTGACTGACCTCGCCGCTTTTTATAAGTGCCCGATGAGTGCGCAAGGTGCTGGATGTGAAAACCGAATTTAAATTTAAATTTAGATTTGGGAACGCTACATACGCATGATACGCACGCGCGAATCATAGCAACTCTAACTGGATAAAAGCTGGCTCATGAGAATTGTTTTTTACGTGAGTTCAGGAAGAAACATTCATTGTCAAGGTAAGCCGTATTCATACCACACAGGGGTAAAGATTTAGGTGATGCTGAATTGAAACTAGGTCGGCTGCAGTGCATCACAATGGGTGAGAGAGGAAACCGGGTCATGCGAGCATTGTGCTGGTTCGAAATGAAGAGTTAGCGCTAAATGGAACGCAGTCACGCTTCTGATGTCGATTTGGACCAAGGGCATTCACGACACATTCAAGAAGTATTTACGTACATATTTATTTATAGCAAAAAATGGCAGAGAATACAGATAAGTTGTACCCAGCCATGTCAGGGTCTTTGTGCTGCCTGAGAATATTCGAAAACATAATCATACACTGGTAGAAGTGTTAAATAAGACTTTGGTTACGGGATTTTTAAGAAGAAAAACATACAGCATTGAAAATATGTAAAAAATGTTGTAAAAATAATCGACTTTGAACGTGAATTGTGCGGGTGGGTTCAGGGAGACGTGTGAATAGCACTTGCCTGACGAAAACACAGGAAGTGCAGACAGGCGGGCACTCAACGGCTGCAATCACTAAACGCTTCTCGCGTTTTTTTTTACACTTGAACAAGTCTGTTTTTACATCTCTTTGTGTTAGAGGGATGAATTCTTGCTTCTTTTAGACTTTTTTCTGTAGCTTTGAGAACCAGTGATTCTGTGAGAGCAAAACCATTCCACGAAAAAGCAATCAAGAGAGCCATGTTTGCAAAATGCAAAAACTTGCCTTGGGCGGTATTAAAGCTCACTGTTTCATTGCCCAACACAAACAGTAGCCAGTCGAATTCGGCAGTAAAATTCGTCCTTCTCCCGTATTTGAATCGAGCCATTCGAAAACTGGAAAGTGGCCGTTCGCGATTATATTTTTTATAACGACGCGTACATAAATAAAATACTTATTTTCGGAGGGCGACAGCTGCGCCGCCGGTTTCGGATGTAAAAAACGAGGGCGATTATAAAAACTATGCGTGGCTATCATCATAAACATATGGATTACGACCGAGTCACATATCATGTATAGCCGAGCTTTGTCGAGTTGCACTGTTATTTAGTGGTTGCAATGGTGTTATGCAACAATGTGGTATACTTTGTAAGATATAAATTAGGTCACCGTGGTGATAACTAGCGTATGCCAGTACTGGTCCTTACGCTAACTAACTTTCACTTGCTGAAGAGATAAAACGGAGATTAGATCTGTTCGTAACTTCGTAATCCACAGCGACGGCGCGGTAAAGCTTCCGAGAGCAACACAGTTGCGAACAGGAAGAAATGGAAGCGAATTTCCTCGGCTACACTGATTGCTGCCATTAACTAATTTGAGAAGCTTCTGTTTTATGACGTTATAATCGTAACAATAAAGTGCTTGCTAAGATTTTATTGGCTTTTAGGAAAAGATTTAAAGTTAATGAGTAACGGTAAAATTAAAAGAGTAACAATAATTAATTATTATTTCGCTTCGTTTCGTTATAGACCCAATAAAACAACAGCAGCCACAGAAAAACCTAAAAAAAAGTATAAAATATGCGATGATTCGACAAGAAGACGGAGAAAATTTAGCCACTGAATAAAAGGGTGGTAAATATCCAAACAATCAATACTCTACAAAGGAACTGAGGGCTACGACTACACTACAGCTCAGACGCGAAAACAACACACACCCCATTCATAAATAAAGAACCTTTGCACCGAGGCCGGGGTAGCTTGACCTACTTTTATATCGCTAAGGGCTACTGGATCAAAACACTCGAGTACTTACAGGCGGTGCTTCAAATAGTTCTCCAGGGTTTCAGTTGATGGGTTTCATTCAGGATGACGTTTTAAGGCACTTCGACGGGTGTTGTATGTGTAAGGTAGGGGGTGGATAAGAGCGTGCTTTCGCTGCGGTGGCCGTGCTCAAACTGAGCCGTTTGGTGGTTGGATGCGCGCGTCCCTATTCCCGACGTCCTTGCGTATAGGGGCGGCTGGGGTGGCGCCTGAACGTCAAGGCAACGTCAATCAATATGCGAGATGATATTCCTAGCTAATCAGAGTTCGATGTACTCTAAATTGTTTTTGGGGTGTAAAAAGTTGTTTTGATCCGAGTTTGGAACTTGGCATGTTGTGTTTTGACAGCGGATAGGAAGCAATGCAACAGGCGCTGCGATTTATGCAACAGGTTCAAGTATGCACTAGCTGATGCATATGAGCTTGCAGGAGTTTGCATAATATTCTGAGGCCACAATCAATTTGTAAACACAGCAAGTTATTTTCAACTTTCACCTATGCAAATAAATAAAAGCTTGGTCTGTCGCAATACTTACATATGAAATAAAGTTTATCGCTATGTATGTACTATGTACGCAAACGTATGTTTGTCATATTGTCAACGTAGGTATTTTAAAACATTTTGAAACTTACAAATAAATGAGAGGTCAAAAGCTCAAACACAACAATAACAAAAAAAAAATACAAAATGACATCATAACATAACTAATGCATGACATAGATACTGGCTCTTTTGTACGTAGGCGTATACTGTCGGCGTATCGCAGAAGCAATGAAAGAAGCCTCTGGATCACGCCATTATCTACGAAACTGCCCTTGCATTGTCATTGCGATTTATTAATTATATTATTTTTTTCTTCAATAAACGTTATTTTCTAAAGTTTATTGCAAGTATTTCATCTACACGAAAGCTCATCCCCTACATTGGACCTTCGATACGGATCTTCTGGACTGGGACCAGGAAAAACGACTACGCACCTACGACGTTCCTGACTCCAAGCTACGGTCAGAGGTTTTCATTCCTTCCTATCCCGATTCCTGTACTTTTGGCTGTCGTCTAATACCGTGTTGTGATTTTGGCTTTCCAGTGCAATTGTAACTACTAGTTGATGCAATTTATGGTGCCAGTTTAGCTACGTGTACAGATAAAACAAAATAGGTGTAGGGCCTATGAACTCATTAAATTAAACAAATTTTGTTTTACGAAATCACTGTTTCACTAAATCGCCAAACAAAATTCAGTCTCTTAATACAACATTATATAATTTTTCAAGATTTTTTACATTGACTTTTCTTGAAATAATAGTTTTATTTTAACTAACATATTACCGAATTTGTTATATATAATGTACTACCACATAGCCTATACGCATGGAGCAAAACGCGAGCACTGACGCAACTCTACGCCGCTGCGCTGTTACGTAGCGACACGCACTATCTCCAATCACATCAAAATGCATCATAGCCACAACCGACAGCTGATAGACAACAAACATAATGTTTTAACGCTCGACTCAACACAAAACTGACATCTCACAAGTCACATCTTGTTATGTAGTCAGATAAATTTTAATAAGGATGCCATACAATCGAAGCTAAAAATGTTTTTTAATATATTAAAGCCAAATTAATTATTATATTTTATTAATGTTTCAATTCGTACAGAACAAATCGATCAATAGAACAGAGGTCAGAGTTCCGTAGATATATTATTATTTGGGGGGTAAAGGGGTATAGGACCAAAGGAGGGCCCTATTGGATCACTGTGACCTGGGTAGATCTACTGTGATAACTGCCCCTGTTATATTATATCCTCAAGATCAATAGTTCTAATAAACTGTAGGATGCACTGAGTTACCATCGGTCCACCTAGAGATCGGCTTCTGGCTTGGACCAGTGCCTCGCACTCGCAGAGTATATGAAGAGGAGTTTCCTCTTCCTCGAGGCAGAATCGGCACTCGTTTGTATCTGCAAGCTTCATTTTATTAAGGTGTTTATTAAGCTTGCAGTGGCCAGTTAAAGTTCTGACTAGAATCCTAAGTCCAGTCCTATGAAGTCGTAGTGCTTTAGACGTGTATTCCCGCGAAAAACCAGATATGAGCGCTTTCGAATGTTTGTGGCCTGGTGCACTAGCCTAGATTGTTCTACTCTGTTCCTTAGCCCATTTCTGCAGTCCGTAGATATAACTAGTTAATTAAATAATAATAAAAATATTTTTTTGTCACAGCTTAAAAGCTGAAACCCGTGACAGTCTGTCAGATAGTAGAGTTACGGTAGTGGGGGTTTGTTTGCTATTTGGATACGGAACCCAAACAACCAACAGAAGTTCAAAAAGTAACGTTATCATATTCAAATAGTACTTAAAAATATAAAAATAAATTGCGAAAAAAGTATTTTTCACTGCCAACATTTTAAAGTACACTTAAACGCTTTGTTTGAACAAGTGATCAATTAAAACGAGGCAAGGAAAGTTGAAAGCGAATGGATAAACAAAAGCGATACAATCATGCGTTTTTGAACGGAAACGTTAATTAAAGCGAAATTATCTAACGACATAATCTAATCGAGCACAAAGGGACAGAAAATGGACTGTGAAAATAAATGTAGTTTCTAAGGAAAAATACAGATTTAACATTTACACAAAAAGCTGGCTTTGAATCGAAAGTTAAGACGAATACTCGTAGCTCGAAAATTAAAAATAAAGAACGAAGCAAAGCGGATGAATTCTCAAATACTGAGAAGCTCCTGAAATAGCAAAGTCGACGTTTTTATTACTCTACAACAGTTTTTCTCAAAGTGGGCGATAACGCTCCCTTGTGGGCGCTGCTGAAGGCCTACAGGCTACAGGGGGGCGGGGGGGGGGGGGTCATTAAAGGGCCTAAAAAAATGGGGTTTTGAAGCTGTTTCTTCAGATATTTTAAATTAAATCAAAACCTACACTCTAGGCCAAAAGTTTAAGACCATCTTAATAATTTTGATTGCTCCCATTAGTATCATTTAAAATGTAAGATTCAACTCAGAAACAGGACTCATATGGCACGGTAAAAATGTAATGTGGTAAAGTAAAAAAAAATAGGGGCGCTATAAAATAATTGATTCTGAAAGTGGGCGATAGACAAAATAAGTTTGAGAATCTCTACTTTATAAGCTTAAATAGAGATTCGATAAGAAGATCTAACAGAAAATAATTTTGCCGATACACGACTTCAGATGAAGAAGTTAGCAAAAAAGTCTTACAATAATTGACCACGCTGAATACGTTAAAAACAACCGACTTCAATCGCAACAACTCCAATTTTGCTGTTTTGTTGATTTTCTCAAAAACCGCTGAATTGATTTCGATAAAATTTATATGGGACCACCTGTGAAGTATACCCTTTCAAATAAAAAAAGAATTTTCGAAATCGGTTCAGGCGTCTTCGAGTAATCGGTGAACATACATAAAAAAAAAAAAAAAAAGATTCCGACGAATTGAGAACCTCCTCCTTTTTTTGAAGTCGGTTGAAAACGCAAAATTCGTCTTCAGATAAGATAGATAGGATGATAAACATTAACGAAGTATCACGCACACGAAACAATTGTGTTGCAAAACTTGTTTTTAGTGTTCCGTACCTCAAAAGGAAAAAAGGAACCCTTATAGAATCACTTTGTTGCCCGTCCGTCTGTCCGTCCGTCCGTCTGTCTGTCTGTCTGTCAAGACCCATTTTCTCAGGAACGCGTAGACGTATCAAGTTGAAATTTATATCAAAAACTCAGATCTGCAATCACTTGAAGCTGTGAATGTCTTATAGCACCAGTAAAGGGAAAATTCCGAAAACCATATTTAAAAAGAAAAAAATTGTGGTGTTCGGACTTTTCCCTTTAATTGTGCTATAAGCATTGCTTGTTGCCAAATTTCATGATTCTAGGTAAACGGGAAGTACCCTATAGGTTTTGATACCCATGCGAGTGTCAAAATATGCGGCATAAACGGCCGTATCTCTTGATTGCGTTGGCATCCTGATTACGTTGGCACACAAGTTTGATTTTTTTCACAGCTTCAAGGGATTGCAGGCCTGAGAATTTGATATAGAGTTCAAGACACGTGTGATTATGAATTTATACGGAACCCTCGGTGCGCGAGTCCGACTCGCACTTGGCCGGTTTTTTATATATATCTTTGCCTTGACTCATACACTTAAGCTCTGACTTTAAAAGCGGACCATGTTTTTTGTTTTTTTTTTGTTTAGTAAGAAATTAAACTTTCATCATTTTCTTAACTATTACTGTGAAATGAATCGAATAATAGGAATCAGCTGATGATAGCCCGCGCTAATCTCACCGCAAGGGAACGGACACCTCGCCATGGACCTTTCCCTTTTCTTCGCGTGAAAGTGATGATATCCATACCAAAGAGACTAACATTTCATATTTAACTCCCGCATTCAAAACACTAATCAAATGATCCGGTTGATAATACACAATAATATGCCATGACATGAGCAATAAAATGGCAGCTGTTAAATCAATACCACTCGTAATAGGAATATACAGGGGACGTTAAAACATTTATTTATTTTATGTGAGTCCGTCGCGAGATTTTAAATAAAGATTTCCTTTCTAAAAATACCACTCCCGGAAACTTATTTGGTGGAAAATGAACAGCTGTTCCCAAGGAACCCATACTGATATCTCAAAAACTTGAACTTTCCAAGTAGTATGAATGCAGACAAAAAAAAATATTAATTATAAATGATTTTTTTTTAATAATCAAGACGATTTTGCAAAGATTTACTATATAGGATTTTACATCCTTTTAACATCACTTTTAATAAAATTATTTTTACATCCTTTGCCAAGTTTAATTGTAGCTTTCATTCTAATCACTGCAAAATTCATTCGGATACAGTGTTTGACGTTCGTTCCCTTGTAGAAAAAAAAAAAAAAAAAAAATAAATAAAAAAAAAAAAATTAACAGTAAACAAAAAGCACGTGGACAATTTCAATTTACCCGATCACGATAACAATTCTGTTGCATTGCAAGTAAATAGAACGGTGTGTCAGATATGCAAAATGGAAACACAATGTTAATTGTAAATGCGTTTATAAAGAGCGGCTAGCAGAAACGTTGCCGATTGCCAAGTCGGTCAATGAAATCGGTTAACTGTAGAAAGAGTTAGAGCAGTAAGTTATCTAGAGTATATTTAATGAGGCTAGGCGTTTATCTAACGTGCTGACCAAGGACCGAACTCGTTGAAAACAAAACAATAGGGCTTTCTAATCTAAGACTTTCTCTAGGAAATTTTATGGGCTCTGGAAAGGTTTTGACCCTACGAGCAACGATAGAATTCTATAACACGGATCTAGAAATCCAAAATAAAAAAATATTATTACAAAAACATATGAACATCGGCAGGCAAGATAACTCCAAAAAGGTAAACAGAGGCGTGGGTAAAGTTTGATTTATATGTTACCCAATGTTACATACAAACAAACATTGTATCGAACTGTGTGTTATCTGTTGCAGATATATCAACAGAAAATACAACATTTACATCCACGAATACTATGACATAATTATGTATTACAAGGCACAGTAAATTTTGAAATAAATCTGAAGTAACTCTTACAGTTGCAAGTTACGAAGCTATTGTAAAAAAAATAATGTTGCTAGTTGCTAACTAATCTTGGCGAGTGATAATACTTCTAACCACTGCCAGTACAAGGTCAGCGTTTGTATTGATTGCAAAACATAATAATATTGACAAATGTTAAACTTTAATATCCTGTGGTAAAAAAGAATGAATAATGATATTTTATTGTTTATATGATGTATTGTTCGATGTGGTTAAAAAACACAATATAATTATTATAACTTCCTAGCATATGTATGCTTAACTCGCTATTATGAAAACTGTTTGCAATTCTTCTTTGTTTTTAGAGGACGACATTGTACGTTTGTACAATAATCTACAAAAAGCCTGCGTTTTATTTCAGTGTTACCAATTTCTGGCAATCAATTTTGTTTTCCCTGTTGCCAAGGCTATTGTTTACTCAATTTTTTAGGATTTATAACTATATAAATGATTTATTTATAATTTCATAAAACTATATGGACATCTAGCATTTCGAAACTGACTTCTTGACCAATTAGCGAGACATAAATTTCTTCATAACAAGATGTGCAAAAAAATCCTTCTAAATAAAAATAATTGAGGTCATCATTACGCATTAATCATGTTAAGGTTCTGGCTATTTCTTATGCTAGGTTCTCTACAAGTTTTAAAATATTACTGTCAAATATTTTATTATTACTTTAACTATGTATATTTAAAATTTAACTTCAAAACACAGATATAGATGTTCAAAAACGTATAAACAAATTTTAATAGATTATTGTTTTTTTTAAAGCCATCTGATGGTTTTGTTAGTTGTTGAGGACGACGCTACGTTATAGGGATAGAGTTAACTTCTGCCATGACGGATTTGTAAGGCCTGAAGAACAAATAACATTCTAGATACAATTATCTGGTTAGTGGTTATGTGTGTTTGTCTTAGTGTTTGTGTATTTTTCATATAACTAAGAATTGATCGGTGAAATTGACTTCGGCGATGTAGCTACCTGTACAATCACAACGAAATACGACTTACCCAATGAAATTTTTAATGAAGCAGTACACTGCGAAAAGCGTAGCATCGTTAAGGCCGAGGTCTGGCTTGATCCTCGGCAGCGCGATCGCTGGGGACGAAGAGTCGGCTGGAGGGCCGCGCACCTCCGGCGTGGCCGCGCTCATCGCGGGCGCGCCGCGCGGCCGCGTGCCCGACGCGTGCGGAGCGATCGTGGCGGCTCAGCGGCTCAGCGGCTCAGCACAGCCGGCGGCGGCCTAGCCCGCCCCGCATAACACCACTCCCGGCACGCGGTGCCCGCTCGCTCTCCACCCCGACGACCCGCCTGATCGCACCCGCTACGCGCGGCTAACACCGACCGGCTGGGGCACTACGACACCGAGTATCGATCGCGGCGCCGCGCCTGCGCTCTTCGCTTTAGTACCGAGAGGAAGGAGCCGGCTCACACGTCCAGCATCAAGAACGCAAGGTAGATCACGAGAAAGAACCAGGGGCAGAACAAGTACATGCAGAGGGGCATCATTTAATTGACTGGACAGCGTTTTTGAGTAGTCCTGAGTAGTTGTTCAGTGATGAGCTGATTGTGTACGTGAGTGAGAGGGCACGTGTAGATGGCGCGTGCGTCTGGTCGCGCGGCGGCACTCTGACTGGGCGCGCGCCGCGTGCTTCACTGCCGCCGTGCCGCCCGGCACCGCCCGGTGTCCGCTCACCGCGGGCGCGCTATCTATACCTACATCCATCGCACGCACAGCCGCACAGCCTGCACACCTTGATTCACACGCATAGAACTTCAGATAGCCCTAACTTCAGCAGGAGGAAGTTATGTCAGTTTTGCAGTCAGAAAATAAAACATTTGTAAGCATTTTGAAATTTGATAACGTCTATAGTTGTGATGTTTGATAAGCGATCGATTAAGACTGACTGTCTTATCATTTTGTTAAATGACTAAACTGAAAGCTTTCAAAGTGTCATCCATTATATGAAAACGAGATACATAGTTATTTATTTTAGACCATTGCCCAAGTGAAGGGTAATGTTATTTTATACACGATTTCAATAAAACTTTAAAACATTTTCTATAATTTTCAACATGGACGCCGATAAATCAAAAAAACATCCACCATATGGAACTTTTACGGAACTACAAAAGCATCCACAGAGACCGAATCCCCAAATAGTGGAGGTCAACGTCCTTGTGACGGACGGACAGACAGCCGTTCCGACTGTTGATCATGAAACTCACCCACCATCATTCATTTGATCATTTGACTAGTAGCGAAATGATCTCAAATAACGCAAAAAATGTTCAGCTTCGTACATATGAAATTAGAGCGCACATGAATTTGACGTGCACGCAATGACCGGTTTATATTTCAAGTGTATTGAAACTATTCTAATTATTGTCTACGATTGTTAGTGTAAGTAAATTAATAAAAACTTTCAAGTGACCGTACTTGCAGATGATTAAACTACTTGGAACAATGTTTTCCCAACATGAACGATAATCTTCGAAATCAATGTCAACCATGATGTGAATTGCTAAAAATGTTTTCGACAGAAACCAATATAAGTTCCGAAACATGTAATTACGTCGTTACACAAGAACGTGTGGTGTGATACAAAAAGCTTTAAATTTGAGTAAATCAAGCCGTAATGTCTTAATAAACTGGTCGTGTGTAAATGGCGATTAACCCACAAAAAGCTGGATATCGCACTATAAGGAAGCCAACAGCTAAATTGAGAATCACACCGTAAAACCTTGTAAACGTTGACGCGCCTGCTGTGATCTTTTTGTCCAAAAAGATGGGCGATAACAACATGAGTCAACCATCTTCCCAAATGACCGCAACGAATTTCGCGACCCTATTGACTAATGGAGAAAAATAACCAGACGTCAAAATATCCATTGGGATTACATGATACCTCAATTAGTTGAACGAGTGATGTACATAAGTGTCAACTGTCAAGACTAAGGACGCGCAAAGTTTTCGCGCAGATAAAAAATAACATAACATATTGTACATACATGTAAGCGTTAATTGCCCGAATTATTTTCTGCAATACATGTATATTTTGTCCTTTGCTCTATGTTAAATTGACGCTTATGAAGTCATTTCCCGTTTGATGATAGCGCCAACAATCTATGGACAAATGGGAAAGCACCGAGTAGTCACTTCCAAGAACAAGACTCCCAACTTCCCGACTGAATCCTGCTCGCTTTCCGAGAACCAGTTGCAGTGAAGACGTATTTAAATGCGAAAGCAATTAGGATTAAGAGTTGATTGCAATATTTCTCATGCCGAAGTTGTATGTGTCTGTATGAAAAATAAGAGCTTTGCCTTCGGCTTTAGAATCGCCTTCCAATCAATTATCTCGAAAAGTTTTGGAAGACACTGAGTTATATGCAAATTGAAAGAACGGTGTCATTGATAGATTGCTTTTGCAGTTAGCCAAGAAACATGTAGAGAACATCGTCGCTTATTGACATACCTGTCGATTTCCCTTCAAAATTATGCTAACTCAAGTCCGTGTTAATATTCCTTTCCTTAATTTTTTTTGAGAAAGTTCTTTTAAGGAGAGTTGACAAGCAGCAAATGGGAGATGCGACTCATGACAACGTTTACAGGGATCCTGTGAAAGTAATCAGAGCAAAAAAAAATTCCAACAACTGATCAGTATAGATTCAGTAGATTTGAAAATTTTGTATGGAATGTCAAAATATTTCTTTCTCCGATTGTAAAGGTTCCTTGTGGTAATTTGTTCAGTTTCAAGAGTAGCATCTACCATATATCGCTTTTCAACAAATAAAAAGTCTCTCTGCAGTAATATACTATACGTCTCCTGCATTCAGGCATTCAGTTTAAGCGTTTTGACGTTACCAGGTCCAGTAATATAAGAGGCCATTTTGTCGGCAAATGGAAGTGTCGCACAAATGATCGTTTCGTGACGCGACAAAATTACAAAGTTGCATTCGCAATCAGCTCGCTAGCTATATGGTGTCTAACGTTCGCGTGCGTCGTCCTATTGATGCAATATGACCCAGTTGCTGTTTCTATGAAACCGTTCCCTTCATGCCCTACCACACTATTGAGCCACGTATAAAAGCCATCAAATTATTCCTAGCTATAATATCAAAGTACCGTGTATTGAGGAAAATGCACGCTTTACATTTTGCTGTAATTTTATTTCTCGTTCGGATAATATCGGCATTATTTATAACACTATCCATAATGGGCGAAAGTATTAACATGAAAGCAACAACTCTGACAAAGTACAGCCAGTCAATCCGAATAGGCTTTCGATCTAATCATAAAGAGCTAAACGTTGCGCCCGCCGCTACCGTATTTACGCAAGTGAGCGATTTCCAACTATCGAGTGGCGCACGCGCATGCGCTGATCTATGGCGCAAGCTTCCATCATTATTCTCATTACGAGCGAGTGTTTGCAGTTGCGGCAATGCATTCCTACTTCTAGTGGTCACTAACTCAGTATTTTATAAAACTTTTCTTGCATTAATCATTGTTTATCTGGAAAATCTAAGCTCTCTTCGATATGTTATGACGCGTGAACTGCCCATCGATGCCAATCTCAGAACAAGAATGTTGTCATTTGTTTTTTACATGTAGTCGTCTCTCAATTTGAGTTTTTCTTTTCTTACTTTTTTTGTTAAAGAGACTTAAGTTTATTTCTCTCTCTAATCTGAAAACAGGATTTCAACTTCTAGATTAAATTTCAATTTCAATTTATTTATTGCATTCATATGGTTCTACAAGATGGATAATAAAAATAACAGAGCTCATATGACCCCGGTAGGGCACAGCAATAAATACATCATTTATACTTGTAAAATATTCATTATGTTCGTATGTATGTATGCGTCGACTTTTCAGTTTCTCGAAACAGTGTCCCTTTATATCTAACCTAATTTGCTACTCTAATTTTAAGCGCGTGCTCAGTTTCATTTTGCTGTTCTATTTCTGATTCCGAGTTGCATAGTTGTCGATTCTATCTCAAACAAACAAACGCACGTTCATCAACATGCACTACTTTACCATTGCATTGGTCATTCGTTTCTCACGTGATCTGTGAATTTGAACTGCACTTGCATGCTAAGGCTATAGTACATATTTGCTGCGTGAGGAGAAACGTTGGGAAATAATGCGATACGATAACGGAGCGTTTGACACTCTATAAGCCGCGACTATCTTATCTATAAGAAACTACTGAAAAGGCTGCGACTTTGTCTGGGTAGACTTGGGATATAAACAGGCCGAACCCGTTGGAAATTCAATTTTCGATACAAATTTCAACAACACATTCTACCCACTTAATGAGTGGAGTGATTGATATTTGAAAAAGTTTTTAGTATAAATGGTTTAGGCCGTGCTTTATTTATCAGTCAGTGCGTTACATTACATTATTGTTTTATGGTGCAGACAATTACATTTATTTATTATAATAACTAGTTTAACGAAATAAAAACTGCTACATGAAATATCCTATGTTAATTTGGGCATGAAAATGAATTAAACGAGTTTAAAATCCATTACGCCATTTTAGCTATAGGTGGTAACAATGAAATATACATATATACTTACACAAAAAAAAAATTGCCCTTCGCTTAAGCAATGAGTTAAAAACGCACATAGGTACGTGAAAAAAATTTAAAATAGGAAATAGAGAGTTATTTTCTTATTATCAAACATGTAATGTTACAGCAAAAATTAGTTCTGATACAATCATTTCAGTCAAAAAATAAAGGCTAGGCTGATAAACTCCGCAAATGTCTAAGAAAATACTGTGGTACTGCGGAAGGTTCGACTATGTCATAAGAGCATATTTAGGCCATTTTATATGGTTTGAGCACTTTAAGTATTGTTGTGCAATCTTCTGCCTGGGAGCAGAGTAAAAAAATCTCACATTGCCATCCGTAAATCTGACGAGATAAGCATGGACGTCACGTCAAGACGCCATAGTTAGCGAACGTTGATCGTGGGCGAATTTCACATAGCAATGTTTATATACGGACAACAATTCACACTACTTGCGGACATAGTTCTTAGTAAATTGCGCCTCACTTCATCGGTTCTGAGAAGAATGCGTAAAAGACTCCAAACTTTATAAATAATATCATAGGTACATCGAAGGAAATAATTTGACCGTGAACTAAATACGGCTGGGAAGAATTCCGATGTCAAACATACTTCCTTTTCAGAACGAGAGCTGCAGGAAGTTGAAGTCGCTATTTCTGGGAACTCAGTGCAATATAAGGATTTAGCAACAGTGTAATTAGCTTTAATGTTCGAAAATGATATACCTGTCCCGTCGAGGGTAAAAGATCGGTCTTGTTAGCGATTAATCTTGCCACCAGACTCTGTAATCGGATTCAAATGTGCAGTCATTAGTTAAATTTGCAACAGTTGCTCTGATATTTCAAGCGAAAGACTGAGTTGACCCATGTCATAGATTAATGCGGTACAATTATTGTATCCTTTGCGATACCTACTTATTTAGAACCAATATACCATCAAACCGACACAAGCAAGTTTAGAGCGCTGACATATGTAAATAAATTGCACCAAGTGGAATTAAATTACACATTTTGGAAAATGTAACCTAATTCTGAAGAAGAAACAGTATATAGGGGAAAGAGTTAATTTGGTAAGAGTATAATGATTTGGTAACCCTGGGAATAACCCAATAGTTTGGTTTATTAAGCTTCTCAGAACAACTGGTCGTGTATGAGTCTTGGGGATTGCATTAATTGAGGAGAGCCAATGAAATCATATTACTGATTGCCTTGATTGGGGTAATCAAAATTATAGAAGTATGACGATAACGTACCGTGTGTCATCTTAAGGTGTACTTCAAATCTAACCATGCTATCCCAATGGGATATACGGCAGCGTTAAATGTTGCATATTTCAAATTGAAATTCCTGTAATCTTTAGTAAACACAAAGATGCAGATTCAAAATTACTATAAATCACTCATAATTTAGTGTTGAAACTGAGTTGAACTAAGCGGTTACGCTAGACGAACAGTACAAACGAGTGACGTTGATGAGACAACAAAAGGAACACACTGTAATCCGACCATTTAGTAACCACCGCACCTGCCATCAAGTCGAATATCACTCAAAGCAGACCATTACGTTTGATCAAAGAGATCTTTGCAAAATGAGAAGCGTTCACGTCGCTAAAATTACCACCCCATATTGCGCGTGTCAAAGAGGTTAATAACTTGTGGTGACGGTTAAAAGTGAAAAATAAACATCGTCTATGATATTCTTAGAACGCCGCTATGAAAATGTGTGTCAGTCAACGTGTTGAGTGTTGACTATAAAGACCGTAACTTAAAACCTAAAAGGCGACAGGAAGCTGCAATTATATTAAATGAGCCTGAGACTAATAAACCTCGATCTCTTTTTAAACGTCCGCATTTTCTTCATGCGTAAATAAACATACAATGTGTTACTAGGCATTTTAAAACTACTGAAAACGTTTCAAATGTAGGTTCGTCCGTATTGAATCGACAGACGTGCTAGATAAACGCATCGATGATATATCGTATTGGAAACTCGGTCGAATTTGTCAAGTGCTCTAATTCTACACTTTCAATAAATATAAAAGAAAGAAAACAACGACAGCCAACGTTTTTTCTTAGTCTGCTCAACTCTGCTCAAATAGTTAAGGCCAGACAAGTTGCAATTCAAATGCTTACGATTATTCATTATCTCGTCGAATCAGTAGATATGGATATAAATACCAATACAGCAACAATAACGGACGAAACAAATAAAATACAATCTGTGAGATAAAATCACCATTACTGAAAATCCTAATCAATTTATAACGAATGCAATAACATAATGAGTTAACAAGTAACAAGTAGGTATTTGCTTTCTGAGCAGCGGAATATAGGACATGTTGTCTGTTTTTTGGTATTGTGTTATGATGAGAAGTCATTGAACTATTTAGATAATAGCAGTAGACAACACACTTGAAGTCATAAGTAATAATATAATTATTACGTTTCTCTCGGCGTGGTTGCCATTTTTCGATCGCATTTAATAAAAAAATTAAATAGTATGGAATAAAAGGAACGAAGTCGTATTATTAAATTCCGAAAACTGCAATTCATTTCCCGTAATCGAATTGACGACCTTCAGTCACTTCAGTTGAAATTAAATATACTTATTACAAATATAATATCAGCAAATAGCCGTAAGTAATACGATTGCAGTGAAACGTCGTTACCTCCTTTTACGTAATAAGACCCTCTACATAAATCTACAAATGAGTTGAGTATTTTACTATTTATTGAGAAATATACTTTGTTGAATGCAAATCATGACATAACCTAATGCATTAAAAGGGATTTTACAAATGACTGGTTTATTCCAATGCCGTTTTCAGTCATTTTGATGCATTCATTTTCAAAGAGAAAAAGGGATAAACATATTATATATGGTCCTTGGGGAAAGAGTTTAAAAACAGTTGAACATTATTAGCGGATGACCTTCATTCGAATTTAGGTTAGGAAAGTTATAGCGATCCAAACAAGGACCTACGAGTAAAAGGAGCGGAATAATAAATTGTTTTTTTCTGCCAAACCTTTCAAGACTTATAGTTGTCCTATAGAGTGCTTTATCCTATACATGTTTTCGAAGAACACAGTAGAAGAAACCAAATGAAGGTGTGAAGTAATAAAGCTGAATTATGCACCAGCGGACGACTGCCGAGAGAAACTGCTGATGACCACGTGTTTCCTGCCCGACCCGTGAAGCGAGGGCACCTTCCGCATGGATTTCTAAACAATTATACAAAATAACCTCTGTTCAACATTCTTCATCATATGTGTCAACTTCTGCACAATTTAGCTTTGATCAACTTGGGAGTGAAAGGGATTTTTACGGCAAATAAATAGATGAATTTGCTAATTTTATATATAAAACTACGAATGGTAACCGGTCAAGCAATCAAGCGCGAGTAAAGTAACTTTAAGCCTGGAACATGATAGCATGAGTTATTTTAATTAATTATTTTCGAAAAATTCTCTTCTCCAAATAATGCTGATAGCAGAAAGGGATTTGTGGTAATAATTGGCTTTAAAAATTTCAAGACTCTGTATGGAAGTAGAGGTGAATGGTCGAATTGTAAAGCAACCGGTTATTTCACTGCTAAATACATACAGTTACTCAAATAAACACATACTTACACTCCATATTGGTTACGAACTGGCTATAAAGTATACTGAAGAAGATATTACAAAGAAATAGAAAATTAAATGTTACACAAGCCAGTCATTTCCTTCACCGTCCGATGGTATAAGTAATTGAAGACAATTCACGCAAAGGCAAAGAAAAAAAAACGTGGCATGCATTTTTTGCGCCAGAGAAATGCTGTTCGAGTAGTCATTAAAGGTGGGCTGACATCATCGCCGAAGTTAGCCCGCATTGTTGTTATGACGAAAACCACAGCGAAAAGAGACGGGTTACCATCAACGGAGACAGAATATTAAAACATCATTGTATTTAAAGCGGAACGTTAGCGTTTGAACAATGTATTGCGAATTTCGAGGTTCAATGTCAAGATCGCCGGTTTGCATGCAACGATTCAACAAACGTCCGTCGATCGATTGCTCGCTATCAATTTTGCACGCATTGTGTTAAATAAGCCATTGATAGCCCCTGAAATGGGTGATTGAATGACTGAATCAACATTCGAGGTTTGGTTTTTGTGTCAGTGTATAGATTTTTTATGTTGCCATAAATTAAGGTGAGTCTCGCGATTTCGAATACAATTTATTGATTGGTTTTATTGAATATAGAGTTGTTTAAGAGAGTGCTGTATTTATTTTATAAACACTTTCTATTTTTTAATAAAAAAAGACAAAGTATACAATGTTGTTTAATACGAGTACATCATAAATCTTCACCATATATTTTTGCGATAAAGCGAAATCAAAAATCGGCGGCGCGGGCTTAGTAACAGGGTTTCAGTAAACTTCAAAAATTAAGCCTACGCTTACGTTTAAAAAAATAAGGGATGCTCTTAATCTGAGGACACATTAGTGTCACCGCCAAATGGTGCAGCGAAGCAAACAATGAGCATTCAATATGCATGAAATCCCTTGAACTTTCTCGCTTTGTTAATTAGTATATTTGGTTATATGGTACTTTGTTAATTGGACTTCTGGAAGGATTTTTTTCAATTTTATTTTTGATTGAAATAAAGAGTTTACAAATGAACTTATTACTAGAACTAGATTAAGATCTTCAAGATTAATAAAGTAAAACAAAATAATTCCAAAATGCAACTTCAAATACTTGTGAAAATTTTTAAAAGGCTTACCACTTATGTGGAGCATTAGTTTAATATTCAGTTAACGACCCAACCCATATTGTCCCCACTGCAAGGGCAGGGTCTCTTCCCATATCTCCATACACGGGGGCCAAGTCCGAATTGGTGGAGGTTGTGGGGCTAGTGGCCAACACCAGTGTCAGAAGTTTTCAAGCCGCTTATAACCTATAAGGCCTCCGACATGACTTAAAGACTGCCATCTAGTGGTAGCAGACGGCTTAACGTGCCTTGCGAAGCACGGAAACGGTCGAGATAAATGCCACTAACAGTCAAACCCATCCAGGTTGTGTGTGAGTGTGACCATGTCTGTAGTCAGTTAACCTGCGTGATCGACGTTTTTTGTGATAAGAAGATTTTTTGCTGTGGGTGAAAGTATTTCTTCTGTATGTGTATGGATCAAAAAGCTTAAGTGTATGAAGATCAATCTCTAGTTCTTTCTGAAGAATTCTTGGCTTTCGTGGACATTAAAATACGGATGATCATGTACTAGTACTTAATAAAATACACAAGAAAAGAAAAAAGCTGAAATTCGAAACGCCTCTGTCAACGCGTGACGTCTGACTTTAGCCAAACCTTTACCGTGAAAGACCCCATACAAAAACAAACCTGTTTGTTGAGTTCCGTTCCACTTTACTCTGTGGTTTGGTTTAAGTCAAGTAAAAAAAACGAGCAAAAAATCGCAACTTGAAATTGCGTCGTATCATGGAGAGTGCGCAGTAGAATGAAATTTTGAGTAAAAAATCTGGCCACGTTTTGTTTTCTCACACCATCATCACCAAGTGAGTTTGGGAATGATATCATCTCTTGACCATTTTGGGAAAGCTTATATTTTATTTTATAATGTGAATTGTGAAACTATCGAATCTGCGTTTAAATTGTTTTTTTCTTACATTCATGAATTTTCATCTCTAAGAGAATTTATCCATCATTGTTTCATTTCATATTATTTTGTACCCACGTAAATGTGGACAACAAAAGTACCTATCGTTGTGTAAACAGACTGTTAATATCAAATTAATAATTGAAATACGAGGCGCTACAATTTGTAATACCAATGTGCTTAAAAACGAGACGGGAATGAGGAATGTTGAAGCAAAATACATATTTGAATTACTAGATAACTTTTGCTGACACGCGGTAATGCAAAATATACTTTTGAAATTTGTGTATTACTCGAAAATTGAGGCTAACATATCATATCGAGTGTGGTTCTACCGGCTTTATAAAATTATTATATGAATGCATGAACAATTATTATGATGTCAATATAATATCAATATAGATGATATAAATGGGCACGTGTCATGAAATGTTTTAAAGCAAATATAGATAGTGAAAAAGCACTTGCAGTTCTTGATTTTTTTTGGTAATTACAGTTAACCTGGTAACATATTTTGGTCAAATGGATAACAAAAAAATAAGTTTGATACGGTTATTGGCGACAACGTGTCTCGTCAAGCAATGACAGACATTTGAATCGTCATACATAGTTGTAACTCTAACTGTACTATCAGCCGATAATATTGATCTAAAATAGTTACTGAGCCAACCAAACTACTTCGAGAACGCTCCGCGTCCATTGCAATTAGAGTCAAAATAACAGCCATGATGTCATCCTTTTTTGCTCAAAGTCCGTAACGTTAATGTGAGATGAATCGCTTTTTGTTCGTGCTCGACAGACGAGTACTTACAATGATTCGTTTGCATTTTAAAATGGCCCGCTATGTATATAAATAAAGTATATAAATATATACCTACAATAGAAACACATTATTTGTTCAGGTGTTACAAATCAGCGTCAAACACAAATGTGATAAATACCTATAAAATCAAGATATAACAGGAAAAATAACTTTAAGATCGTCTAAAGATAGAAATATGTTATACTCAGTTGCAAAGTTTTTCTTTATTTAAGCTGATAAAAAAAGCGGCCAAGTGCTAGTCGGACTCGCCCATGAAGGGTTCCGTAGCAGCAAGTAACATAATATAAAAGTTTTTGTAGTTCGTTGTAACTTGAATGAAAGGTAAATTGCGGTTTACGATTTACGTATTAAAAAAAAAACTACTTACTAGATATCGTTCAAACCAATTTTCGGTGGAAGTTTGCATGGTAATGTACATCATATTATTTTTTAGTTTTATCATTCTCTTATTTTAGAAGTTACGGGGGGGACACACACATTTTACAACTTGTATTCGTATTGTATTCGAAGTGTCTCTCGCGCAAACTATTCAGTTTAGAAGAAAATGATATTAGAAACCTCAATATCATTTTTGAAGACCTATCCATAGATACCCCACACGTATGGGGGTTTGATGAAAAAAATTTTTTTGAGTTTCAGTTCTAAGTATGGAGCCCCCAAATTTTTTTTTCTATTTTTGTGTGATAATCTTAATGCGGTTCACAAAATACATCTACTTACCAAGTTTCAGTTCTTATAGTTTCGGAAAAAAAGTGGCTGTGACATACGGACAGACAGACAGACAGACAGACATGACGAATCCATAAGGGTTCCGTTTTTTGCTATTTGACTTACGGAACCCTAAAAACAAAGGTTAGATACAAAGAAACTGTGTTTGGAAGTTCTTAGCAACATTGAAATAACAAAATTTTTAATATAGGATCCAACCACGATGTCATCAACGTAATCTGTAATCTAAATACGAATGGATACGACTATCAAATTCAGACTCGTTTATGTCTAGGGAACCAGGAAGGAAAAGTCATGTTTGAAAATGTCTGCAAGGGATCATTGTTCGCTCTTTTCACACGTGCGGAAACAGAAAATATCAGGTCGAGTGTAAAGTATCAACGAATCCATCCACAGCAACAGGTAATTTCAACTCTTCCCATTTCGACGATCGCACTTGGCTTCAAAAGACATCTACTCTTGTCTCCTAGCCAAATCGAACAAAGAACCGTGAAAGTCGGTGTAATTAAGGCTTCCTACGATAGTTTCTGTTCGATGTTCAAGGTTCAAAGCAAACGAACAAATTTGTGGGGTAGTGGCGCGTTATAGGACGGGAAGACATCCGTCACTCGACAGGCAATCTCTGACGTACCAAGTTAGAACTCTTCTTCGAAGGGGACGACACCAAGCGCCCAAAGCATCGGTATCGTGATAATGACACTGATGTTGATGTAGTACAAAATGATCTAAACTATAACAAATTTTACCAAAAACTCTCTTATGTGAATCTGGGGGAAAACCGAATCTAATGCCAGCTCGAGAAGTACTATTAATTATCTAATCTGTGGCTCGAGCACGAAAATTTATCAAGCCGTTTGAGCTACAGGTGGTAACGATGAAACGTACATACATCATACATACAATATATCCATACAATTGAAAAACATTACCTTCTGCTTGGGGAAAAAACAATTTGAAACGAACGCCCTAAAATGCATGGACAACACACATAAAAAAGCGATTAAATCTCGCACTGTCTGTCACAGATCGCATATCAATCAATACTCGTACAAGTGGTAGACGTACATCGCGATAACATCCCCCCATGAAAACGGACGCTCATAAAACAACCTGTGTGAGTCGTGATATATTTAGGGAAAACCATAAACATTAGAAAACAAACTATACGGAACGGACCACCACATCGATGTGACTTTGGTCGGACATCGACGCGGTGTCCCGAGTGTTTCAAAAATAAATTTCGAGTGCATCGTTTTCTTCTTCATTTAATGCCAATGTGATGTATATTTATTTGAAAATACGGAGATTTCGCCTGACGTAAGCCAATACTTAACTATTTGCGATGATAAAGTCGTGTTGCGATTCCTGATTGAATATCTAATGATGACATTAGGTAGGTAGAGAATAGCGATGAGGGATATGTCATTCGGTGTACTAACTAGCACGATTTGCATATCGTAATTGCTATTTTATATAACCCACCTGAAATTATTTTCCTCAAACACCTCCATCTAGATTTATGCGGTCATAGTTATAAACAGGTTTGTAAAGTGGAGATACTGGTGTTAGTTGGCAAGCTATTAGTTGGAAAGGAAAGATAGCATCAGTAGTCACGCACTCTTTAATTTGTCATTCTGGCTGGAGTTGCGAATCTTCGTCGAACTTCGTTTGTTTGTGGCCGCCATGGGGCTTGGCACGATGCTATCACCAATGAGATGTTAATGTATTGCTTGGCACGATCACCCGTCACTCCGCCCTATCAGATTTCTGTATTAAAAGGCGTGAGCCATTAAAATAAATAAAAATATGCATAAAAATTTTACATAAATAAAAATTTTAAAATCTTTCTTCTCACAATGCCGGTATTACGTCCACCGCGAGCCATACTATTCTAGCAATAACCTTCATAAAGTTACAGAATTTCCAAGAAAATTTTAGCAGGTGCCCGTGAGCTTTGATTATGCCACACACACAACAGCACGTTAAAAGTTATGCGGAAAGTAATGAAACGAAACAATCACGAAAAGCGTGAAATATGAAGAATCCGTTACTGGCTGCAAAGCGAGACAGAGTCGTCTATTATTCTCATAGTAACTAATGGTTCAAGGAAACGAAGTTTTCAGTGCGAGAAAATGGGCGTAGGTAGAAGCGTTACTCGTAGATCGAGGGCGCCGATTCTGCACCCCACGTGACAGACAAAACCAACCAAACATGGCTGCCAAAACAAAGGAGTACTCTATAGCCTCAGTTTTTGGCTGTACAGAACACATTGCTACTAAATTACCAATCGGTGGAGCAAAATGCGTCCAGTGCCCGTGACCTAGGGTTTTGTTTGCGGCGTGATGGCCGCCTGAAATCACCAGACGGCTTGTCGCCGCCAGTTGTAGAAGGAGACGTACAGATTGATAAATCACGCGAGCAAGCGAGACAGCAACACGCCATAGCGTGGATATAAAAACTCTGAGTTGCTGTTGGCGAATGACGTAATCTGTGAGAATGCGAATCCATTTATATATAATGGCAGGGACAGGGTTAGGCGATTTTATTCGCTAGCAAAAAGTTGTTTACATCGAAAGAGTTTTGAAATTGAAAAATGAAAAGATAATTTACCTAGAGCTTTCAGCAAAAAATTGTTTGTCTTTGTAGAGCTATGGCGAAATGGATGACTTCACCAGATGTATGGAAAATTATTATAATTTAGTTAAGTATGTAGTCATAATACTTTCCTGAGATGGTGACGATTTATCTGTCATTATAAACATAAAGCAGCGGTGGTCATCAATGTTATCGCAAGTGATAGAACGAAACAAAGTTATCAATTGACATGGCAATTAAGTTTAAAATAATGAATAATGATTGAGAAACTGAGATAAATTAATGAAATTGATAGAAAGACAATTTTTTTTATAAACAACATAAGACAAATAAATCTACGTCAACATTACTCGACAGACTACGGACTTTTCATAAATTCAATAATTTCTTCATTTCATAAGGCATTATTTATGAACTAAATCAAAATAATACAGTTACAAGAACATAACTTATAATTGCATTGATTAGGGGGGGGGGGGGGGGTTAATGTATCTTAACCGTGACTGAATATTGAAAATAGATAGAACATAATAATAAATAATAATAATAAATTTATTCATAAACCAGTTTGGTGCTTCTGTTATAAGTTACATGACATTGGCCAGTTAATTCACATATAATGTGGAACAACTGCTGCCGAACTAGGTACAAAGACCTGTATTTCAGCATTCAGTGCTCTTCCAAGATACACATGTTATCTGTACTAGCCTAAGAGTTTAGGTACATAATTTACACAGTTTATGTTTTATTTATGTAGGAGACAGTATTTTAACAAAGAATATTACAAACAAATTACAAGTTATAACGATGTTGTGTGTGTGTGTGTGTGTGTGTGTGTGTGTGTGTGTGTGTGTGTGTTTGTGCACGTGCGTGTGCGTATGCGTGCGCGTGCGCGTGTGTGTGTAATTAGCGATAATAGGATTTCGTGTTTTAAGAAACGATCTTCAGAAGATCTTCTGAGTCATCATAACTCAATGTGAGAAGCCAACTTTTGACCTTCTCTTTGCACTCAGTTTTATTTAGGGAGTATATAGATAGTATCTTATTAATTTTGTTGTAAAGATATGGTCCAAGAAAACTGTAAAATCTTTGATAAAAACTTGTACGATGAAAATGTTGTTTACAGACAGTGTAATCTCGTCGACGTGTTGTTATAGTCTTATCAAAAATAAGTTCGCCGTGTTGTTTTATTATTATGTCGACTATAAACAATTGCCTTATACTTAAAACCTCACTGTATTCGTACAATAATTTGGTTGGATATATATAAGGTTTAAACGTACATACTTTTAGGACAGCTCGCTGTGCAATTTCTAATGACAGTAGTGTTGTTTTAGGGGAACCACCCCAGATCTTGATGCAGTACGAAATAATTGATTGGCACAGAGCAAAGTATATTCTCTTTAGGATGAATGAGTCAACTACATGTCTTAAATTTTTAAAAATAACTATTAATCTGCGTATCCTACCACTTAGAAGTGTGATGTGTTGTTTAAAATTAAGGTTACTGTCTATCATTATACCTAGATATTTAACTACTTTAGTTTCTTCAAGTTGAGCGCAGGAGCAATCATCCTTATCCATATCTTTATAAAGACATTTATGTGCAGTTATTTTAAATTGAGTTAAAGGCAGACAGATGTTTCTAATTGTGAACTTTATAAGTTTGGTTTTATCCGTGTTTAGTGTCAAGATATTTTCTCTTAACCAACTTATCACTAAGTTAAAACCAGTTTGGGCAGCTTCAAAAGTTTTCTCCCAGGTTGAGCCTGAGAACACGAGGGCAGTGTCATCCGCATAAGAGAAGAGCTTACCCTGATGCAAGTTTAGCGAGCACAGATCATTTATATACACTAAGAAGAGTGTAGGACCTAGGATGCTGCCCTGTGGCACACCATATGTAACTTCTAAATCTTTGCTGAAGTATTTATCCACAGAAACACATTGATGTCTGTTTGTCAAATAGTCAGTAAACAATTTAAGTTGGTTATTACGTACGCCAATTTTTTCCAGTTTGCTTATTAGGATGGGAACAGAAACAGTATCAAAGGCTTTAGCTAGATCAAGGAAAATTCCCACAGCCTTGTTACCATCGTCTAAACTTTTACCAATGAAGTTAGTAAGTTCTTGTACTGCGTCCGAAGTAGATTTTTTATTGCGAAAACCGTATTGGTTTGAGGACAGTATCTTTCTTTTTTCGAGATAATTTTTGAGCCTGCTATTTATTATTTTCTCTAAGATTTTTGATATGGAGGGTAGGATGGAGATTGGTCTGTAGTTTATGATACTGTTTCTGTCCCCTCCCTTGTGTATAGGCTTTATCACAGATTTTTTCAAGGAAGTAGGAAAGACACCAAGATCTAAGCATTTATTAAAAATGTACGTTAGAGGGGGAACTAGAAAACTTTTATGTTCTTTTAATAGATTATTAGAGATTTTATCCCAACCTACCGAGCAATCTCTTTTTAAGCTGTCGATAATATTTTCAATCTCTTGTTCGTCAGTAGGTAACATAACAAAAGATTCAGACATGAAAATCTGTTTGTTATTATGAACCGTGGATTTGGTGGCAGGTTTATTACAAATATTCTCAGCAAGGCTTTTTCCTACATTGACATAATACTCGTTGATTTTGGAGAGAGACAAGAGGGGGGAGGCTTCAATAGATAAAAGTTCTTTAGGGTTGTGTCTTAATTTATTAGTATGAGTTACAGTTTTAATTGATTCCCATAGCTTTTTATTGTTTGTGCCTGCTTTATTTATGAGTTGTTTCTCGTATTCCCTTTTAAGTTTCTTTAATAATGCATTACAAAAATTTCTGTATCGTTTATAAGTCAAAACAACTATTTCACTATCAGGAAATCGTTTAGTTTTCTTATGTAATTTGTCCCTATTTCGTATGCAGCGTAACAAACCAGGTGTTATCCATGGTTTAATTATTATTTTACGTCTAGGCATGTTGATAGTCTTAGTATTATTTTTAATGGCATTTGACAGACACATTATTAAATAAGTCATAGCAGAATCAGGGTCCAAATAATTGTATATTGGCTTTAGGTCAATATTTAGTATATCTAGTTTAAGAGCATCGCTGTTAATTTTATAATATATAGATACCCTGTCTTCCCTGTAAATATTATTTAGTTGTAAGAACAGTATTACAGATTTATGATCAGTCAGAGTAGTTTGAGGAACAAGGGTGATGCCGCTGCTTTTGGATTTAACTAGAATATGGTCTATACAAGTACCACTAAGATCGCGAGTAACGAGTGTATGTGATGGCCAAAGACCATGAAAAGCAGTGAGACTAAGATATCTATCGGAATCCGAATTTAATTTGCCTTCATTAATGGGTATATTAATATCTCCTAAAAGAATAATATTTTTGAAATGATTGACCCGCTGTAAATGATTGTCTAAAGACATTAAAAAATTGTTAATATTTGTGTAGGATGGTGAACGATAGATGGCAATAATAGCAGTATGATCATCTAACGGTAATGGTTATTAACCAAACTGTTTAAGTATTTAACAAACTAGATTTATCTTCAGCAAAATTATATGAAGTTTAAGAGAGTTTAATATACTTAAGACATAAATGAGTCTTTAGATTTATAAACATTATCATTAGTAATCATAGTGATAATGTTCTAGGTGCATGCCACTAACGGGTTTACAATTATGCATGTGCAATGAAACCCTTCAAATGCCTACGTAACATAGGCGATGCACAGCAAAGTAGACTCGAAGGCGACGAGTGCATGTTAATCGACTATACAGCATTATAACAGCATTTGTAAAGCCGGAGAAAGTTATAGCGGAGTTGTGGACAAAATGTTTTGAACAGTAAATAGAACTGGCATATGATCCTACACAAGAAAGATATAAACGAGCAAAAATTTAGAGAATAAGGCATTTTAGACTGATGGATTTAAGACAAAAATCGCTGGAATTATGGGAATTGCATCCTGAATAAACTGCAAATTTTTTGAGCTTTCGTTAGCGCCTCAAAGAAAATGATCACGCATTTATTTTTAACAGCACGGAAGCAGTATCAGAAAGAATATTATCAACGCTAATCAAGCAATAACTGCTGAACAACTTAATGTAGAAAAAATTTAGGACTAAGGTAGTTTTAGTACATAATACGAACATTGCGACATCACCAAATATGTACTGTACCTACCTATAGAAGTGAGTAATTTCAATGAGGGAATCAGCTGAACCGGCTAAAATTATGACTTCATGATGAATATTTTGAATGTGTTTTTCTAATGAATTTCAAACTAGTCCTATGACTATGACATTATTATTAAACAGTTATATTATACTCTAAGTTAAAAGTCTAATTATACTCTATGTTATACTCGTCTTTATGAATGATGACGTAGAGCACTGCGGAGATGTCATGGGAGTCAAACATGCAACAAGCCAAGAGGTTTTATTTCTGTGACAGGTCCATTTTACCTTGTATTGTCAAGATTTATGAAACATTGTATGACATACATTGCTAAGCCTTATCTTAAGCTTTCGAATGCAGATGTTTTGTCTAAAGAAATGGCAAGGTTTAAGTACAAAGCAGGTACATTAAAATTTAAATACCCACAAACACGAGATAGTAAAATTGTTATTTCCAGTGCAAAATTACATTGCTAAGCTTTACAAATGGGTCCCAGGTGTGTGGCGTGAAACACGAATTACACGACAGTTCAAAAATACAGTATGACTGGTACACAAGAGCTCACGAACCAAAATGACATCATATATGTAATCGCATGAGTGAGACGCTTACTTAAACCGCACTAAGTTGTTTACGAACTATTTATATGTAATTAATTAAAATAGTAAATAATTGACCACGCTGAATACGTTAAAAACAACCGACTTCAATCGCAACAACTCCAGTTTTGCTATGTTTTTGTTGATTTTCTCAAAAACCGCTGAATCGATTTCGATAAAATTTATATGGGACCACCTGTGAAGTATACCCTTTTAAACAAAAAAAGAATTTTCCAAATCAGTTCAGGCGTCTTCGAGTAATCGGTGAACATACATAAAAAAAAAATAGATTCCGACGAATTGAGAACCTCCTCCTTTTTTTTGAAGTCGGTTAAAAAAGAAACGCGCGACATGTCACTCCCGTTGGCGCCAATGCCGCTGACCACAATAATGAGATTTTGCATATTGTATAATATGAAAATCAGTGTTAAGATATGCCTAACCAACTTTATGTATTATTGAAATGAAATGAATGTTTCAGATATAAGTCTAACATAACTTTACAAGGCGTCGTAATTAAACCACAAATTAAATATTACTCAAGAAACGAATAATTTGGCAAGAAATAATATGCAAGTAAAAGGTGAGTACTCTAAAACCGTATACTAATACGTGGCATGGCACCGTAAAGTTGGTTAGTCACTTAACACCTAATTTAAACGATTTACATTGAAACGAGGTAAAACACTAAAATTAGAAGCACTATTTCATAACTTGAAATGAAATGAAATAATATTTATTCGAAGTAGGTATCTCTGTACACTTTTCGAACGTCATATTTTTCTACCTAATACGAAGTTCCTACCACTCGGAACTCGTATACCCAACGTTTCGGGAAGTGTTTGCAGAGAGAGAAGAAACGTCGGGCCCTAAAGAAACTCCCTCCAACACATTTTTTAAAATAAAATTCACCTAACAAATGTTATTTGTAGTAATCAGGTTGACCTTTAACAGAATTGTACGATATCGTTGGAAAATAAAGTTAAAGAGCAACAAAGAAACGGATTGTATTAAGAAATCTTTGCAGATTAAGCCTATCATAAGCTGTGCAGTTTATAAAATTTGTCTGCATATGATATAAATTTATTAAATAAAAACAGCATCATATACGTTGTAATTGTTAATATAACATTTCGCGAGGAATCCGGGTCACCATGTGACCGAGATACAGGGGTTACAACATTTTCACGTCAACTTCGTCTTATCGGAATGCATAAATTGCTTGACAACATGCGCGTTACGCAATCGCAAGATACATACACTATCCATCCTTCACTAGAGTTTAGGAAGCCATACTTTTGCATGAGTCAACTATGAGTTGTCACCTGCTGTAAACAACATTTAATGCCTAAAAAAAATGAAGATGCAATATTTTAATTTGAATGCAAAATGAAAATACAGACAACAGATGAAGCAAGCGAAACTGACATTCAAAACGGTACACAAGTTGCCAAAAGACTACATGACATAATAGGCCGTGATGCTATTAATAGAAGGGCGTAATTATCGTATGGTCCATTACGCAACAGTACAGATGAAATATATGTAAACAAAATTGTTAGCAACCAAAAGGGCGCACATTACAAAATTACAAATACAAAGAGACTATCGACGATATCCTTGAAATCTAGTTAACATACACATATTACAAAATCGATACCGACAATGATAGCGATTAAGAAATAAATAGTACAGTTGTACTGCAACGAGAGACGAGTGTTGGCCGAGAATGTGTTAAGAACGTGGGTGCTGACTGCTGAACGGCCATGTTACGTAACCTTATTTAGACAATTAGGAGCGATGAAGTAAATAACTGGCGTAAGATGTAGGTTATCGGCGCGTAGGCAAGAGATAAAGCGGCCGAGACTCGAGGCGAGCAAACGACTCAACTGATTAATATATGATACGAGCTGTCAGTGTCAGTAAATATTTTGATACAAAATTATATAATTTTTTTAATTTCCACGTGCCGCGCCGTTTACGAAGAGTCAAAAAACTCGTAAGACATGCATTGACGTGAAATGGCGTCCATTGCAGGTACCCAGAATTGTTATTCTGGGTTCATTACATTAGAAATGTTGACGTCGGTAGGACACGTGGTGTCTGACCTAAGACCTAGATATACTCAGCGTATCCGCCTAGTGAGTACTTGAGGCATTGATAAAATAGTTACTCTTGACATTAAATCTTATAAAGGGAATTCCAGCTGGTCTCTACATTCCTTAAAAGATGGTAGAATATTAATTCCAAGAGCGAATGTGGCACAAGGAATTCTAGCTAGCAGATTTATAAAAGGATGCCAAAGATCTTTCTCGAAACGATGAAAATAATTAGAAAGCTGTAATTTCATAAATTAAAATTTAACAATCTTATAGTTTCCTATTGGGAACGCGCCCTAATACGCCATTAGTGATATCAGCACGTAACGTGCCAATGTAAACAGACAGGAAGATAAACACTGATAAACTGGTTTCACAAAGATGGCAGCAAAGGTTTCCTGTAAACATGAACTAAGCAATAAAGAGGAAGGGTTATCATCAGAGATCAAGTCAAGTCTCGATAATACCGTAACTTCTTTGGATGATTTGTAATGTTATTATTTCTCAGCTGATTTGTTGCTAGTTGCTGCAAATACGTCGATATATTGGAAATTGAGACCTTTACGAAATACATAAAACAACGAATAACACCAAAATATGAAAGACTGTTTCTGTTATGCATCATGACAAATTGTTTAGTAAAACGACACATCGTTTTATAGTCGAAGAAATTCAATTATATTCTATTCTATTTTTCCATTTGGCATTCCACATCTCATTTAAGGAGTAATTTTGCCAATATCAAGTGAAAAATGGGAGAATCTTCAATAAAAAAAAATGGCGAAACGCCAATGTCAAGTGAAAGACGCGGCTCTAAGGGTGATGGGCACTTCAAGACGCTCCACGTCGTGGTTTGCTGTTGGAACTCGGAAAACGGAGCTGTCTCCCGAGTTAATCCTCTTCTTACGACCGCTTATCACTGAATCGGAATCACAGCTATTTCCCCATCACAAAAATAACGTTGAGACTACTCTTAAACGGAAATAATTAAAAAATTAACTCAGCAGACGTATGTTCGGTACAAGTCCCGGCAACGAACCTAAGAAATTCAATTATCCTCAGTACCAAACTGCTAAGGTCAATGTACTGCTGTCTTGTCACTGTTAAACTTTTTTAAACAGACGTAGGCTTGTTCTGAAAGTCTGAAGACGACATGCTAAGCACGAATGCTGACATAATAAATGAGCTCAATATAATTTTCACATAATCGAGTTATCTGGACAATCGGAAACAGACGATCACGATAGCTATACTTGTGTTGAAGGAGCAAATATGATCACAATCGATTATTGTTGATTGTCGTTTGCTTAATGCACTTGAGTGAACTTTTAAAGGACCTACCTAGCTATCTTCCTATTGGTGGAAACTTCTTATTGGCATTGTTATATTCTATTGTATCCTAATTTATAGTTTTAAGTTTGTATGTAAGTTTTTCTAAAATAAAAAAAAAATAAAAAAAAAATCTAATACTTTGAGGCAATCATAGGCCATTAGTATTAAACTACACACTTAATAGCCTAAGAATTTTAGTAAGACTAAAGATACGAAAGTAAGTTGTAAAATATATCTAAATATATCTTTGTCTTTTCTGTGCACAATAATTTGTAAATAAATAAATAAATAAATAATATATCAGGTCATTATTGATTTTAAATCTTTTGCGAAAAAGTTATCACATATAAATGTATAACCATAAACAAAGTTTTATGTGATCTGATCACTGATCAGGGTTGAAATATTGTTGTAAAACAAATTCTCGAAATGCCTAGCGGACATAAAAACTAATTATGTGCCAAAACATTTGGAAAATGAGCAGTTCGTCTTCAAGAGACTGGCAAAATGCCTGGACATGGCGTAAACAATCTATTTCTGACGCAAAAGTCAAGCGATATTTTGACGGTGTACCAATTCAAAATGGACCAGACCACTTCCTACCTGTGAGTAACATTAGAAACAAAAAGGAAAATACAGGGTTTTAAAAAAAGTGCGTTTGAAATTTTAAGGGGTTACTCAGAATCAAGTATAGAATACAGGAAAAATATTGAAAAAATTCGCTCTTCAATTTTTTTTTGCAGTTTTTCATACAAATTCTCGATTCACTATTTAGATTTAGTATGAGAATCTGAAAAAAATAATTGAAGAGCGGATTTTTTCAACATTTTTCCTGGGTTCTGTACTTGATTCTGAGTAACCCCTTAAAATTTCAAACGCACTTTTTTTAACACCCTGTATAGAAAAAAGGAACAGGCAATGTTTTTAAAGACCTGTTTTTTTTATTATCTATTGGCCAACCCAACCAATCAATTCGTTAACAACCCATATCGTCCCAACAGCTTGAGCATGGGTTTGTTCCCATACCTATAAGGAAATACACTAATATTACCTTAGATAATTTATAAAATCAGTAATTTTTTTGAGAACAACAAAGATGTAATACCTGTGGTAATACTGCTATTGAAAGAAGCACGAGCATTATTTAATTTGCTCAAATACTCTTTAACCAAATGATCACATTATCTTTTAGCAAGTAAATCATTTGTGTGACGCTAACGCTAAGAGTTATACAAATATTGATTTTGGCTTCAGTTAGCAAACGCGAACACATGACTAATTTGTTGGACGTTAAGTAACTAAAGAAGGTGGACGACCGGATCTGTTTATTTAAAGCAATGCCGAAAAAACTGAACTGACAAGTGAGAGACAAGAGTATTGACGTAGGTATAAGAAGATGAGGTACACTGTCCGGAGAGATCTTTTGTTTGGTCCCATGATTTATTGCCAGCGTACTTACCTTCGCCTCGAAGAACACGTAACCCGTTTAGATGCCATTGGCTTACCTGAAACATGAACAGAAATCATTTAAAATAATATCCAAAGTTTCAGCGCTAATAAGCAAACCGTGAAGCAGATTTACCGCAAGACCATTTAAACGCCAGTGAACAGAAAATTTTCCTGTGCAACTCTAGACATGCGGTTGCAAAGTCTCTTTTAATCAAACATCAACTATTTGGTACACTAGTATAGCTAGATACGGACACGTGACCACTTATGAAGACAATTAGGGCTGAATCATGGAGTCGGTAAACTTCCTTTGAACCTACAGGCGTTTTGCCAAATATTTAGAATTAATACATACATAACAGTAGAGTATTCCTATGTACAGTGTATTTACAATGTAATTAATTAATTTGTGTTTATCGGACGTGCTCACGGGCAACAAATTAAAGTAATCAATCAATAATGAACATAAATATGTAAAACTACTATGTACTTATGATTTCATTTTGTGACAAAGAAATTTCAATACAGCATACGATATTATTTACATATATTTAAGTTGGATCATGGATCCAATGACACAATCGTAGCAATAAAATCAATCAGCATATCAATAGAACTATTTTAAAGACCGACACAATAAAACGACCATAAACTAGTATCTGCATTAACCGCTAATCAATTATCTTTTCTCATATTATTCCTTTGTGTTCCGATCACCACCTTAGCAACTCAAGTACCAGCTATAGTTGCATTGCATTGCATAGTGCACCGATCTCACTTTGTTATACAACAACGAACGCATGCGCGATTAGCGTCGCCTACAACATCACGTTGTGCACCACGAGTGCAACAAGGGGCTTATCATTCAGCTGTGTGCTGTTAAGTCTACTAGAAGACAGTGTACATTTTAATAATGTCATGCTTCAACCCGCAACTAGATACAGTGACAAAAGATCGCTGGAGACAGCGCATGATAGGTATGTAGAGAAGGTCAGTAAATGTAGACGCTTCATAACTATGTTTGATGAAAATAAATAGTTTTCAAGCTATTCGACTCTTCGGTCGGGAAAGGATTTCTTTTTTTTTAACTTAAAATCTAAGCTTTATTTAAAAATAAAAAGGCCCACAGTTGCGACAAATATGTCATTGAATATTACTATCATATACGCTTTTACTATTTGTTTCTTCTGGTGAAACAAAGACCTGGCCAAGTTACGTCCATGATATTTACCTAACACAGTCTCCTTTAGTGCATCATGCCAACTGATCGATAAATCAAACCACAGAAACACCTACACAGTAGTATCTAAATAATAACATTAAATGGCAGCAAACGAGCTAAACCTAATATTTGCTATCCTATTATGAACAATAATGTCTGTTTAGATAAGCAGTTACTGACTCTTAGTCATCAGTTGCCATTTGATTTTCGCTTAAAAAAAAACTGTTGACTTTAATGTAGGTTGCAGAACACGTTGTAAGCACGTGATACCTATTTGTACTAGAATTATTATTTTATCCATTGCAGCGTATAAATTCTGAGCAGTTTGCAAATATTATATTGTAGGAGAAAACAAATAACATACGTTTTTGAATTCATTGGCTTACTTTAACACTTAGAGCAGTTCCATGTGTTTTTTTTAAATTTATAACGATTTATGCATTTTAAAAATTAACTTCTTTAATATCAATGTTTCTTAGATAGTTGAATTATTAAAGTTACTTATCTAAGACTACCCAACTAGTCCAAAGAATCCAAATTTTTACAGGTAACAAAAACTGTAGGTAAAGAAGTATGGCGAACTGGGACCCATCAAATAAAAAAAATCAAAGACGACCCATTCAGTTACGAAATTATTTCCATTATATATTTAAATATATGAGTATGTAAATTTAAAAAAAATACTCCAGCAGAAGCAGGGAATCAATAGTTTAAAAAAGTCTTGATTCCACACTAATTCCAACAAAAACGCAGCAATGTACCAAAAAAACGCAACGGTACAACAGACAATAGACTATGACAGCCACCGTTCACTCTGACAACAGGACAGCATAATATAAATCGCGTAAGTGTGAAAGAGAAGATACAAAACGGTTGCTGTAAGAGTGCACTCTCGGAACGCGTCTCAGGAATCAGTGTTGCCAGACGTTAAGAAGCTGTCATTGTTTTGAGGGATTTTTAAAGTATAATAATAAGCTAATAATGATACAGTCAGCCATGGTTAAGATTTGAGATTTTCATACATTTTTGTTGGCTGGAGCCAACGTTGACGGTGGGGGCACTATTTGTCAAAGAGTGGTGTAGAGGTCAATAGGTTAAGCTCGGTCTCCCAGGTATAACCTAAAAAATTTTAAATGGTCAGTTTCAAACATCGTTATTTCAAAGTTCTCCCAACTTGTGCAATAAACACACAATTTACTTTTTTGTGATTTGTAATCCAATATTCCAGAAATACCATGTATCATTAAAGCACGTTGATGAAAAGACTGGGTCCCAAAATACATGGCGTCTCGCCATCATTCTTTCCATTCATTTGTACACCAGTAATTAGATGCGTCGATTTCTGAAATTCATTTCAAATGATAACCAACTGCCTTTTTTGCGTTTCCTATGTAATTTTCTTCATTACATGCGCATCTGTTTCTCAGTACTGTTTAGTATCCATGACATTTATTATGAATAGTTTTGATTAATAAGAAAGCTATTATGTATTTAATTCGTGTGTACCACCAAGTATCAAGTCTCTTTCTCTTTTTATGACTTTGAAAGAGGAGTGTAATGTTTTTGGGGGCTAGAATGTATGTATTTTGGTATGTACCTATGTATGTTAAGTTTTAGGGTCGCAGGTGAAAATAAAGGTGTTCCACATACCCCTGGTACATCCAGGGGTATGTGGAACACCTTTATTTTCACACCTCTACTTGACCTGACAGGCAACAAACATTTTTGCGGTAGTTATGTTGAAGCTGCCAGCAATGTTTCATTCAATGTATACTGCTTGATATATGTATTTTGGTGATAGAAATATTGTTTTTGTCTTTAATCCCCAAATTGACACCGTAAAAATTTTATGCAGACAAGATTTTTTATATTAATGTTTACAAGTAAAACTAAATAAGTTTTTTCAGTGGCGTAGCAAGGTGTAATCTAGGCGTGGGCGAAGTCACACAGCGAGGCCCCCCATCTTTCAGAAATTTTACATAGGTATTATAAGATGGTCGTCACTTCACTTCACGGGGTTATTTCCACTACCTACCTAACTGAAATGTATTTTACTGACCGATAGTGTCGAATGTATTTTATTACGTACCTACGCAAAAAAAATATTTTTTTACTTCCTTCCATCAGGCTCGATATTGACTGGTAAAGACAAACTGAATGAAAAACGTACAAAAAATTAATTGAGAATAAATAGCAGCTCGGGAAGGAATCTGCGGGAATGTATTAGGTGCTTACCTATGAAATTGCCATTTCAGTTTTGAAAGTTCAACAGAATAATATTACCCCAAAAATGAATTCACTTCCATCAAAATATTCTCTCAAGTAAAAACTGACTGAGTAGGGTTGCAATAAATACTGTATTGGCGTTTTCTTAGAGGCCAATTGGGTCAATTTTTTCTACCAAAAAAAAATCGAAATTATCTGAAAATCGTGAAATATTATGCGCAATATGTTCAAAAATACATATGGTAACGAATAACAAGCTGGGATAAGTGTAGCCTTCAAAAATAAAAAATAAGTATTTTTTTAACGAAAATATGGCGATTTTCGATGACGAAAAAATCCATTTTCATAGTTTCTACACCACTGTGCTCTCAAATTATTCAGACAACGTGCATTTAGCAAGCATTATTTTATTTCTAAATGTCCAATGGTACTTTGAAACTTGTTAGTTGTTTTAAAACCTTAATTATTTTATATTAATTTTGTCTTTTAACTTTTTTAACTAATGAGCAATTTCATAGGTATAGCACCTAATATTAGAAAATATTAATCAAAACATATGTTTAGAATATTTTATTTTATAAAATTTTACAAAAATAAGGCCTTTCGGGTCTTTGCTTTACTGAAGGATAATAATAACGATTTATAGTCGATTTTATAAGCCAACTCTGCTTCGTTGATAATACTGCTAAAGCAGAGAGGCGCTTCTGCGTCATGTTATTCCTCAAATGGTTTTTAATGATTTTTAATTTGGAAAAGCTTCTTTCTGCTGAAACTGTACTTACAGGCATAGTCAACATAATTCTAATAGCAATATAAACATTGGAGTAAATATCTTGTAACTCATTTTGAATTAATATTCCATCAGATGGTTCGCGTCTTTAATTGAATCAGATATACTGGGCAAAAACGATCGTATGTCTTGATTGCGTTGGCATAGAAGTTTGATTTTTTCACAGCTTCAACATGATACGTATACGCGTTCCTGAGAAAAAGGGTCTTGAGTCTTGACAGACAGACAGACGGACCGACAACTAGGTATACTCAGATCAGCACTAAAAGGGGCCTCGCACGGAGGTAATTTTAATATTATGTCGTAACTACGGCCAATTTGAAAAGGCGTGTTAATTACGGTACTTTCGTATTATTCGATACATATTATTTGGTCGTGGAAACTCAAAGGGATTCTGAGGAAAAAGCTGGAAACTGTATTTATGGAATGGCTTAAGGTATTAAGATGAAACCTTCACTCTTACTGTAGGTGGTATTTGATATTAGCCAGAACATATAAACTTTTGTAAAAACCCTACTTCTACGCGTACGAAGTCGCGGGCACCAGCTAGTTTTAATATTAAATCATTTCCACTTATTAGCTTTTTAGAATTCTGCGGTTTATTGGTTGATTTCGTTGAATATATTTTATGTTGTTACAGTATTTTTTTGCTACGGTTACTTAGCAATACTAAAAATATTACACCTCGCGCGAGGCCCCGTTCTGATAGCCATCGCGGTTGTTTTGGTTGAGTATAGGTTGTCACAGTTACTTTTAGCTACACTTAATACTCACAGGGGCCTAGCGAGATGCCATTTGTAATGTGAAAATATTACCCCTTTTTAAATAAAACTGATCGATTGGATTTTAATTTTTTTTTTGTTTTTCACTTGATTCTATAGAAATTTTCAACTGTTACTTGTAGCCCATCAAGCACTGAAAGGGGCCTCGCGCGCGGCCAATTTAATGTAAAAATATGACACCCTTACGTTATCACTTTAGGTAGGGGGCCTCGCGCGAGGCCCCCCTGAGCGCGAGGCCGTGGGCGAGGGCCCACTTCGCCCACGCCTTGCTACGCTACTGAGTTTTTTCCTGTTTCCAGTTCGTCATCGCACTCTCGGCCTTTAGTTTGATCTCGCCCTGCTCTAGAATTCTTGATCTATGGCACTCTAAGGCGCAGCTGCGTATTTCTATGGCATATTAACCTATAAATTTATCTAACCAGGCAGCATTTATGCAGACTATCATAGACGTACAAAGTCCTCAGGCTTACTTTGAATCTGATTAAACTGTTCTACCCTACAGTTTCTTGTCTGTTGTTCAATAACTGTGATTAAACCTTTCGCCGTTGATTAAATCGAAACAAATTATAAACTGTTAGGTTGTGTTTCTTTTTATAACTTTTTAGTAAATTTTTGCGTTTTAGACCGTTTTCAATTTTTTGTAAAATAACTGCGGCTGAGTTGTAGGATGAAAAGGAAAAAAATGCGCAATGACTATGTATTCAGCGGGGAAAGTGGCTCAGTATCATGTAAAAGAAACCCAATTATGAGGCATGACAACTATTGTAAGAGAAACTAAAGCTTTAAAAAAATTTCGCATAACAATCAATAATAATTAAACCAACTTACATACATTGACTAACTAACTAAAGGTCAATAATGCATAGCCGCTCTTGTTTGCTAACATTAAACTTACGAAACGCGGGACCTGTTACACCTCAGCTCAGTCTATGGAAGGTCGCCCTTAGCGCGAGCTCCAACACAAACTATGAATAGTTTACACCCTAAGGCGCGCCTAAGGGCATTGTTTGCTAAGATCCCCGTAACGGGTACTGCCACAGCATCAGATATGAAACCACTGACAGGTGCTAACGGTAACGATAGACAGCATTTCTTATACACAAGCCAGACTTCATTATGCTTGTTTGGAGGATCTGCAGGTGATGCGGTAGTGGGGAAAACAGGTCGATCGAGAATGGCGTACAATACTACTAAGTGTGGCTGAACTGTCAAGAAATCTAAAAGTACTATAACTTGATGTAATACATTTAAATACTTATTAGCTAGCTGAGCATCGCATCGTAAATGTATTTTGTGTAGAGGGAAACCTTTTGTTTTAAGTCTTCAGTGCAAATACCTACAATTACTTTTTGCAGCACTGTCTGATTTTGTAATTTCGCAGTTTTTGAATATAAAAAAAATGAAATAGTTATTATTTTGTGTTTAACACAAAATCAAAGTACAAATGTGAAATACTAAAATACTAAGCCGCATTTGAGTTTCTACGAGTAATACATACACCCTATGATTTCAACTCTAAAAATAACCACGTCAACATTAAGTGCGTGTACAATCACAATTGGTAAATGTTGATACTCTAGTCACGCACAGCTGCCCTTAAAATTTTCATTTAAAGCCTACGAATGAATCACTAAACTTATTTCACCACATAATTTACTCATATTAATGATTAGAGGCATCGTTGTTTGACCAATGACCACTGCTATTCGCGGCTTGGGTCAATGTTAACATGGGCTGTAAAGGCTGTAATTAAAACGTGTCGTTGTATAGCGGTCGGCGGCCAGCAAGTGTCAATCATAATACAGTCTAAGGCTATAGATACACTTAAAGAAGAGATAGTGAAACTTTTATGCCAAAGAGTTCTTAGCCGTATGAGTTGGTCTCTTGAAACTCACTTTCTACTAAAGATCGAGGAGCGCATAGAATTTAATTCATACTTCTAAATAAGGTAATTTTGTATAACTATTCTCTGACCTATTTACGAAAATTACAGCCATTTCAACAAAAAACTTAGCCAAATTGCCTGTATTCTCATTGCATTACAAGTAAACATAAATATTTCTGAACTAAAAACATAGAACTTCCAGAAGTCATCTTCAGGGCAAAAAGTTCGAAGTTTAATTTCCCGCCATCAAACTTCACTGCAGTGAGATTTATCGAGACCGCATTTCCGGAACAGTATTTCAAACAAAGGAGATTGCATTCAACATTTGGCAATTGAAGACACGAAACGAAATTTCATCGAGAATTTCTACTTTGTACATACGTAGTCGGTCCCATAATGAATTGGCCTGATATAGTTCTACGCGACATGTCGATACATGTTATGTTGCATTGAATAGTACGGTTCTCAGACACTTTATAAACGAACACGCATGGACTTGACGAGCGTAGTTCAGTTTAGCAGTTTGTTTGAACAACAAGTGTCGCGTATTTTTTCAAAATGTCGAAAACCGAGTATCGAAACGTCATAAAGTTTCTATTTAAAGAAGGCTTATCCCCCGCCCAAATTAAAGAACGATTAGATGGTGTGTATAAGGAGTGTTCTCCCTCTTATAGCACAGTAAAAAATTGGGTGAAAGAGTTTCGCCTCGGGCGAGAAACCGTCGAAGATATCGGCCATGACGGTCGACCGGTAGAAGTGCTCACTCCCGATACTATTGCTCAAATCGAAGAAGAGGTTTTGAGTGACCGCCGCCGTTTGAAGATTAGAGAAATTGCAGCTAGACTTGGGCTCTCTAAAAGTACCGTCCATCGTGCAATCGATGAACATCTTTATATGAAAAAAGTCAGTGCAAGATGGGTCCCGAAACTTCTGTCAGCTGTGCAGAGACGGGAGCGAGTTCGCTGTGCTGCCGAGTTTTTAGATCTTTGTGGAGAAAACCCAAAGAACGTGATCGAGAGACTAGTGACTGGTGATGAAACTATGGTGTTATATTATGATCCAGAAAGCAAGCGCGAGTCAATGGAATGGCGTTATAAGGGTGAAAAGCCGCCTAGAAAGGCAAAGGTGCAACAATCTACCAAAAAAATCATGTGCACAATCTTTTGGGATTTTCAAGGTATTTTGATGGTTGATTTTAAAGAGCGCAATACAGTCGTAAACGGCGAATATTATGCTTCATTAATATATAAACTGCGAGATATTATAAAGGAGAAGCGCAGAGGCAAACTGAGTAAAGGCGTCCTGTTGCTTCACGACAACGCCCCCGTGCACACCGCCGGTGTTTCGAAGGATGCAGTGCGTCAATGCGGGTTCACGGAGCTGGACCATCTACCTTATAGTCCAGACATGGCTCCGTCCGACTATTACTTATTCCCAAATTCAAAGCGGGACTTAAGGGGAAGAAAATTTTCAAGCGATGAAGAGTTGCAGGCGGCCGTCTTCAGTCATTTTGAAGACAAAGATTGCGATTATTTTTATAAAGGATTAGAAATGTTATTTCACCGATGTCAGAAGTGTGTCAGTATTGATGGAGACTATATTGAAAAATAAAAATGATTGCATTTAATTTTCTTTTATATTTCATAGTTAGGCCAATTCATTATGGGACCGACTACGTATATAGGGTGACTTTAAATTAGTTCTTGATACGAAAGGCTATGCATGTGCTCATGATAACGAACAACTTTCCCTAAGGAACCCATAGTCAAATCGCAAAAAAAATTTTGGACTCTTCATACTTATTTGGCCGGTCAGTTCATTGATTTGTATGGAGTCAAAATTTTTTTTTGCGATTTGACTATGGATTTCTTAGGGAAAGTTGTTCGTTATCATGAGCACATTCATAGCCTTTCGTATCAAGAACTAATTTAAAGTCACCCTATATATCTTTCTTGTTTCTGTTTAGGTAAACTATTTTATCTTCGGCTCACAGCTACTTTAATGGATGTCTAACTTTATAATTACCACTAGCAATTAAATACCAACTTATACGTACTAGGTAGTTTTCCAGTGTCACGCAACTAATGTACTGGACACAAAGTCTTTGACCGCCTACGAAGAAAATAGTTTTCATTACCACAGAAAATATGTAGTTTCAATCATCTAAAGAGTCGCGATCATTTTTCATTGAGGATAAGCTTTTGAACCCGTAACTCTCAGGGTGAAGACGTTTTAACGTCTTCGCCTTAACAATTATAAAAAAAAAACTATTTTGCCAATAATTAAGAAAAAGTAGCAACTAAGCTATGAGGCATGGGAACAAGCCTTTTGAACAAAGGACGAGCCGAGGTTGTAAGTTCAGTGACGTTTAAGTTATCGAATATTAGATTTCAGAGGATACGAGACACATTACATAGGGATCGTCTGGCTGGTCATCAAGTGAGACTTAAATAAATAAGTAATGAGCTTAAGAATATGAAAAAAAAACAATTCGGACGACGACCAAAGTCAGTGACAACTGTGCCAAAGACTATCAAAATAGAGAAAGACATTTAAAATACATTATTCATTCACACCAATTTTACTCTACAGGGAACAAACAATGTCGATACAGTCGTAATTAACAATCAAAATCTTTACCACCACCGACAGTTAAAGTCGAATATAGGTTGTTGTGGTAATAAACACTGACCGAATTTTCATTAAATATTGTTAAGAAAAAACTGGCATGAAACCACATCAAATAAACAAAACCCTGAATGCACTCACCACACGGATATAAACACAGGTTTTCAACTTTTAAAAAGCCTTTTATGCGTTTTTAAAGGTTTAAAAAGGTTTTTAAATTTTTATAAAAGTACAGTAAAAAGCCCCGTTTCTTAAGAAATCCAACAAATCATAAATCCGTCTGAAGAGGAGGTCAACATGGAAGAAAACTTTGAAAAACATATTCTGGCTAAGAAGATGATACTGATCATAGAGGTAATTCCCTAGGATCATAAATATTCATTCTAAATTCAACAAATGTGTGAATTTGAATAATGTGAGTTTGCTCAGTTAAACGTGCCAATTTTCAGCCATAGCCATGTTTAATTTTGGCATTGCTCGAGTCACGCCTCTATTTCTGGCCGCTTTAAAACCAAAATGGTCGCCAGCCAAACAGTTTTCTTTTCTAATTTTCATAAAGGAAAAAACGGTTTTATTAAGTTGAGGTTGCTGAGTGAGTGGACTATACTAGCAGCTGCATATAAGCGTGAGGTCATTTAATAGTAAGTTGAAAGAAGGTCGAACGGGGCAAGTTGTTTTTGCGCTTAGCAATCACGTTGCAACGAAGTTATTATCTGATAAACTAAACCTAATTTGTCTAGATTAATAATAATTGCAGGTTAACATAAAGGTTGGTTGTTTGTTTGGAGGTCATTTGTTTCTTTAAATTAACAAATTCAAATATCTTTTAGTGTAATTAACTTGTGCACTCATTAAAATACCCCAAAAGCTACAAATTCTTTTGTAAAACATACGCCAGGCAATTGTCAGTCAGATATCCAAACTGATAGTAACATGTATTATGTAATAATCAACACAAAAACATACAGCCTATGGAAGGAAACGCTGAAGAAAAGTGCTTAAACGTATTTTTTAAAAATAATTTTAACAAAACTATCGTACGACCTTTTAATTCAGATAACATTCCAAGGTTGATCTAAAAGAAAACCGGAAACTATTAAATGTTGTTATGGGTCAACTTCTCAATAACATAAACCACAAATCGATTGAGCCTGCGGTTTATTTTAGGAGAACCTTACAACTCAATTTGCATTATTAGTGGCAACTGGCGTGACCATAGATAGGTTTAAAATTGCTTCCGTTGAAGCGATTTTCTTAAACCGTGATTGGTTTAGAGTAAAGAAGGGAGCACGTTTGTGGTTTTATAATGATTTAAGTAAAAAAAATTAAGATTTAATAAACAAACACGCAATTTTTGGGAAAAAATATAATAGGAAATTCAGCTTAGGGTTGTCAAATCTAAATATATCAAAAATGTGTAGCATTAGTTAAGGTATTCTTCCATGCGGAAACTTAAGAACTTTCCAAGTAAATTCCTATACTTTATATTCCTTTTGTAAACTCTATACAAAATAGTTTATTCGGTATAAGCCTATAAAAAATAGTTTAACGTAAGATTACTAAGGACTTATGTTTCTTGGAGAATTTAGTAGACGGGGGCACTAAGGATTTTTTGAAAGTGTATGTGAAACTTGAAGTGAGCATGGAAAATCGAATTCATAATACACTGGTGGACTAAAAAATAGACTCAAGATTTGTTGCTCGACTTTCGAAAAAATAACTCAGTCTACCAAACTGCTAAACACTAAAAGAAAACCATCAAACTAAAATCATAAACAGTAAACACACAGTTTTTGAACTTTTGGTTTAGTTTTATTTTGCTAGATTGAGTTAATTTTCCAAAAGTCGTGCATGAAACTATTTTTTTGTCCATGAGTATAAATGGAAAGGGCTATTTATAACAGAAAGCCACGCGTGAAGGATGTATCTGGCTGGTCCAAACTAATAGGAAACTTAATTTCAGTTTTCACCAAGATACTTTAAACCAAACTGAACCAAGAGAAAGAAGCATTTGCGTTAATTTCTCGTAAGATATAAATACTTATTCGATACGTAGTTCTGGATCCAGATTCTAGATCGAGCCAGTAAACATGTTAATTAGTAACCTCATTAACTGCGCGTGATTCGCCCATTTGCCGTTCAAAGCTTGCGCTCGTGTTAATCTCTCCAAGTGACATGTAAAGTAAATTCAAACAAAACATGATGTCATTATTTGTTCTCATCAACTTGGTTTGATAATACTCTTAACGGGTTTATTTCGGACATGATACGTAAAATATATATAAAAAAAAAGTAATACTCACTAAAAATAAATTTCTTCGATATTTTTAACCACTATTTTTAGTACATATTTTAAGAATATTTTTGAAATTAAACATCTGGCGGAGCATACAACATACCATACAGACATACAAAAAGTTTTCAAGCGTGAAATACATAATTTCATAGTAAAACAGTAAACCGCACACGTTTACGGAATCTACTAATGCTATGTGCTACGATAAACCCTCTGGCTCGAAGTAATTTTCTCCAAGTAATGAAATATTAAGTCCTAGTTCTGATCGGGGGTTTCCATGATATTCCTAAAGCTACCTATATAGATACATATGTAATATGTATGTATGGTAAGACTGGTAAGCTTAAACTACGTAAGATCGGCAGTAAGACGTAACCGCAAACTCACGCTTCGAAGCCTCCAGAACCCTTGCTCCCAACGAAAAATCTACTGTTCTGCTTTGCATCAGGACTCAATTTTGCGAGCGGATGAGTGCTGACGTCATCCAGAGTCCTTGCACGGTCGGATGCGCGGACGCATCCCGTGGCTGAGGTTACAACAACTGGATAGGTTTCAATGTCGCTCAATGTGAAGACTATGTGGTGTTGCTAAGGGCAAGGTCTGCCCTTACTTGGTTTACAAGGTTAGCACATTAAGTATTTCGTTTAATGAAATAATTTAGAGCCTTACTTGTACAATGTAGGGTAATTTAGTCTGCTTTATGACGTGCCAATAAAAATATGGCTGACAAACAGAGGAAAAGGAAATGTCGGTAGAACACAGTTGTGTTCTATTTGTTAGTTATAAATCTCATCAAAAATTAAAAATGTAATTTTTTGTCATTTCGAAAGTATATTTTTAAGTACATATTTTATTACCACTCGCAACTTGCACACTCAACATTTTGTTCTATATAGCATGTGTACAGTGTCAAAATTTCAAATGTGTATTTGTGAAACTAGGCTAACTAAAATAGACCCTCGGCAAGATTTTCAATTCAAAACCTTCATACCCATGAGTTTCTTTAAATAGGTTTCAGCCTTCAGCTAAGGCACTTCGTCATTATAAAAGCATTCATCATCCCTTCTTTACATAACGAAGATATCGTATGGTACATAAATCTTAGATTCCCGATTGATCTTCAAATCACAATAATTTCTTTGCCAAGCCGATGTGATTGACATTGACAACTTGCTCCATATAAAATGATGAATTGCTGATATTCCGATTTGTAAATCTATGATTAGCTTATAAAGGTGATTTAAAAATTCATTTATTTCTTTCCCATTTAAAATGTTCATTTAATGTATTTGCTGTACTTTAAGTGTATACAAAAATTAATGTGTAAAAGCAATGGCATATACAGGATGCAGTGCAACCCTCTTTTACAGGTCATTTTGCTCTAGAAACTGAACAGATTCTGTCTCACAACTTTGATCATAAAAACGCAAAAAATATATCAATGGGACAGCTTGCGAGCCAAGTTTGTATGGAAAGTCCCATTTCTTTTTGCGATTTCAGAAAAGTTGTAGAATAAAAAAAAAACAGTTTTTTAAGTTGAATTACCAGTTAACGAGGTTTGCAGATATGCAGTCACCTATAAAATTCGAAGTTACTTTACCTCCGTAAGAGGGTGAAAAGCTACTCGCAATTAATACATATAGTAACAGACTTTTGTTTCTTTTTCTTGGTACTTGATTTTCAATAATCCCAGTAACATTCAACGATAATTTTACAACCTGTATAAACCTTGTTTGGCACTGTCGGGCATCGAACTCGTAGGTTGTTGCTTAGGCTGTGTAACGGGGCTCATAATTGTAAGCTTCTTTGCGAACATAAGTACCTAAAACTTTTTATCTTACATTTTTTATCCATGCTTTCTTTGTCAATCTAAAAAAGATCTGCGTATTTACAGTAAGATACTGTTCTTTCATACGAACGCGAATAAGCGCGAACAAGAATATCTGTCAAGTATCTCTAAAAGAAATGAAATGAGAACGTAGCTTTTTCATTACAAAGCTCAAACTTAAAATACAGCGATATTCTTTGTTTAATACTAAGTGCAGGTTCGGTGTCCTATCGCGTAGTATCAAAACGATGATTTCATGGGCTATTTAACATTATCGTAGGTACATATCACCCCCTTTCCCAGGGGTCATAAGTGGGTGTGCAAATAATGTAGGGGTAACCAGGCGGTTCAGTGTTGTCAGCTTAAAAATCATCATAAGTACACTTTATTGCACACAAAATAAAAATAACTTTAAATGACCATCATATAGGAATACTAACCGGACGTTGAATGGACAATTTAATAACATTTTTAATACATCACAATGACGGTAAGAAATGCAAAGCAATTTAAATATTGATTTAATTTAAACTGTTACTGAAAGCTAAATTCGCATTACACCAAAAAACGAGGACGTCACTATTAATAAAAACATAAATTCGCATAACTTTCAAAGTACGAGTACGTCACAATATAGGGGAAATTAGAATAACAGCTTGCAACTTTTATTACCCGTAACGCCCTTACAACAGCAACCACGCAGCCATTCCAACTTTCCTACATAAACATGACTATGTGGCAGATGGTTAATTAATATGTGCCAAGTTTCCTACTCGTTACAACCCCTAAAACTCATTTAACTTAGCCTCACTTTGTAAATTTCACTCTAGAGACAACGTTGTGAAAGGAAAAAATTGCTTCTTTGCTGTATCATCCAGAACACTTTAGACTGACACGAAGTAAAAACACCTTGCCCCGGAATTCTGGATTCGCATTGCAGAAAAACAAGTGTCAAGTTGATATGTAGGACGAGCTTATTTATGCGTTAACGAGGAAAAAAGCTTTTATTTATTTAATTCTTTAAAATGGTTTTACGGACTCGAAAATTGAATATATTTTATTTTATACCGCAATTTGGTCTACGTGGCATTCGGACAGCGCCTCCTATTATTCTGATATCCTATGAGTATAGGATACTGAAAAATCACGGGCCACGGGTACCTATAAGTACGTGCATCCTACCATGTTCTTCGATTAATATAACCGGTATTGTATTAGGTCAAAAAAAGTCCTTTAAATCCTACAATAATGCTGATAGGCCTAAGCCTTCTATCCATCAGAAATTGAAGTTTCACACGAAAATGCGGTATTTTAGAATGTCTTCTACAATCGATCCAAGAGTTCCAAGTGCAAGGAAGAATGTAAATTATTTGCCTGAACCTTTTTCTCGTCGACTCTCCGAGTGATTTTATCTGCAATGTAATTGCTCACTTTAGCCGACAAGAGGCACCGAGTTACGCACAGTGAATTTATGACCCATTTGGTTTAAAAGGAAGATCTCTTGAAGATTGAGGATAAAGCGCTACGAAATTTTTATCCAGCGAAAAAAATTAAAATAGGCTTGCCCTGAAGCATAACAATTAACAATGTACCTGTTCATGATGGTCCAATAACACTATAACAAGATAGAAACCTTTTTATAATGAAAACAATGTATTGGAAATAAAGGATAATAATACTGTTTATAAAAATAATCATATTGCAACTATAGGTACAACAATGCGACAACAGAACGCACGGATCGCATATGTCTTCTGCCAAACACTCTTGGCAGTCGATCGATGTTCATACACGACTGGTATCCGTTCTGAGAAACAGCATCTAACTGATCATAAGCTGTGAAGCAACACTAACGTGTCGAGCCAAGAAGTGCCGCAGAATACAACCGTATGTTTTCTGTTTGAGAATTTGTTACAGATGATGCCTACCGCCACATTGCACCACTAACCATTGGAGGAAATATTAGGTCCTTACCTATGAAATTGGCGTTTCAGTTTGTTTGTTTGTAAACTCTTTATTGTGAAAGAACAAAATACAATACATAAAACAAGGACAAGACATACAGTTTTGAAAGTTCAACAGAATAATATTACCCCAAAAATGAATTTACTTCCATTAAATTATATATCGAGGGTTCGCGGGCGACTTGTATTAAGCGACATTTTTGGAAACACAGGTAACCTCTACTTTAAAAATTTATTTCTTACAAAATACCTCACAAAAAATAACTTCTGAATAATATTTAAAATATTAAGAATATCGAGAATCTATATGATATTAAGAAGTTAAGTTTTAATGATTATTTTTCTAAGAAATATTTTTTTAAATCAGTCTCCTGAACATTTATAAAAATGTCGCTTAATACAAGTCGCCCGTGAACCCTCGATATCATTTTCTAGCTACATTCAAGGTCTTTCATGAATTAGTGATGTCATGTCTCTTATGTAAAAACTGACTGAGTAGGGTTCCATTAAATACTGTATTGGAGTTTTCTTAGAGGTCAATTGGGTAATTTTTTTCTACCAAAAAAAAATATCGAAATTATCTGAAAATCGTGTAATATTATGCGCAATATGTTCAAAAATACATATGGTAACAAATAACACGCTGGGATAAGTGTAGCCTTCAAAAATAATAAAAAAGTATTTTTTTAACAAAAAAATGGCGATTTTCAGTGACGAAAAAATCCATTTTCACAGTTTCTATACCACTGTGCTCTCAAAATATTCAAACAACATGCATTTAGCAAGCATTATTTTATTTCTAAATGTCCAATGGTACTTTGAAAATAATTAGTTGTTTTAAAACCTTAATTATTTTATATTAATTTTGTCTTTGAACTTTTTTAACTAAACGTCAATTTCATAGGTAAGCACCTAATACATCACTATGAGATAAATAAAACCAGAATCAGAAATATCTGGAAAGGAAAAGGAAAACCTTATAAGGTTCTTTAAGCGATGGAATGAGGATGTGAGCAAGAAGTCTTCCATGAAGGGATTAAAAAGCATTTTGAAGCATTCATAGCGTTCTGGTGTTGAAAGTGACGGTAGCGTTAAATGCTTTCCATTTAATGGGTCTAGAACTCATTAAATGGAAATATTTACATGGACCATAAGAAAGCTAAAAAACAAAGGAGAGAAATTAGATCGCGCTCTATCCGGAGCTCTAACTTTGTCTTAATTTGCAATTTGCATCCTTGCCCTTCAATGACTTACAAAGTCGTGTCAACAAACCCGACGAGCAAAAAATTGACAGTATCATTCACTGAAGCGGGCCCAGCCTGCTCTATTCCCGGCAGGTGACGTAAGCTTCCCAAAATGGACTGACAGAAACACAAGTAATCGTCTGTTGATCAACAAATGTTTTGTGGTAGTTAATAAAACGAGCTTCTGTCAAGTTTTGATTATAAAACTTTAGTACTAATGTAAAATAAAAATGTACTATGTACTTTATGTGATATAAAAAAAATACATGTGTATGTTTCGCATGTCTAAGTGGTCGCGGTTCAGTGCGGTTTGCGTGGTCGCGTTGATCACGCAGGTTTACTGACTACAAACGCGGCCATAACCTGGATGGGTTTGACTATAAGTGGCATTTATCTCGACCTTTTCCGTGCTTAGCAAGGCACGTTAAGCAGTTGGTGCCGGCTACTCTTACTAAATGGCAGTCGTTAAGCCATGTCGGAGACGGAGACCTTATAGGCAGCTTGAAAACATCTGATACTGGGGTTGGTCACTAGCCCCACAACTTCCACCAATCCGAACTTGGCCTCCTTATGTGGAGTGGAGTATGGCCTAACCTTCCCGAGGTATAGGAAGTGACCCGTACTTTTGCAGTGGGGACGATATGGGTTGTTAACATGTGATGTGACAGTAAAAATAATTACGTACCGCATGTAAAATGTGTTTTCGAAATGGTTATCTCAGTCTTTGAAAAACTTGTTTGCTCTCGGCAACATACTTCAAGTATCTATTAGTGTACAAAGAACGATAAAAGGTGAATTGTTTAAAGACTTAAAACGTACTGTCTGACGGACTACACGTTACCAATTGATTTGCATAGGACACCTATTAAAAACAAAATTTTAGTCACTGACATAGGGTTATTCTAGAAGTATCGCTGCTTACTGATTGTAATGCTTTATTTGGAAAATCTTGTCATTCTGCTTCTAACAATCACGTTCGACTTAACAACGCGTTCTTTATTATCGTCATTAAACTGTATTTCTTTGTCGTATTATTTATAAGTACTTGTCTTTATCATAATGTTGAAGTTTCCGAGGCGAGCATGTAATTATAGGATCGCTTCAAAGGTTTAAGTACGTTTATGTGCAGACCGGACGCAAGAGATAAATAAATTACAGTCATATGTTTCGCATTAGCTACTCCTGAGGAAAACCTTTGGCACCATGAAAAAAATTTACATAAGTAATATACAGACACAAAACAACGTAACAAAATACTAGTAAAAACGCAGACACCTCCAGAGTATAACAAATACAAAACTGTGCTACCACCAAATGTAAAACAAATCATGAGATAGCAGGCAACATGCACAACACAATACACGGGAACTTTTTATATTATAGTATGATATAAACAACGTCGTTTGAAATTCCAAAACCGAAATATAAGTTTAAAAAACCAACACCTGAAATGCTGACGGGATAATGCTGGCTTTAAAATACGTAGTATGTTTTAGCTATACCATCATTTTGACATTTAATAAGAATTTAACTTTATTTACATGATCAGAATAAGCTTTTTGTCCACATGCATCGATTTCAACTAAGAAGTGAACTTTTATTATTATTATACTTTGTACTAACATTCGGAGACATTTCGTGTACCTTATTCGAAAAAATACGTTCAAAGACGTAATATTTATTTTAAAAAAAACTTGTTTCATCTTGATGAGACTTTTAAAGCCAGCATTTGACAAAGACAAAGTGAACAACACATCCATAGCCAAAGCGCGATCCTCTACCTGTGCTGTCTGTCGGGAGGCGGGGACGGTGCGCGGGACGACGTCGCCGTTTGCTGCTCACGCTCCGCTGGGCTGCCGCCGCCGCTGCCGCCGAGCGCCATCGCCAGGCCGTTGATACTGCCGACACACCATCAGGTCACCACAGCCCTAGTACTAGTCAAATATGCTTGCTTGCTCCTAACGTTGCGAGCAAGAGATCTACGACTGATTAAAACATTAATTTATTAGGAAAAACTGAAAGTTTTTAGACTTATTACATTTATACTCACGGTTAAAGAACGTTGGAACAGGCAAGTTAAGTATCTAATAGACTATGACTAAGTTACTAACGTTGAAAATTTTTCGACTCACATATACATCCCGCCAAGTTGGACTAGAGTTATCGGTAGCTCCTAGAGATTTTAACATCAAAATGTCACGGAACAGCCGAGCAAAGCAGAACATTCTCAGCGGGGTGAAGATATACATTTAAGCAGTGATGGTCAATTAGTGGCAAGGCGTTTGGGTACGGTTAAATAGGTTTTTAAACAAGCAAGCATTACAACAACTGCCGTAAAGTAGAATAAGAATAGGTCTCAATCCATCATAAGACAGATGAGATTCATTCATAAACTATGAAATGTATAACCGTTGACACTGAAAACATCTGTCCTTAATCTTTGCAACGTTGGCTAAACTCCATCTGATGTAATTAGAGATAATAAAAAAATGTTCGATGTAGAACAAAGAGCGATCCAGACGGTAGTTAAAGAGTAACGATGATATAAATCAGTCAGAAGGAGCAAGTTGAGTTAATAATGATGGTGGCGATTCATACGCCAATCAAGAGTCGAGAGAGGAAGCTAGTGATGTGGAATCGGTCACGCCGCAAGAGATGGGCGAGGACAGGGCAATTAGAGTCATTCACGTCAACGAACTAGAAATATGCGCTGGTACGTATCGTGTGAATGGAACTGGTGCGTGGACTGTGGACGTCAGTGTCTTGCCAGCCAAACTGTCGCCGACGCCAAGGATATATGTCTATTGTTGATCATGACCACGGAGCAAACCAGCTTATTCTTGGCTTCGTTTGACAATTAAGAGGTATGAACTTAAGAGTGGACATACGCGGAGAATCATATAAATAGAGAAAAGCCATATAATCGGATATTTTGGGCACTAAGAAGTCGTAATTTTCATAGCCAAAACGAGAGTTCGAAGGTGATGTAAGCAGCTGTAACTTGAAAAATATGAATAAACAAGAATTATTTCTGTTCATATGTAACCTTTAGTTTTACTAAGAACAAATTGTCATAAAGTAAATGAAGTTTTGAGTAACAAACATAACTGAATATAAAGAGCAAGGAAGTTTACAATTCCGAAAAAAGTACTGCCGTTAATTTAAACGCCCAATAAAACGCGAACAAAGAAATCTGCACACTTTTTAATGTACCTATTTCCTTTGTTTTTTCTTCTTTTCAACTTGACTCAATAGTATATTGTAAAAGAATCTGAAATGTTTTGTTTTAAACACAGAGAAAATTAAATACGTTAAGTATCCAAAGTGTATCTTAATTTAAGCGACGTTTGCGCATTATATCTTGAAATAAAACGAGTATATTTTTACTATCGTATATTTCTCTACTGACGGAAACTCGTGACAACGCTCTTGTGACAAATTAAGGTATTGTGGCACTAACTCGACACTAGGAAGTTTAAAAGGTACAAAAATAAATAACTCAACATATTCAATGTTAAATAACAAAATAATGCTTATTCATACCTGATTGAAAATAATAGTACCGACAAGTAGTAAAGTGCCTCGAAAATGGAATGGCAAATCCGGAAAAAAACTTTACAATTTCATTTTATGCGGTAGCAAGTTATTCGAAGAACGTAGGTCATGAAGGAATGTAACCTTGTCTTAACCTTACATGTTACACAGAAATACAACATTAACAACTGCCATTGTTCTGGTCCAGATTTAGTCATTTATGAAGGAACAAACCTTGGCTTGAGCAATAAACACATAAAAGGTAATATACAAAACTAATAGTACTTAGGTTAGCATCGGTATTGCGAGAGAAATATAGTAACCAATTACGACACTAAAATTAGGTTCCGTCTAGTCGAGAAATTTCAATTTAAAATGTTACAACACTTTTAGTGCATTTCACTGCAACTTTGGAGTCTCATTTGTTAACTACTAAACTTGTAGCAAATGCTTGTTTTCCGGATCGCAACACTGTGCTAGAAAGAGATAACAAGCAAAATGCAAATGCTTTGCTACATGAAGTCACACTATAAGATCTATCTATACTGTCTATACGAAAGCTAAGACCATTGAACTTACATAATGGTCGCCGGTACACGGCAGTCATACGATACTAAATAAGCTTAATGACAGATTTAATTGCATGTAAAACGATATATTCGTGTTATACAAAGCGAGTATAACTGTTCAATGTGACGAGTGGTACTTTTAATCTGTTGTAAGCTGGATACATATAGATTTACGTTTTAATTCCGAAGTGTTTATAGGCAATTAAACCTATATTTTATTAGATAGGAATAATACTTGAAACGCCAGGAAGACTTTTGTACTTTCTTTCCTATGTTGTTATTTTATGCACGTTATGCAAGAAAGCACTCATATTAATTTATAATTCAAGATATAATCAACATCTTACTTAAATCCTGAGAACAATTTTACGCATGTCATCAACACGAAATTCTATAGAATCCAATCAACCCAGGTATGTTCGATCATATAAAAACGGAGCCGAATAATACATCAGAATAACACGTGGCAGCGAATAAATCACATTTTAAAACTGGATTCCATCAAATCACCAAGTCTTAACTCGTAATCACATTCAGTGGACAAAGTCTGGTCATGTGCCAAAACACACGCGGAAAAATACATACATACCATTATGACCAATCTTATATCTATAGCAAAAAAATAATACGGTGACAGACCGACCGAAAGACAACGATCAGCCTAAACCATATAAGATATAAACTTGAAAATTGGAACAAACGTTCATCAAACGGTAAAGACGAGCACTGAGGATTTTCAAACATCAATTCCTACGTGATTGCAATGGAGCATTAGTTTGCATATAAAATTAAATAAAATTTCCTATGTTTATGTTTATATTCGAAGTCTATGAGGACGAAGTCAAGGGAACTCCAGTAGTATGACATAATAAGGAAATGCACAAGATAAAAAAGGCGATAATTAACTGTGCAGAAAATTGGCATGAATAAAATCATACTTTTCATCATCATAAAACTGTCCTATTACACAAGGCTATAAATTTTGAATTTAGGTACGGTAAGCAATATAGAATTTCATAATGAGCTTTGCGACAAAGAAACAATGTATTTTGAAGTGCCTCCAAATATATTAATGCTGCAATAATGTTGAGCTTATAATGATATCGTAATGTAGCGACAAAGAAACAATGTATGTGGAAGACTTAAATAATCTCGAATGTCGATCGATACTTATTCTCAAAATTCGCGATTTAAATTTCATTTCACCGCATATGCAGTTTACTCCCTGGAGATTTTCAAGGTAAGCCCTAAAGCAACAATATTATTAATTGAGAAACTAAAAGATCAATCATTGTAATCATAATATAAATCTAAAGACACTAGAAACCAAAGTAATAATCAGATCGCGCAAAAGTACGCCCTCTAAAGCTAAAGAAATATCGGAAACGTATAATTGACCACGCTGAATACGTTAAAAACAACCGACTTCAATCGCAACAACTCCAGTTTTGCTAAGTTTTTGTTGATTTTCTCAAAAACCGCTGAATCGATTTCGATAAAATTTATATGGGACCACCTGTGAAGTATACCCTTTCAAACAAAAAAAGAATTTTTGAAATCGGTTCAGGCGTCTTCGAGTAATCGGTGAACATACATAAAAAAAAAAAACTGACGAATTGAGAACCTCCTCCTTTTTTTGAAGTCGGTTGAAAATACCACAAAAGCAAAGGGTACAGAAAATAATACAATATCTCATTTTGTGAATAACCTGCAGGCTATCCGAGATAGAAATGACCTTGAACAATTGTGTGACCGAGGGATTAAACGTGGTATTTTCAAAGTTGTTGATTGTTGAGTTAACAATTGCACCCTTTAGTGGATAGTAAATCATAAAAACGGTCGATTGTGGCGCGTGCGTTGCTTGAAGCGATAACAACGACAAAAGACTCATAAACGACACTTTAATCTTCACAATTTAAAATGAAACTGTCTGCAAGTAACAAGGATAGTGGAAAAATAAGATACTAGCGATAATGAAAGTCTCACACAAAGAAAAGTAGAGCTTTTACAGTTTGAATACAAAAAACTAATAAAAAGTAAGGTCACTTTAAACACTTTTAAATATACTAAATAAAAAATTACATTACATAAATAAAACTAGAACAGAAACGTGGAGATAAACCTCTTTTTGTTTTGAAACAAACTTAATAAAACTACAATAAATAAAACGCAGTACCAGAAGATAAAGTCTGAAGGAAAATAATACTGAACGCGGTAAAATATTAAAAACATGTAATTTGTTAACTTATTTACGTAATACGACAATGAGTATTTATGCAAAGAAATATGCAATTCATATCCGATATAGAAAAATATTATTTATTCGGTAACCTACGAGAACATAAATGAATCTATAAGTTAAATATGCTCGTATTTTTAAGTAAAACCATTTAATGATACATATGAAACTGAAAACTGCATTAGATCCAGATTACATAACGTGGCAAACCAACAAATATTCAGGACTGGGTCACAGGTTCTGGCACATGTTTTAGATTATGTCATGTAAAATCTCAAACGTTACAAATTATTTACTAAAATGTCTAATTATAAGAACGTTTACATTAACTAGACAAATTTGAATGATGCTCACGTAAATAGATGCGGCTAATTTTAGCTAATTTGTTTTCGTAGCGTGCATTCTAGATTCATCAGAATCACTCGGAACTCCCAACCAGATTCAAATCCTGATCATTATACCTACCAACGTTTTCTTTTTCAAATCTTGAGTATTTTCGAAGCATCGTGAGGAAACTGGTTCATCTGATTAATAGATGTCTACGAAGGTTGCGTTTCCACAGCCCGTAGCTAAATACTACTAGCTAGTTACTGGGCCTTCGGTTCGCGTTGTCACAGAATCACTAACTGATTAACTGACTGGAATTACTTTCTTTACACAAACTGAGAAGAGCTTTATTTTTGTAAGTATCACTACAAGTTACCTACTAAATATTCCCATTTACAGTAATCTTTTAAAGTGACTAGATATAGGAATATGATAACTCATATAGGTCGATTGAAGGGCCACTTCGATGAGCTGTAGGGTTTGACTTATAAAACCCAAAAATTTCAACTTCTGTCTACAAGTTTTTTAAAGCTCCTACTAAATCTTCACGTATACGGAACCGACTTTTTCCAATGTGGTCCCTCGGAGGGAACGCACATAATATATTACCGGGGATTCTGATAAGTGGAACACCAGGCAAACTTCTCTCCCTAGTGATAGGACGCCTAATTATACCTGAACCTCATTAATAATTTCAATCTACGTTTCTACGTATCTTAAATTATGTTACAAGAGTATGTGTTTATCGGAAGATATTAACAGAAACTGAGCAAAGCAAAATTATTTGTTTAAGTTTGATCGAATGTTTATTTTGGTTTGGGCTCCCGTTTGGCGCCGTGGTCACCTTGACCGCAGTTCGAGGCCGGTGCAACCAACGAAGGTTGACCTTCCTACTCTCCTACCACATCAACATATTCGCAATAAAATAGGATATGACATAAAACTTCAAGGATCAACTAAAACTGGTGCTAGATAGAATACTAAACATGAAACTTATTAGCGTAATACATATAATATACCTCTACATCAACAATAATTTTAGTCATTTTGGTTCTTTACTGATTTTTATTATATACTAAATATAAATTTTATGAAGCGCCGAACACAGGAAAGATAATATTATTTCATTTGTTATTTAAATAGATACCTAACGTTCGAAAGACGACACAAAAGATGAATTTTAAACATAATAAACAACAAAACGACGTAACATATAAAATCTATTTTGAATTACATTAGCAATGATTTTAGAGGGTGCTGTAAATAAATGCTAAAACTGTTTCTTGACTCCAATATAAAGTTCCACGGAGAGCTTTCATAAACACGCCATTGCCATTAGCATTTACAACCCGACTACGACAACAAGGAAATGAGTGAAATAAAAAATGTTATAAATGCGCTTACCCTATCAACGTTTTAATTGCCACAGATAATAAAAATACTTGATTGGAAAGGTAAGGTGAGCGTACCAAAAAGGTCATATTGGCATTGAGACACTGAACGTATACTCCTGGAGTTGTTTATGGATGAGGACAACAGCCCTTTGATAACCCCTGTAAAGAATTTGTTCGTATAATGGTATAAACAAATCGTAAAAAAGATTGGCGGATGTGTGGGTAGATGTAAACTTTCAAGACGAATTTAGACCCCTTCTGATTCAGGTGGGTGTCTTAATGTTTCTCTGGTAGTAGCCAACTGTGTTAGTCATGATAAAAATATAGAAAATCTTGCTTACAATAGTCTTTCAATAATTCAAGCTGAAGTCACACTTCGGCGTACATACATTATTTTATTTATTTATCCGTTTATTTCAGGCACAAGGCTCATAGAAATATGTATATCATACATATTTTTTGAGCTCGGGGAGCTATGGCTGATTTCTCATATAAATTAGTTTTCGTGGAAACTTTTGGCGAACGACGAAAATAAATAATTTTCGAACAAAAACAGGCCACAACCTTGGAATTTTCATTAGATCGTTCCAATATGTTACGCTGGGTTCGCATAATATGAGACACGCACGTACTGTAAGTTTCCATTCGGAAATAGATTCTGTCTCTTTGAATTTATGTAAAACATACGCTTGAAGCAATTTCTAAGACATGGACACTTTCCAAAACAAAGTAAGATCTATTTAGTCAACTTATAATGTTCTACATGAAAGAGAAGAACCAAAGGAGTCCTAATTGGTAACTAGCTCGCTAACGTATTTTCCGGCACAACTTCAAACAGAGCGCTACGCTAGCGCACAAAGGAGTTGGAGACGAAATAGTTTCAGGAACGTGAATCGCGTAAGGCAAGAAACTTGTTAATTGGCTAGCATGAAGAATATCCAACTACAACAAGATGTGGACAATTAAATCGTCGACATGTTGCACCGACGCACCACCCGCGGCGTACCAAATTAGAATAATGACGAATCCGCTCCATACAATATTCAGCAGACTTCCAAACACATACATTATTTATTGTATTACATGCTCCAGGAAACGGTGGAAAACCTTCGTTGAAGACTGTACAAACACAAATTTTGAACAGATACAGGTGATTAATGTTCGTCATCAAGTGGTGTGCGATGTTCATGTTGAATATGTTTAGCTGAAAAAGCTAAATGCACGACTGAATCATACAAAAGATGATGCGCTCTTTTTGTATGTCATTTGCACAAATTGATTTACAAATTTTTAAAATCCACAATGATAAAAGAAACTAAGACGAAATTATTTATTTGTAGAGGTATAAGCATGAAGTTATAAGTATACAATATGACAAGAGGGCGACAAATCATATGAGATAGATAAAATGTAGAGATCATTAAAGAAAATACCTGCAAACATAATAACAACGCATAACAAACAATACATCACCGATATAATCGAATGTTCGCCAAATAAAACAACACAGACGAAAACAAAAAGTCCCATCATTACAAGTCTATCTATCTAAGTAATAGGATCACCCCGGAAGTTAATCGGTAAGTATACACTAATGGCATTAGTAACACGACACCCCTGAATCTGAAGGTCGTGCGTTGAACTTTGTGATTGATAGGGCGACTTCCGTGAGGGAAGAAAAAGTTTGTTTAGGATACATACTGTTTGATTTCGCTTCGTTCTGAAGGTCAGCTTTAAAAGAGTCAAACAGGGTAAAAAAAAAGAAAGGAAGTGACGAAAGATAAAGGGACAAAAACTAGCAACAACTTCATCGACATGAAAATTGAAGACAGTTAAGCTAAACATTTTTTATTCGTTGTTAGAAATAGAACGACGACGGAAGTAACTCTCTATAGTTCATTCCAATCAAAAAAAGCAAAACGTAAACAAACTTACCATGGAGATGACACATGTCAATGTCAGATGCATACTATCTTTGTTTACATTTTGCTTTTTTTTGATTGGAATGAACCATAGGTAAGCATTGCTAAGGAAAATGCATGAATAACTTTGTAAATAACCCCAACACGTTTCACGAAGAAGAACACATATATATTTTTTTAAAATAATAATGATATCATCCCCATGGTAGTCCGTCACCCTATAGCATTACCAAGGACGTTCAAAAGGTCGTACAATGAACTTTAGTTCCCTTTGCTGATTGTATTTTGTTGATCGATGTAAGTAAATGAATGATGACGTGACGTTGCAGCATTAGGGGGTCGACGACCGCGATGATGGATAGACGATGCTACTACCTAGTGACAGTTTTCTTTTTTATCGTGATTGGATGTCAAATGAAGAATAAATCTGCAATTAGTAGCATAAAGCATAATTTCCGAGTGTTTCCATATTTCTTCGAATGACATGTGACATGAAAAAAATACTTTGTTGTTGACTTGGAAATTACGTATCGTATATAAAGTGATACTTTGGTAACATTGTAGTTCAAAATTATAGTCCAATAAAAATATATACACAGGAAACACTTCCGCGAGGTCAGATGTCATGTTATTCACGTTTTAACTACTTCGAATAAACAGAAAATATACAAATTGCAAATCAAAATAAGTATGTGTTACTTTAACATACAAATATATAGATATAGCCGACTTGAAATCAAGTTTATGCATAAATAATGATAAGCTTCTCAGTCCTCATTATATTTTTTTACTTGTGTGATCATTGACGTCATTTTATCGAATGATTTAATGTTTAATGCATTATCATTACGATGATGAATGATAGTTATGCATTTTGACGGTCATATAAGATTTAAACTTAATTTTATTTTTGGTGAAGACAATTTGTCAATACTTTTTATGATACGTTTTTTTAGGTGCCCATAACAAAGTTCAACGCAACATCCAGAACCTCGTTGTGAACGTACAAAAATAGAATGAGGTGATGATGTACGCAATACGTTGGCCCATGTTCGCTTATGTGTGAAGAAGCCTTAGGAGTAGGACGGTGTCAATTAGCCTTTAAATAGCACTTTGTGATTTTGTTGAGGTGCGTTGAAGCGAACACTATGCTAAAATAGCTTGAAAATAACAGGCAAATCAAAAAACTAAAAAAAAAGAGGATGCCGCGATGACGTCAGATAAGCCATAAATAACTTGAATATTGAATGTCCCTTACTGAACAGTAAAATACAGGAACCAAAACAAAATGTTTAGCACAAGACGTGTGGATATTTAGCGAAGGCCTGTGAAATGCTAGTGGACACAACAGTTAGGCTATTAACAGTGGACCACTGCCTGATACGATATCACCATAAAAGTTTAAAGTAGAAGATATTTTTTCATTATCATTAAAAAGATAATTATTGATACCAAAGTCACAAAAACTTGTAAATACTAACATAATGCATGTAATTAATGCAAAGTAGAAATGATTATTGATCTAGACTCAATTGAAACACTGTGGAGAAAGAAAAGAGCCCGTAGAGAGTGACAAACGCAATTCTCAATTATGCAAAACAAAGAAAACCAGAAATTATGATTTAAAAAACCATAAAGATAAAACAGGATGAATCCTAATAGCATACAAGAATCGAAATCAAATCCTCCATCATTACGTTAGCACGCCAACCTCGCTACAGTCTGGGCACGTAATTATAGAAGCTAAATTATATTGTAAGAGAAAAATAAAGAAAGTTTTACACAAAAATCGGTTAGACTTGTTTACCCCTCACAATGACGTCATTCTGCAGCCTGGTGAGATCATACAGGGTTCTGCGCTGACCTTGATCGCACCCAGCAGGGGTTTAAATAAACTTTTATCGCGTTCTACCTAACGCTTACACGCCACCACAGGTTATGAGTTATGCATTGTATGACCGTCGATGATTTCATAGTTTCTGATACCAATTAAAGTTACAAAAACAATGTAACGCTATCATACTATGTTGCCTAGAATGAGATAAATATGAATCGTGTATTTTTTGTAACTTTGCTTTTGTAAATACCTAATAAGTTGTAACAGTGACATCAACAAATATCATGAACTTTGTTTACACTATAGAAAATGAATAAGGTGTTTGAAAGCACATAGGTGGATTTTTCTTGAGAAACTTTTGATTTAAAGTAAGATACATCAAAAAAGTATTTCGGAGTTCCCATACATTACATGGTCAATAATAAGAAGTGCAGAAATAGCAGAATTATGTGATTATAGTAATTTGTGGTTAAGAGGACTTAAGAAATTAATTTTCAAATTAAGGAACACCATATTTTTATTATTATATTCTGGTCTGAGTAACAAGGTGTGTTAAGGTTATGATATGTAGGACATGTAAGTCAGGTGGAAGCTAATAAATTACCTTTTTAACACACTTGCTCATAAAGTGGCTCTATGGTCACCGCAATTAGGCACAGAATGACACCCATAATCAAACTGTGACTTTTTCATTGCTATAACTCACTAGTGAGTTATAGATTTTTTAAAAATTTTATTGGTTGAGTTGCTTTGTTCTTAAAAAAGTTTTTATTCAAAAAAAAAGATCGTGATCGTGAAGAATAAATTAATGTTCCTATTGCTTGCTCATTTCATGCAACTTCTTATTTAAATAGATAATTTTAACTCGTACGTGTTTAATAAATAAAACTTTCAAATATAACTTTTGTTTTCTCTGTAATAAAAGAAAACTTTAAATTCCCCATTTTGTACGTGGCAGAATAGGCGCAAATCCTATGCGCCGAAAAAAAAAAAAAAACATCATCCCTTTAGTCTGTGGCCGATCGCAATGCGCGCGCATAGGAAAACTGATTAATTTTTCCCGCCATAGCGAAACATTTTTCACAACTCGTTTTCACTGTTGAAATGAGTTTTTATTGTTATTTTATTCACAAGTGTGTTGAAAAACGTCGTATGATACTCGTGTGTATTGATGATTACCGTCCTTGGCTCTCTTAAGACCCTCGCCTACGGCTCGGGTCTCAATGGCGCCTCGACGGTAATCACCAATGTTACACACTAGTACCATAATGTACTATTATCTTTGACAGGTTTCACCAGATTCATCAGAAGATGATTGAGTTTTATAGGGGAGATGTTTACAGTAGGAACTGTTGCAGTTTATATTTTAAGTGTTACGATAACGACCTAGAAAGAAATTAATGGGAAAAGAGCTAGATAAATTAACCTAGACGTAAAAAAGCATACTGTCTTATCAGAATTTCTGAGAAATTCAAAGGTGCTTTTCTAATGGTAAGTATCACGCATAATAAAATTAATAAGTGTGATGCGTATTCTAGGAGAGTTCATCATTTAAATCAGTGTTTTACAACCTTTTTTAATACACGACCCCTTTACAAGTAAAAAAATTCTTGCGACCCCCCTAGGGCCATAAACATACAAAATGTTAATGATTTGAAAGACTACCTACATTTATAATTTTCTTCAATTAGAAAGTGATTTACTTATTAACGTCTCCAAAATATTACCACGTTTTGACAAATTGTTAAAAAATAAACAAGCCCCGGGGGGTCGCGACCCACAGGTTGAAAAACACTGATCTAAATGATTCTACATTCCTACCTAGAAACATTCACTAAATTGAACTAGATATAGGTAAAGTTCGCATAGCTACCAAGCATACAATAAACTTATGTAAGAAACTCTGATGAAAACTGAAGAACAAAAGTTCAAGAGGATGAGGGAAAACATTTATCTACACTTGATGGATGAACGCAGTCGGTACGGTCAACCACTGCGTACTAATATCAGTATCAGCCTGCTTTAACCTCGTGCACGATAGCATATTTCACACTAAGGTCGACAGTATATTATTACTATTTATTACTAAGGTCGTGTGTCACGAAAGGACAAGTTAACTTAGTACATGTCTAAAGAACGTTTTTTGCTAAGAAAATGGAACAGCATAGGTAAGCATACTAACTTGCGAATGAGTATAGCATTATAGGTAAGCATACTATCAGTGTAATGTCTTGTTAATGTCTGTGTTTTTTGACTTTATTATAAATTTACGTATGTTGTTGAATTACAACTAGAGTTTAAATGTTGAATTTATAGTACTTCAAAGAAATAGGGGTAGCATACATTTATATGCATCTGATAAGCATTTTGTTTGCATAGATCTGCTGAAGTATATTCAAATACAGGTTATTACTAAATCAAACATTGCATGAACATTGTATTCAAAAAGTCACATAAATTAAAAGGCTGCAATAAAAAAATCATCATGAACAGCTCTTTACAGGCCCTTTACATAACACTATATGAGTTACTAGTTACAGTATAGTTACGACTAGTACTTCACCATTAATTTACTATTTTCCAACAGTTCCTGAATTCGCATCAATCAAAACAGTAATAACAGTAATTCTGGTGCCATACGTAACAACGCATTGCTGGCGATTAATGTAAGTGTACTGCGAAGTGTGATTATATGATTTGTGTCAGTTTAGCAACTGTATCCAGCATTAACACTATTTGAACTTCGAACCAGCAGTTATGATCTCCTTTTAACGCCGAAAGAGACAGCAACAAAATTCAACCGCAAACGAGTGTTCCATTTAGCAAGTCCATGCAGTGCAGTGCAGGTTCTTAGTACTACATATAGATGTAGATAATAGTTTTGCCTCGTTAGATGGAGGGACATGGGATCAAACCGGCTCGACTTCCTTTGTAGAACATATCTACCTACCTACCGTCCTACCTATGGGACATCCGTAATACTATAAGCCTCACTATAAAATGATTATGTCTTAGCAAACGAGGAGTACTTCCAGACGCAAAAGTCTTCTAAAATTTTCCTTCATTATTGAAATGTTCAGAATCTGAGGCTTTTGTTTGTAGAGTGGACATCAATATGTATAGGTACTATACTAACTAATACAAATTACAATAACGTGCAACGCGTGCTCAAGTTGACAGGTAGCCTTCGGGTAAGACATTACGATTATTATGTAAAATTACGTTTTTCCATTTGTTACGCTCACCAGAGCTAGAATACAACCTCCACGCACATATTATTATAATTGATTGAATATATTTCTAAGGAATGGACTGATAATGTTGTAAAACTTGAAAGATGGCTCTTCATGCAAGTGCTTCTTTCTGATTCGCGCTGGGGGCGGCAACCTACCGTAATCTATGGGGGGAAGGTCTGTATTATTTGTGGAGATGGCCTTCTTTTTGACGCTCTCATTACGTATTTTTTAGCAATTGGTTAGCCCTTACAAATCAGGATTCTTTACCTTTTTTAAAATGGATAGGAGAAGACCCGACATTATTTCTCACTCCGGAAGTATATCCCGAAACGAGTTCCAAGTGGTTTCACGTTTTCCGGCTGAGACAATGATAACATTTGCGAAATCCCATGAAAATCATCATTATCTAAGCCGACCCAATATAATTTTTGAGGAAATGCATATGCATCTGCATATATAATGACTACGATCAAACCTTTAATGTGCAAGATATTAAAGGCAGTGCTTCTAAAGGTAAAAGGTAATCTGCAAGAAACAATAGACGATCGTCCGGAGAAAGCTGTGGAGGAAGCTACAAAGGGATTTCAATTAACTTTCTCCGGCTTTATGGGAAGAGGCAAATGTATTAGTATCTATAGGAAATGTACTAGGTTAAAGTAAAATGTTTGAGTACCTACATATGTCTTGTCAGGAAAGATGTTTAAAACATCAAAGATATTTTACTTACATCGTCTCGATTTAATGGACATCCTGAACGTGGACAGATTAAAAGTTCTGTTGAAGATACATAGCTCTCTTTCAAAATGGGTGTCCCTCCTGCCCGTGTCTATAAATGGTTACACATCATAAATTTTGTCAAAAGTGGAATTATATTAGTTTTCATAAATAAACACGCAGACTTCAGTCTATTACTGCTACATGTGGTAACAACTTGAAAGATAACAATTAATTTCAATGACAACTTTAAACGATTTTAGCTCACTTTAAGTCGACAGTTATTTATTATTTTATTACATACTATATACCTCCATTTGCAAACTCAAATGAATCAATATTTTGAATATATTATATTATTTTGATCTGTTTGCACTCCATGTCTTCGCATTACTACATTTCCTTGAACCGCGGAGCTGCTGATTCGCGCTATCCGCTCCACTTGCTTCCATTGCGCGTACGCATTCGTACTTGTACTCCTTTTGTATCGGCCATTCAACCACGTTTGTTTGTTTGTAGGACAAATACTCAAAGATTCAAATCTATATTGGCCCCGAAATTAGGTTAAAAATTATTATTACTTAAATAGTAAATAAAATACTTAAACTAAACTATGCACTGATTTGAAGTAACAATAGAAAGCGAATATTGTTAATAAATACAGAGGAATCATTAACTCCTGAAATACAGGCTTTTACCTAGTTTAGGAGTTAAGGTCGAAGTTTTGTACCTTTCTTTGTTACAATAAAGATTTATTTTTATTAGTTTAGATACGACTAAGCTTATTTCGTTTAACCATCTTTTCTGACTCCTCAGACGAGATTATTCTTCGCCTTATACAAAAACATTGTAGTTACTTTTAAGTGATATCAATGCTCCTTACTACATATTACACCAATATTCAAATTACTTAATAATCATCATCTGCCTAAAGACGTTCACTGCCTTCCCCCTCCCCCATGGACTTAATTTCCGATTACTTAACAAATTGCCAACACTGGCCAACATAACTACCTACTAACAATTTTACCCGAGCCTATTCTTTTCATACGCTTGAACTACCAACGATTGTTATGTTACATTCAAATTCAAATGAGTAACAAAAACCTTTTTCAAAGGTGTGCTAAAGTAATATATTGAATGTATAATTAATGTATACGGTGTACCTATATGTATTTAGCTAACAATCGTAAATTACTCCGCATTGCAGAGAATTTCCGTGGAATCAACAAAACGTGTTATTTCGCGAGTACCCTACAAATTTACACTGGGTTCCGGGAACATGGCGTGAAATGTGTCTTTTAAACACGTGTCCACTCCAAAAAGCCAATTTGACCGAATTTCCTTTAAGCTTTTTTGAATAAATGACAATAAATAAAGGGTGGCAAAAACATTTGGTTTTTTTTTTAAAAAAAGGTAACGATATTTTTGGGTAGGGAAGTGAAAGTAAAAAGATTAGGACTTAGGTCACATATTATATAATCTTAGGATGTCATGAAAGAAAATAAAGGAAAATTATTTTCCGAAAGAATATTTTAACTGCTCAAATTCTCTAAAACCTTTGCTAGGTGGGTGTTAAACACGAATTAGTCAACTTAGTATGGCTGATGTATTTTTTGAAATTAAACATATCCTAGGATATTCTTTAGTTTGAAATCCTGTCCTGAAGTATATAAGTAACAGAATTTATCGATAAAAGGAACCGGAATCTTAAAAGTGATAAATTCCTCAGATGCTATCAAGTGGAAAAGTGTCAAGCTTTCGTAAAGGTTGTACCTATTAATTAGCTAGACCTACTGTCTTTGCAGAAATCTTTCAACTACCTCTGAGGAATTATTTAAAATGTTCTAATGAAAAGCTAGACGTCGTCCTGCCCTAGGATGACAAAACGCGGCAACCAGGATTACCGCGTTGTGTCGTAACATAGCTTAATTTGATCTACTACTCCTGACCTATGACGTAATGTGGGCAAAAATTAATTTACTCCATTTAATACCATAATACAAAAAAACAGTAACCTCAAAATCCTATAGAATGTTTTAACAAATCGCGAACTTTAAACGCGTTTTCTCAACTTCACTAATTTTAGATTACCGCGTTTTGTCATCTGAGGGCAGCGTCGGTGTATAGAATGTATAAGAGGACCCGCAGTCATCTGTGCTCAATGAGGATGAAAGGTAAGTTTAGCTGTCTAAAGGTACGAGTAAGGTAAGCTAGGTCTGCAACTCTACAGTAAAAATAATGTTCGCACTATAATCAGTCAAATCAAAACTATATATGTACTATTACAAAGTAGCAGTCGACGGAAACTTCGGAGCTCCTTTATATTCGATAGATACCATTTGACTAGATTATTGACGTTCGTTTGTTACTCATATCTTTATTGTACCATTTATCAACTAATACGTCATAGTATAACTAACAAAAAATAGACAGTCTATTTTTAGCCTTTGGGGGCTTATCAAGAGGTTCGTCGAAAAAACGGAATATATTTATTGAATCACGTCACATGTTGCATTATCTCATTCTGAGACCGGTCCTTGCTGTGTAGTCCAGTAAATAAAAGATTTGAGGTCGCATTAAAGACACCTGACTAAAATGGTTTGGAAATAGAAGAATTGGTGTTTTACTAAGCATTCGTGGTAATTTTGTGATTGTAAGGGCGTTCAACCCTTAGAAATACCTAAAGACGCCTTTTAACTTGTATACGCCAAACAATAAATGCACTTTTGGGGAAAACTGAGATTTATACCTATACTTACCTTATAAATATGGTACTTAAGTTGTCTCTAGTTTAAAGCAATAAATTCTTAATATTACGATATTTTTTATATTATTGCGTGAAAAATAATACTTACAAAATGGAGCCTTCGGAGATTTTTATGTTTTTTAAGTCTAATTGTAAGGCTTGAACATGTGTTAAGTTTTCACCCAGGTGACTATTTCAGAACCCAGTTAAAAACGATTTTTTAAAGATTTCTGTAGTACACATTAAAGACACTACAAATATTTTCTTGGCTGTGCCGTAACACTAATATTATCTATTGGAAATCATCATCGTCCCTTGTACAAACAAAGAAGTTTCTTCTTAAAACGCATTTTAACTAAAATGTATTAGACTTTATAATTATATTTCAAACGCTGAGAAGGTGCACGAACTGCCGCATACGCATAGCCAGTGTGCGACAGAGATGGAGCTATTGGGTGCGAAAAAGACAAGTGCGCGGATAGCTAGATGGATAGTGCGAAACGCAAATGTGATAAAATGCACAATATGATAGGAAGGTAGTAGTTATTTAATAATGACTGTGTCATACTCATTGGATTGTGGGCATCCAAACGTGATCATAGTACTACCGTCCTACTGATTTACCACATAGATGTACCTACTGTAAATTCAATTCAAAAGAAGAAACTTTGTCCTATTGATTAGCCGAACATTTAACTCCAAAAATTATACATAATTATTATATTGTCATGACATGAGTGTCATTGCCATTTTTCCATGACTTTCCATGAACCTGCCAAAGCAACCCCACTTCCAATGCCAATGGGCCTGTTATTATGAAGTAAAAATAGGTAGGTATTTACGCTAAATTTCACGAGCTAGATGCGACATATCGTCGTTGCGATTTACCGTAATTTTGGATCAAGAATCAAGACCTCAAACTTGTCATAGTTGTTCCTTAGGTGGTCTTAAGTGGAATAAGCCCGGGAGGCATCGGGAGGCATCACGGGGGTGGCGTTATTATACCGCAATAGCTGTCCACTTTGCTTGCGCTTGCCCTCTTGAAGCTCTCAGTAACTGACACGTTTCGCAACCCAGCATACGAGTCACATGACCACACCAACGTCATTTACTTCGCTTAAGGTACGCCTCAATTCCGTATACGTTTGCACGGTGTAGAACCTTTGTATATCTTATATGGTTGGACCAGTCGATGTTCATGATATCACGGAGGCACTGCATGTGAAATCTATCGAGGCAGCGTATTTCTTTCCTATTAGACTGGTAGCGAAAATAATAAAAGTGCTCTATTTACCGAGTTTGTTTCTCTGGCTCCTATATAGCTACAACAATTATCAATATTTTCGTCTTGATTCGTAGATCATCAAATAGCCAGTCATAAGAAAGGGGGAGGGGGCCGATATAGCTATGACGAAACAAACGACCTTACGACAGGCTATTTCGTAATATCTGTACCAAAATGAATCCATCGATCTATATCTGTCATAGCTCTATATAAACACTATGTCTCTCACGAATTGAGGAGGTTTGGAATTACTTTGGACATATACACCAAGATCTTAGTAGCTAATATCATGCGACCGGAAGAATGTAGGTCTACGTTTGCCAAAAACTGCTAAAGCTGAACCAATCCCAATGATCTCAGGGTTGAGGTCACATTTGAATGTTATTGCACTTCCCAAATACTTAAACTTCTCCACATGCTTTATGAGTCATAAAGCATGTGGAGAAGAGGGCAAGCGCAAGCAAAGTGGACAGCTATTGCGGTATAATAACGCCGCCCCCGTGATGCCTCCCGATGCCTCCCGGGCTTAATCCACTTAAGACCACCTAAGGAACAACTATGCCAAGTTTGAGGTCTTGATTCTTGATCCTAAATTACGGTAAATCGCAACGACGATATGTCGCATCTAGCTCGTCATAAATTATGACATTCTAACCGAGATGCATTTGGAGTTAGATTGTTCAGTTGTCTCCCAACATACATAACATCATAACATCGATCTTACTTACACTGTCAGTACTCAATTTTTTTAATGACTCGTCAAAACTGGTCATCAGTTTTTGCAGAGATATTAAGGGATTCCGTTGTAAAACATAAGTCATCCACGTACCTTATTGCTGTAACTATATGGCATAAAACTTTGTTACGTGCCTTCATTCGGTCTAGGTTGAAAAGTTTACCGTCAGTTGTTAGTACGGACTACGGAAGTGTATAAAGATGCCTTTTGGGATGTTATGTGTGTGGCTCATAAAGTATCTTAACAACCCATTACGTCCCCACTGCAGGGGCACGGATCTCTTCCCATAACTCGGGAAGGTTAGGCCATACTCCACACACGGGGGACAAGTCCGGATTGGTGGAGGTTGTGGGGCTAGTGGCCAACTCCAGTGTCAGAAAATTTCAAGCCGCCTATAAGGACTCCAATGTGGCTTAACGACTGCCATCTAGCGATAGCAGCCGGCACCAACGGCTTAACGTACCTTGCGAAGCATGGAAACGGTCGAGATAAATGCCACTAACAGTCATACCCATCCAGGTTATGACCATGTCTGTAGTCAGTTAACCTTCGTGATCAACGCGACCACGCAAGCCGCACTGAGCCACGACCGCTTCTCATAAAAAGTATATTTACTAAAATTAACATAAATTTGTTTAAATATATTATTGAACATAGCTTTTGGTCATACCCAATCATGGCAATTTAGTAGATCCTATCCATTGCTTTTATTAAAAAGTCATTTATGGATCAGATTTGTATTCCAAAGTACCGACGGATTATTTGTTTTCAATGTAAATAATATTTTCCTTCACGATTATAAATAATTTAAGCACTTATATTGCATTTCTTAAGTTAAGTGAATTTGTATTTATTTTTGAGAAATAAATATCTCAAACCGTGTATGGATCTTACAGCTCATAATTTTATTGTTGACATGATTTTTAATAGAAATTAAGTGTTAAAAAATATGTGCTGAAATGAGTTTCTTCTGGACTCAACGTTTCTTCTCGCTTCGCAAACATTTCCTGAAACGTTGAGTGTACAAATTCCGCGTGGTAAGGACTTTGTGCTAGATAGAAAAACTACTTTGTACTAGATAAATAACCATTTTTTTAAATCTGTTGTTCACGTTATTCGGATTTTATGAATTTGTTATATTTTTTCTAGTGAAATAACTTGAAAGAAGCCTTTGTTTAATCAGAAATGAATTAGTCTTCCTTGAATTATCCGAAAATGATATCACACTTGACCTAGTATATAAAGTTATGGACGTTATACCTCGAAAGAGGAGCGCGACCGAATCAAACTTTCCTTGCTACTTTTGTGATGCCTCTCGATGCCAATAGTATAAGGAAGACTGTTTTATATGAGGGGATTAGTTAAAAAAGTGTCCAGCTGTAAGCAGTAAATAATAGTTCAAGAATCCATCAGAGTGGCGCTAATGTAGACAAGGATTATGAAAATAATATATAAAAAAATAAAATCGTATTTTATGTTTTTTTGTTTTAAAGTGCGTTATTACAAAGCGGATTCTTTCCTTGTTTTCTTCTCTGTTTCTAATAACTTTTCTCGCTTTCTTTAAAATTTACCCTTTTTAGGGTTCCGTAGTCAACGAGGAACCCTTATAGTTTCGCCATGTCCGTCTGTCTATCCGCGGCTTAATTCAGAGACTATTAGTACTCCAGAGCTGTAATTTGGTACGGATATGCATATTAATCCTTATATACTTCCAGCCTCCCGAACAGGCCGGTTTCCGAAAAGGCTTCAGTACCGTAGACCATATACATACGCTGCGGCATATTATACAGAAGACCGAGGAGTATAATCGACCAAGAGTATAGTCCACAATCGCCAATAAGCTTGGCGTTTGTGGACTATGAGAAAGCCTTTGATTCGACCGAGACCTGGGCTGTATTGCAATCTCTCCTAACGGTGCCAGATCGATTATCGATACATCGAAGTTTTGAAGAGTTTGTATGAAAATGCCAGCATGTCGGTCCACCTCCAGGATCAGAATTTGAAACCTATCCGGCTGCAGCGTGGGGTGAGATAGGGAGACGTTATATCTCCGAAACTGTTCACCGCTGCACTGGAAGATGTTTTCAAGCTTCTGGACTGGAAAGGACTCGGCATTAACATCAATGGCGAGTACATCACTCACCTTCGATTTGCTGACGATATCGTGATCTTGGCTGAGACCTAGGAGGATCTAGGCGCAATGCTCAAAGGACTAAGTAGAGTCTCCCAACAAGTGGATCTTAAAATGAACATGGATAAGACGAAAATCATGTCAAACATCCGTGTTACACCCACTCCTCTGAACGTTGGAGACTCTACGCTCGAAGTTGTTGACGAATATACAGGGTGTAACAGAAGTGTGTGACAATACTTCAAGGTTGGCTTTTAACCATCAAACTGAACAACGTTTGTTCTATAACTTTGTTGAAATCGCAAAAAATTTTTTGGACTTTTCATACAAACTTCGTTCGCCAGCTGATCGATTTGTATGAAAAGTCCATAAAAAATTTTGCGATTTCAACAAAGTGTTAGAACAAAAGTTGTTCTGTTTGATGGGTAAAAGCCAATCTTGAAGTATTGTCACACACTTCTGTTACACCCTGTATATACCTGGGACAAACAGTCCAGTTAGGTAGGTCCAGCTTCGAGAAAGAGATCAGCCGTCGAATCCAACTTGGCTGGGCAGCGTTTGGGAAACTTCGCAATATCTTCACGTCCAAAATACTGCAGTGTCTCGAGACTAAAGTCCATGACCAGTGTGTGTTGCCAGTGATGACATATGGATCTGAGACATGGTCGCTTACTATGGGCCTTATAAGAAGGCTCAAAGTAACTCAAAGGGCGATGGAACGTGCTATGCTTGGTGTTTCCCTACGTGATTGAATCAGATATGAGGAGATACGTGGGAGAACTAAAGTTACTAGCTCTCAGAATCGCTAGACTTAAGTGGCAGTGGGCAGGGCACATAGCTCGTAGAACAGATGGCCGTTGGAGCAGTAAAGTTATCGAGTGGCGACCGCTGGATGCGAGCCGCATAGGACCGGTTGGTGCGGAAATCCTTGAGGGAGGCCTATCTCCAGCAGTGGACGTCTTTTGGCTGATGATGATGATGCATATTAATCACGCTGACAAAGTGGTAATATAAAATCTTGGCAAAAAAAAAATTCTGAGTACCTCCCCTACACCTGAAGTGGGGATGATTTTTTTTTCTCTCGGTTATTCCAGGGTGTGGGGTATCGTTGAATAGGTCTTTCAAAAATATGGTGGATTTGCGAAACCTATTTTTCGATTCATGGATTCGTTTTCGAAATATTAAGCTTTAAAGTGCAATTTTCAAAACTATCACAGCTAAGTAGGCTTTACGAGTTAACGAGTAGTAGTCAGTTTTGTAAGACGGGAGGTTTTCCCCTTGAAGCAGTGTTTGTCGAAGTACTAAGAAACCCTACTCTGCGCGTGGTCCGACATGCACTTGACCGCCTTTTATACAATAACACCACTCTTACTTAACGCGTTTTGACAGACACTTTGTACACAGAGACAGATCTCCTTACATGTACCCTCCATAGCCAATTTTTTTTCTAGCGATGGAAGCAATTATTTATTCCAAATGAATTGGTATTCCTTTAATTATCCGTAAATGATAATTATCACACTTGCCCCAGTACATATAGTTATGGAGATATAAGCTCGAAAGAAGAGCGCGGCCGAATCAAACTTTCCCCGTCTTCCCTCGCCACCTTTGTGATGCCTCCCGATGCCTCCCGGGCTAACACTCAAGACCACCTAAAGAACAACTATATACCAAGTTTAAATCCTTGATAACACACACAAAACCCAATAGGTAGACACGTGACCGCGGATGATGCTAAGTGGAACATCAGGCAACTGCCATCTATATCTTGTGAATAGTAAAAAAACATGCCACACGAAAAGAAAAGAAAGAGAGAGAGAAACATTGATCCAAAATTAAAAACAGTTCTCATACAACATGTTGCACGAAATCCCCAGCTAAGCTAGACTAGAATAAAGAACTTGCGGGGTGGCGCGGGCGCCGCGCATGCCGCATTCCCCCGCCCGCGCCCCCCGCTCAGCCCGCTCGCGAATTATAATTGTTATTAGATTATTACAGAAAATGTGCAACAGATTGACCGGGGATTTTTTTTAGTCTTAGTTTTAAAAAAAAATTACTATTAGATTTCATAAAAATATTCTTAGTGTCTTTAATGTGCAAGGGTTAAAATCGAATAAAACTTAATAAAAAAATAAATAACGAAGTCACCTTGGAGATAATTCTCATGGTTATTGACAGTGGTTATGTACCCCCTAAGACAAAATATCACTCACCTTGCAGTATTTCTTTTCAAGTTATATTTTTTTAAATATAATATATTCAATATCTACTCAATGTTTTGATCTCGATCGGGGACGATTGTAAATATAAATAAAACGTATTATAATTAGCCCTCATGTAAAAAATCACCAGTTTTCTATTTTTTGTTCACATTTAAATTTAATTTTGTTTCTTTAGGGGCTAATTACCGAAAAATTATCAAATACTCATAAGAGATTTTCATGAATTTTCATTTTGCAATTATTTAAGTAACATATTCTAAATTTTCACCCAAAGTGCATTAAATGTAACCTGCTCCATACAAAAATTCGTAGATTGACTGGACTAGTGTTGTTTCTCGCAAAAAAGAATGCAAAAAACTTTTTAGAATGTATAGTTAGAGTCGAGATCGGCTTATTTGGAGCGTAAATCGCAATAGTAATAAAGGCTGATACACACGATCGAATAGACAAAGATATTTTTTAACATTATAAAGAATAATTAGCTGCGATTGTTTTTTTCCTACAGTCGTCATAGATTTACTTTAGTAGTGCTGCTTTACTGCTAGTCATAGGGGAGCATGTGTCAGTGTTACCTAATGCATTAAACATTATTTTGTTAACTATGAGTTTACTTAATATGTAAGTATTGACTTATTCTGGTATTTTTTAAGTTACAACTAAGCTTGTCTCCTATTAATTCCTGTTTGTTGTTTTTTGTATACAGCTACTGCCTACAGCTACAGCCTACAGGTACAACTAAATTCTGTTGAATCACTCGTAAAACTACCAACTGAGTTACTTTAATTTGGCAGAGTCAACGAAAAACACAGTTATTGGGTTTATTCGTCGCAGACGATTCTCAGCTTTGTCTTATTATCGTTCATGTGGTTCAGGCCTAACGAGTTGATTAGAGCTATTTTTGGCGATGACGATGACGGTTCTGTTTTTTTTTTGTGATACGTATTGGATGTGCAGTTACGAATTCAGAAGGGGGAAAACATCGAAGAAAAGACATTGGGCTATGATAATACATATATTTATTGCTTCCTAATATAAAAAGTGCGAGAATTACCCTTTTCATGCCCGGAATACATATTTTTGTTTTAACAAAAAAAAGTTTTAATATAATAAGGCAATAAGGATTTTTTGGTTAACTTGTATCACCGTTTCAATATTTTTCCTGTTTTCTATACTTGATTCTGAGTAACCCCTTAAAATTTCAAACGCACTTTTTTAACATTCTGTATAAGATATAGATTTCTATGAATTAGTTAGTTTTACTTTGTTTATTGATAATGTTACTTTATCATAATAATAATTTTAACCAAATTAACAGAAACATTCGGTGAAGTTTACAGCATCTAATAAGCGTAATTTGCAAATTGTGCTAATAATACCAAACTTAGTTTGAAGAAGTTTGTCAAACTTCACAATCGTCCCATTGCTATAATACATTATAATATAACACATAAATTATTGTCCATCTGTAAATAAAAATAATATAAGCTATATATATTGTCATAATATAATAAAATAATTTGTTTTTCTTTTCAATGCCACCTATAACCTAAATACCGTCCTGTACTACATTTTATGCGACTAAAGCATATAATACTATTATAAACAATGCGACAAAGTTTTTGTTCGCGTTTTTCTTTATATAATTTTTTTGTTGACACAACGGCTGCGTGGGTTGCAAAATTAAGTTACATTGCATTATTGTGTAAATGATTTTCGAATATTATGAGTTATATGACAGAAAACCTATCACATTATTTGTACTGAATTGTTGCTTACTATCAATTGCTAGTTACTAGCAAAGTATTATATTACTTACAGGGTGTAACAAAATTGGTGTGGGACCCGTTAACTGGGGATTCTACTCATCGCACTGAACAACTTTTGTTCTACAGCTTTGCTCAAAAATAAAAATTTTGGACATTTCATACAAATTGATCATCTGTTTTGCCATTTTTGTATGGAGTCCAAATTTTTTTGCTATTTGAGCAAAGTCGTAGAACAAAAGTTTAATTAGTTTATTATCTATGCTATTAACATCAGTCTTGAAGAGATCGCTCTTTAGCGAACAGACCGCCTACCTGTATAACTTTCTTTTTTATGTTAATGTTTATATTTTCCTGTTTTGTTGTGCAATAAAGGTTAGAGAAATTATATTTTTCCTCACAACGTTATATGCTAAGTTAATAAATACCTGTGTATGTACGTAGATTTTTTTAAAGCAAAACTTAGGTATTGCGAGCATTCAAACTTCTAATTTTGGTACAAATAAGATTAATTAGTTTCATATTGCACTTGCACCTGACTTCTTAGATTTTATAATAACTTAAACAAAAGATAAATAACTAACAAGGAAAAATCAATTATAAATCAATTTCGATATGAGTTACTTCTACGGTGACAATATAGAGCATTTACCTTGTTATATAGCATTTTAAATTTAATTTTTAACAGTTCAAAGGATGCTTTAAAGATAAAAAAATAGTCTGTCTTTATTAAAAATACAGCTAAAGAAATGTAAAAAAAAATGCTTACAAAACACGCCGCGCCATCTAGTTATGTAGAGGACAAACGCTCAGTCTACAACTTCACTGCTTCACTAGGTACATTCCTCGTCATCATTTTGAGTTGGCGAAGGATGTAGGTAATTGTCAAGTTGGCAGGCTTTGTCCATGTAAGTTTTTTTGATGTGAACCGTCTAATTATCTTTGGTACAACGACGAGGGTACTCATGCTGCAATTGATTTTTGTTTTTTTTTTAAATTGAAAGTGATATGATAACATTTTTATCTCTACTTTAACCTCCTACCTCTAACGCCATCTATTTTGTACGACACGAAGAGTGTTAAACGCCATCTATCACGTAACGATGGAAGTTTGTAGCAACAGTCGTTTGTGGTAGTTTCCAGTTGCTTTTGAGGACGTAACATGGCATGATGTAACTAGGTGGCGCTGTGGACGATTTTGTTTGTGGGATAGCGAAAATACCTACCGAGATGAGAACAATGAATATATACTGGGTTTCGGCGATGGATGAGAGAATAAGAGTTCACAGTATCTAAATAAATTGTAATATTGGGTACGATACTATAATAACTTGAATACCTAATTAATTTTGTTCTGTTTAGCTTTTTTTAAATGACTGTGTAGTTGGTATGATCCTATAATAACTTGAATACCTAATTAATTCTGTTCTGTTTAGCTTTTTTTAAAGTACTGTGTAGTTGTGTGCCTACACTGATTCTTCGTTTGCTTCGATTAGTTACAAGTTTTCTTATTAAGAAAGTTTTTTTTCACTCAGTTTTCGAAAAAATCGCGAACCTACATAGACACTTAACGGCCGAAAACGAAGGTTTGCTTTTTTGAAGTCATTAAAAATCATTACAGAGGTTTTCCCATTCAACGTCAGTCGATATAAAATAAACAAAGATTAAATTTAAAAAAAAAAGAGCCGCCCGAACAGGGACTTGAACCCTGGACCCTTGGATTAAAAGTCCAATGCTCTACCGACTGAGCTATCCGGGCTCATGCAGAGAGCGTCGTAATACTGGTATGAATCCATTTACGACATGAGTCAACACAAAGTCAACACGAGTTTTGCGTCATTTCATTACATATTAAAAAAACTAAACTCATTAGCAGAGACAAATGTATCGGTATTCGCCGAAATATCGGAACTAAATTGTGCTGTCACCTATACTTCATTCCAATCAAAAAAAAGCAAAACGTAAACAAACTTACTATGGAACTGACACATGTCAATGTCATCTGCATACTATGTTTGTTTACCTTTTGCTTTTTTTTGATTGGAATGAACCATACATGTACAAATCACATAATTTTTTACCTACTATAAATTGTCACTGAAATCAAACAATGTTTTTGCAAACTTTTTTGCTCTGTGACTACAACTAAAGCCTCACTCAACTTTTCCATTCAACGAAGAAATAGTGCATGCAACTTTTGTCTCGCTACTCAACGCAAGATGGCGCTATTTGAAACAACTAAACGACGCGCTGGCCGCTGGACTCATCTTCTTGTATTGCATAAAAATGTATAATAAATTATTTTATTACTATGTTTGTACGAATTTTTAAACGACTGAGTGTAAAAAATTGAAATACAGAAATGATAAAGCCTTGCCATCAAACCATGTAGAACTTCAAACCCCTGGAGGATGATCTGTTTCCACCCGAAGGCTTCTCTTGGCGGGACTACTGACGGACCATAAACACTCAAATAAATACCATATCACATCCTAGCCTAGTTTGTAAAAAAAAAACAATCAACTATCAATAAATCGTAAAAAAAACCGTCAACTAATTTCTGTAATGGTTTATCGTTGTTTACTACTAATGTTGATGGATGATACAAGTATATAAAATAAAAAAACTGAACTGGTTTGTTTGGATCTCGAAATAGGTACCTAGGTAACATGTCACTAGAAGGTCATTGACTTTATGACCTATCTTACAAATACACTGAAAGGCATTTATATTATATTGTACTTAATTTTTTAACTTGACACATTTGATGTTATACTAAATAATAAAGAAGTGTTTAAAGGGAAGCTTAAAATCCTCAAACTTCGCAATTGTTATGTACATACATCAAGAAATACCTGTCATAGAAATATAAGTTTGTTGACATTGCTATTGCTCCTTATCATGAATCTAGGTATTCTGATTTTTTTTTGCAGTAAACTTCTAAACATGTGCACTGGTTTTGCTGAAATAAAAATACATAGTCAGTTACTATCTATCGCAGACGAATCGTATTACCATAATAGGCAGGCCTTTTCTATTGTATTATTATAGATAAGTCTTTTTTTTTTTACAAAAAAAAAAACAGTGCATAACTGCCTATCATCAGTGAGAACGGTCGCGGGCACGGAATATTAGACAGTTTGAGATTTAAATGGCCTATGGACAATGATATTTTACTACTTTCGGGGAGTAATAGGAACGCAGTATACTTATGTATTCGGTCTCTGTGGCTGCTTGTAACCAAATGTGATATATTTTGAATGTTAGGTGCGATTACATTTGTCAATCCCCAGTGTATCATAATCGCAGGTACATATTATATGTATTGTAGCAACCGACTAAAATTGGTGGATATTGTGGATGCATGCCATTCGTATTGCGTATCGCAGCCTGCTTCCGTTCTCCGCTCCCACTGTGAATGGAGCCTTAAGATTAGGACGACTAAGGGTGCGTTTACATTGGAGCGGAGACGTGTAAAAGTGACCAATCAGAGTACTCAAAATCTCCGCTCCACTTAATTTCGAACAATATAATTGGTCAATTCTGCACGTCTCCGCTCCGCTTCAGTGGAAACGTACCCTAACTTATCTTAATCAAAGAAAAACGTAACAGTCAGTTGATCCTTTCAAAGTTCTTTCAAACTTCATATAAAAGTGGAAACATCCCATGTCAAGGAGGTTGGCGCGTTTACCGCCTAAGTGTAAAAAGGCACTTACGATTCGTGTGCGAATGTTATTGTAACATCGAATGACTCACTATGTGCGCCGCAGACTGTCATACTATGTACCTGTAACAGAAAAATTGGCTGGTAAGCGCGTCTTTTTTGCATTATGTGGCAAGGAACTTTAGTGTAAACAAACAAAATATACAGGTGAAAAAAGTGCGTTTGATATTGGAACAGGTTACTCAGAATAAGTATAGAATACAGGAAAAATATAGAAAAAATCCTACCTAAAATTTTTTTTCAGTTTCCCATACTAAATCTGAATAGTGGAATCAAGAATTTGTATGGGACTGAATATTTTTTTTTGTAGATCGGATTTTTTCAATATTTTTCCTGTATTTTATACTTACTTGATTCTGAGTAACCCCTTAAAATTTCAATCGCACTTTTTTAACACCCTGTATTTAAACTGCAACGCGTAATGATGCAAAAATGAACTAATAAAAATCTCTTTGATGATTGGGATAGTTTTTAATATAACGGTTTGATTTTTATTGTTAGTGAACAATTTCAGGCACAATAAATAGTGTAGTGACATTGCCCTGCTGTTTTTAACAAAATCATACATTCTCATCTTGTTTACGTGTTCAATAAAAAAAGGCTATAAAAACACAATTACTCAGGTGACTAGAGATGTCAACAACCTTATTCCGTACTACTTCATCATTGGCTTTTTGCATCTTTAATAGACGAATCAGTCAGACATCACATCAGTATAAAAGGCCGGTTTAAAGTATCCTCTTCAAAGCCACTTCATAGCCTGAGACACAATTACGGTACAGGAGGACCCAGGACCTGCGCCGCGAACTCAGCCTGACTGTAGCCAGGGGCGCCGATTTCATAAAAATATTGGAGGGGGGGGGGGGGAGGCGGAAAAAAATATATTTTCCTAATATTTTCTAACTAGCTTTCGCTTGCGTGGGTATTATAGTTTTCGAGATTATCGTTGAGCGTGCATGGAAATGAGTTTTTTTTTTGGAATAAAAGTATCCCGAGAAAAAAGCAAAACCAGTTATAAAGGCTCAGCCCCGCTGATAATGTCATTGGGGGGGCTCGGGCACCCCCAGGCCCTATGGAGTTGGCGTCAGCGGCGTAGCCACAGAAACTACAGGTGGATAAGTGTGGACTGTGGAGCCAACGAGGGATGCAGGAGACTGCCGCATTTTCAGGTTAGACCCGTATCACGTCCCCTATTCTTTCCCTGGCGATCTTTTAAATAAAAATTATTGCAATGCATTGGGAACTAGATACAAAAAAAGTGTTACATAGAGGACAAACTAAATTTATATTTTACTTATATAATAAAAAGCGGCCACGTGCGATTCGGACTCACCCATGAAGAGTTCCGTAGCAGCAAGTAACATAATAATTGTAAAAGTTCTTGTAGTTCGTTGTAACTTCAATGAAAGGTAAATTGCGGTTTACGATTTATGACGTATTAAAAAAAACTACTTACTAGATCTCGTTCAAACCAATTTTCGGCGGAAGTTTGCATGGTAATGTATATCATATATATTTTTTAGTTTTATCATTCTCTTATTTTAGAAGTTACAGGGGGGGGACACACACATTTTACCACTTTGGAAGTGTCTGTCTCTCGCGCAAACTATTCAATTTAGAAAAAAATGATATTAGAAACCTCAATATCATTTTTGAAGACCTATCCATAGATACCCCACCCGTATGGGTTTGATGAAAAAACATTTTTGAGTTTCAGTTCTAAGTATGGGGAACCCCCAAAATTGATTGTTTTTTTTTCTATTTTTGTGTGAAAATCTTATTTCGGTTCAAAGAATACATCTACTTACCAAGTTTCAACAGTATAGTTATTATAGTTTCGGAAAAAAGTGGCTGTGACATACGGACGGACGGACAGACAGACAGACATGGCGAATCCATAAGGGTTCCGTTTTTTGCCATTTGGCTACGGAACCCTAAAAACCCCTTAGTATGTGGAAGTATTTTTTTTTTTAGTGTTACAAACGAAATCATGCTTCAGAACTGAGGAGGTTAAGGAGAGCCCATGCCGATGTTGCAGAACTAAAACAATACTAACAAGTCCTCTCTTCCCGATACCTTTTAAACGACAAAATGAACTCATATAAGTCATATATATCAGCCATAGATTTTATACAAAAGGTCAAATATAAACAGACTGGGTTTTTCGACGAAAGTTAATTAAACGAAAGGAAGTTCATGATTTCACAAATCATCCATTCACACACGCAATATCCTACTGGTTCTTTTGCATGCCGAAATAAAGAAAAACAACAGTAACAGTACGTATACGTATATCAATCTATAGTTCCACATCTAATTATAGATGTCAATTTTATTTATCTGTGCGTACGCGTATACTACACATGCCAATTATGAAAACTTTAAGATTCCAGTGCACCCGCACCTATACAGTGCACCCGCACCTATATCATGATATTCAAGTGCACATGCACTAGGAGAATAAAGTTAACTTTTGACCCGAGTTATGAAAATAGTAGTACACTCAATATGTTATGTCACCTTCGACAATAAACAATTATTGACTGAATTTAAAAAAAAGTTTTCCGAAATCAACAACTTTGTATGAAAGCAAAAAAAATATTTTAGAAACATTGATTTTCAGTTTATTTGCCAGGTCTGTTGATGATAATTAAAACACTGTAGCTCACGTAAGGCTTGTTTCTACTTAATGAATTTATAGAAAGAGTTTCCCGCTGACACGTCACGTCGTCGTCAGGTTTTCACGAAAATGTAGTTTGAAAATGAAAGAAAGAAAAAAGAAAGAAAGAAAACCATTTATTCCAAAGACACAACACATACATACATTATTTGTTACAAAAGTGATTGAAATATATTAATCAATGCAGTGCTGTGCTCAGGAACCGGTCCTGACTCAGCATATGCTGTAAGAAGGTAAATACCCACTACAGCGCTGGTATTCTGCCAGAACCGAACCGAAAATGGAATGGACAAGTAAAATAAAAAGATTATTGTTTTTCGATCAAAACTGCTTGCAATTACATACTTAATTTAACACTATCAGTTACTTTTACGAGTTAAAACCGGTCTTTATGCAGATAAAGCTAACTAAATATTTATGTAAGAGTCTCATAACAATATCCATAGATATTTTTAGAATTAAAACTGTGATTTAAATTTTACATAATATACAGGGTATTAAAAAAAGTGCGTTTGAAATTTTAAGGGGTTACTCAGAATCAAGTACAGAACCCAGGAAAAATATTGAAAAAATCCGCTCTTCAATTATTTTTTTCAGATTCTCATACTAAATCTAAATAGTGAATCGAGAATTTGTATGAAAAACTGCAAAAAAAATTGAAGAGCGAATTTTTTCAATATTTTTCCTGGATTCTATACTTGATTCTGAGTAACCCCTTAAAATTTCAAACGCACTTTTTTTAACATCCTGTATATCTAAAAAAGAGACAAATGGCATGCACAAAAAGAGTATTAGCCCTAATGTGAGATCTAACCTACTACCTCAACATGTCAAACTAGTCATTAATGGAGATAAAAGGTGAATATAACTTTCGTAAGAAATTGCATAAGTTTTATCTATTTTTAGAATCAAATCTCGTGTTAACTTTTACGTAACGCATATTTGAATTTCGTCTGGTTTCGGGTCCGTGTTTTCTTGCACGTTCGAAGTGGTATCCGTATTTTAAGATCACTAGCTATTTTTGTGTTAAAACAGTTGTTCATATTGGAATTGATCAAAATTATCTTTTATGTAGCAACAAATGTTACGTTTCTGGATTAAACATTTGCGTCTGTGTCACAGACATTTATTACATTAACGAAACGACATTACAGCGATTCGACGCTCCCTCTATGTCTAGACATAATAGTAGCCAATAGATATAAACTACCGCCTGCCTATTTGGCGAATGCCTATTAGTCAGGCAAAGCTAATCAATAGGCGCTTTTAGTCAGTCAAATATTAGCCTAGGATTAAATTACAGGATTCGGTCAATATGGGAGAATTTAGGTTGCCTAGCATCGGCATTATCTAAGGGGTTTGTCACCTATAAAATATTTTCTGAAACTAGATCGCTGAAACTAAACCTTTTTTTTTTTCTTCTTTTTTCTTTTCGTGTGGCACAATTTAACCGCACTATCCACAAGGTTTGGACGGCGGTAATAAAACGTTAAAACTTTGTGATGCTCCGTTAATTCCTGTTTTTAATTATAGTTTGGGGGCGACTAACAAATTTAGTGTTTTTCTGTTACTTACTGTCATGTCAACTGTCACATTATTTTAAAAGACGTCGTCGATGACTTTCAATCAACTACTGTACACATAACCTATGTACAGTAGGTTTTGACTGACTCCGTGGCTCATTTGTTAGCGCTCCTGACTATTGATCCGAGAGTCGTGGGTTCGATCCCCACTCAGGGTAAACATTTCTGTGATGAGCAGATTTGTTTGCTCTGTGTCTGGGTGTATTATATCTGTCGTGGCCAGATCATAGAATTGATCACTTCATGATGTGGCCGACCATTTCATGAAATGGTCGTATTTCATGAAATGGCCAGCTAAAACTGATCATATCATTTAAACGTCAACGTTTAATGATATGTCCATCCACGTTTGGCCATATCATTAATGTAGGGTTTTCTTTCATGATATCAAAGGTTTAATAAAAATTAAAAATACGTTGATAAATCTGAGTAATCTTGGTTAACGGATAAATTATACCTTTTTAATACTTAGCTTTTAAGATTTATATCTACTAACCTATGAAATACTTTCCAAACTTTAAGGTATTTACGTTGCGCTTGTTTTTTGATTGACTTTCGAGAAATTATTGTAGTTTAGTGTCGTAACGACATTTAACTTCTATTTTATCTTAAATTGGCGAATTATTAATAGCCTTTTTTATTATAAATTGTACGCCGCCATGATGCATCACAATAACAAAAAGATATCAGCGCCTCTAACGGTGGATACTGTAACTATTTTACGATATGATCAGTAATGCTTGACCATTTCATGAAATAGCCGTGCGTTTAGCTGTATATCGTCAAACGTTGATGTATTCATTGATCTGGTCAGACCAAATCATGATGTGATCAGCGGATATTTTCCATTTCATGAAATACGACCATTTCATGAAATGGTCGGTCACATTATGAAGTGATCAATTCTACGATCTGGCCACGACATATCTATATATGTGTGTATTTAAATGTATATGTGTATGTATATCAGTCTCTGGTTCCCATAATACAGGGAATCCTATTTTGGGGCCAGATGACCGTGTGTGATTTGATTTGACCCTGATATGTACAGTAGGTACTATCGATCTCTTAACTCTTTAAGTTAAAACCGAACGGGTGCGAGGGTAACTGTTACAAAAATTGAAAGTGTATATAATTACCCGAATAACCTAGAAGACAAGCAATGATTGCAATAATTAAATTAAATCAAAGTTACAGAAGGGACAAGGCGAATTTAATCTTGTATATTTTTAGAAAATCATTTTGTTGAGTGTCTCGTTTTCATTACAAATACTTAATAAACCTTAAAATTGATTACACCTGAATGACGTAGGCGGGTTCTCCGATTAGCCGCTTTCAACGGTAATTAATGGAATCCTTGAGACTCCATTAAAGTATCCTTAACAAGCATTTCTTAAAGCCATTAAGGGGAAGAAGCTTATTATCACTTGTTGAATCTTAAACTACATAATAATAGGACACGTAAGGTCATATTTAAGGGAACCAAACGACATATACATACAGTCGAATTGAGAACCTGCTCCTTTTAAGTTGGTTAAAAATGGCATCCATGCGGGCAAAAGGTAGTACTCTATCATTTTATGTGTATGTATGAAGTGGGGGCCTTAAAGGGAACTATGTCAACAAAATTCTAGGAACACGTTCCTTAGCTTCAGGACAGGTTTGTCCACGACTGACCTTCGGGTTTATTAACCTTCCTTATAATAGTACAATTTATAAGCGCGTCATCACAATGACACGCAATAATTTCATGACGTTTTACCTTAATGCGACCGATTAGTTAGCCAAAGGGCCTCTGAGAAAAGATAACCTTATATTAATTGATTCTTGTTCAAAAGATTAAGCACTAAATAATATTGTTTGTTTGTTTGTGATCTCTTCATTGTACAAAAACATAAAACAGAACAATATTGCTTTTAAAAGTAACAGTTTGTACAAAGGCGGACTTATCCCTGGAAGGGATATAATATTATGATACATATAAAAATTTGTTTTTTCGTAATGTACGCGAATGTTTAAATCGCTACAGTTCACAACATGTTACTCTTATTTTGAGATCTTCCATACACTTCCGGATGCATCTATCGGCCCACCTAGCATTTTAAGTTTTATGGCCTATAGCTTAAGGCTTTAAGATATGTGAAATGTCCAAATTCTTGGATATTTCAGGCAAATTGTTTCAAAAACTGTTAATCTAATCTATAAATAAAAAATACACAATAATAGACAAGGGTTTAATTAATCTTTTGTATTGATCATAATTATATTTTTGACAACCACCTCTTAGAAAAAAAAACCCTGAAGAACACCTTGTTTGCCATAAATGTTATTTTCTCTCGGAAACGGCACAAGATATCGTGTTAATTTTGACACATGATAAAGATCTTAACAATATTAACAGTTTGTATTGAAAATTTTATTTTTACTGCGTAATTTATTCGTGGAAAGTATTTATTTCTCCAAAATCGAAGTAAGTCCGCGTGACCCTGCCTGCTCCACCGTCCTGTAATCCCCCGCGGGCTTTGCCGCCAGTCCGCGTCGCGATCTCATCGAGGGTGGACTGCGCGTCTGTGTCGGAGCGACGTCCTTGACAAAAACACTTCGCTTTTGAAGACTAAACTCACTTGTGCATACTTTTTATAACATCAGTAACTTAGTTAAGATATTTTCTACGCATTAGTGGGCGAAAAGTTAACGTAAATATTTTTTCACGAAGAAATATTTTTTTTATCTTGTCAAAGTAAAAGGAACCAACGATAAATTGTTTCGTGAAATAGAAATGCCTAAATACAAGAAAAAATATTATGTTAAAGCAGGACGGCGATTACAAGAGTAGTGGTAATTATTTTGACTTTTGGCTCAGTGATCAGGAGCGCTATCCTGACTACTGATCCAAGGGTTGCGGGTTCGATTCCCGCCCAGAGCAAACATTTCTTTGGCGATAGATTTGTTTGCTCTGTGTCTGGGTGTATAATATCTATATATGTTTTTATTCCAAAAACGTATCTATTTACATATGTATATTATTCGTCTCTGGTTCCCATATTACAGAGAATCCTAGTTAGTAGCCAGATGACCGCAGGATGATTGTATGTTAATTGTCCTGGATATTTATTTATTATCTTATAATTTTTGGATATTTGCACACAACCCCTGAGGACCGAAATCTAAATAAATAAAATAATATACAGGTTGTCCCAAAACTAATGCCACAAATTTTGGCTGGTGATAGCTTTGAGCAAGACCTAACAAAATAACGAAACATATCGTCGTATCTTACGAATAAGGGCATAATTGCAAAATGACAACTTTTCAGGAAGTGGTTTTAACTAGAGATGGGACGGATATCCGGTTACTATTCGGTATCCGGCCTATCCGGCCAGTACTTTAGTATGAGGCTGGATACCGGATAATAACTCAATTATCATAGTTAGAATTTCGTAAATGAACATCGAAAAACACAAAACCAATTTTTAGTCTAGCCCAATAGCCTCTTTAATGAGGTAGGAGAAAAAGAGTAGTAGAGTAGGAAAAAAAGCGTCGGTGGCGCAGCGGGTAGTGACTCCGTCCTCCTAACCAGAGGTCGTGGGTTCAAATCTTGGCCACTGCGTCAATGAGTTTTTCGAAACTCACGTGCATTTTCATACAGACTGCTTTAACGGTGAAGGAAAACATCGTGAGGGAACCTGCACATCTGATCTCTAGATGTGTATGATGGTCGCGTTGCACACGTCCGTAGGTGTAAATCTAAATGCCCTACACGTGACCGCGGGTGATGCTAAATGCAACACTAGGCAACCGCCGTCTACATCTTGTGGGAAGAACGGTTAAATGTGCCATACGATAAGAAAAATAATGAGGTAGTAATTATGCTTTTTGAGCGCCGAAGTTTCTGCCTTCTTCCCAGTGATACCTTGAGAGAAATCACCTCACATAAATTATACTTAGCAAATTGTTGTTCTTCGACGAAATCTCATCTCATCTCACCAATATTTATAAAAGCGACCTTGAGGTCAAAAAGAGCAATTAACTCATTGTTTGCAAGGAAAATATCCAAGTATTATACATTTCTAAAATGGGCATGAAACAAGGATTTTTTATAGCATAATATGCTCTATCTCATAATGTGAGACAAAAATTATTGAGTAATTTATTTTACGTCGCAGATGTATAAAGTTTCATTATCGAATATTTTTAGATTTTTTTTAATTGATGATGTATTTCTGATGGAATCTTAAATTTTTTTTGTAGAATAAAGTAGTGAATTCGGGTGGAGATGTCGTGGCCAGATCATAGAATTAATCATTTCATGATGTGGCCGACCATTTCATGAAATGGCCAGCTCAAACTGGACATATCGTTTAAACGTCAACGTTTAATGATATTTCCATCCACGTTTGGCCATATCTTTAATGTAGGGTTTCCATGATATCTAAGGTTTAATAAAAACTAAAACTACGTTTAAATTAAAAATTACTGGCATTATTTAAATCTGAGTAATCTTGGTTAACAGATAAATTATATTTTTTTAATACTTAGCTTATATGACTGATGTCTACTAACCTATGAAATACTTTCCGAACTTCAAGGTTTTTACGTTGCGCTCGTTTTTTGATTGACTTTCGAAAAATTCTTGTAGTTTAGTGTCGTAACGACATTTAACTTCTATTTTATCTTTAATTGGCGCATTATTAATAGCCTTTTTATTATTATTAATTGTACGCCACCATGATGCATCACAAAATCAAAAAGATATCAGCGCCTCTAACGGTGGATACTGTAACTATTTTACGATATGATCACTAATGCTTGACCATTTCATGAAATAGCCGTGCGTTTAGCTGTATATCGTCAAACGTTGATGTATTCATTGATCTGGCCAGACCATATCATGATGTGATCAGCAGATATTTTCCATTTCATGAAATACGACCATTTCATGAAATGGTCGGCCACATCATGAAGTGATCAATTCTATGATCTGGCCACGACAGAGACACTAATCAACAATATTTGAGTCCAAAAAAAAACAAGTTAATTAAAAAACATAGTAGTGATTTTCATTTTTTAAAATCTGGTATACCTCGAAAACCATAAACTTTTGCAGAACAAATGTTTCGTTATTTTGATAGGTCTTGATCAAAGCTATCACCAGCCAAAAGGAGATCATTAATTTTGAGCCTTTTATGAAAGTGCCGGCCAACAAAAAAGAAGTACGAATTGTTAGAACTAGCTATTTAGAGCAATAGCTAATGTTAGTATGACACAAAAGTTGAAAAATTTAATGAAAATTGTTCCAGATGATAAACTCTAGTTATATCTGAGCTTTCAGGAATCAATAAATGTATGAAAATGACGATTCATCGATCTTATATAACATTGTTCAGAAAAACCCTACAACTTTTGTGTTATTTTAACTATTGCTCCAAATAGCAAGTTCTAATAATACGTAATTTTGTTGTTGACTGGCACTTTAAAAAAGGCCAAAAAATGTGTGGAGCCTGAATGATCTCCTTCATCGCATTAGTTTTGGAACACCGTTAGGTTGACACAGTTAGAATAATATTTTTTATATCACACCTAGTCCTAAAATCTAAAAACATAAAATTGACGGACTCGTTGGCTCAGTGGTTTGTGCCCCTGACTACATCCGAGAGTTGTGGGTTCGATCCCCACCCGGCGCAGGGCAAACATTTCTATGATGAGTAGATTTTTTACTTTTCTCTCTATTATCGCAGGCAACAGCTAGTAATAAAATAGTGTACCCCATGTCACTCCCACAACTGAGACAAATCTAATAACATCAAATATTGAAATCCGACAAAAGAAGTTGAATCCGTTTAGGCTGTAGAGCGTGCCAAAGAATTAAACATACTTACATACCTCGTATTGGTTCCTGACGCCTACTGGTCATAAAAAATAAAACTCAACACTTTGCACGTAACGATGACGTCAGTTGCAGTGATGGGCAAACAAAAATAGGCAGTTATGTAGAATAACTAATAAATAATACTTGTCCCTTCTGCAGTTTTTATAGTATTTCAACTGTACCAACCGTAGCCGCTAGATGGCACTGACGTCGGCAAAACTCTCAGCGATCTCCGTTTTAACAAGGTTATTCAGACTATTTCGCGCCTTAAAATAAATGTTAGGTTAAGCAAAAAGCTTTAATGCAGGTTTGAAGCCGGAACATTAGCAATCTTTTTTGTATGCCATTAGTTCAAAATTTAAACTCAGGAATAGCCCATAGCCTTACGGTCTATAGCTAGGTTTTAGTTATAGGCTATTAAAAATTTGAATCCTAGGTGGGTCGATAGATATGTCCTCAAGTGTAATACGGAAACACAACTTGTATTTGAGACTACCAAGCAAAAAAAAAGCGCTGAGTAACCACAGCAAAGCGGTGACGTCTGCCCCATTTACCTTCATAGCAGATTCAATTGAAAAATGCAGCTCATCACATGATAATCGCTAAATAAGTGGGGCACAAGACCAAAGGCTAATTGGTATCAAGGTCACGTATTATTGAGTTTCCATTGTGTTTTTTTTTAAAGAGCAAGACGATACACATATGTAATTTAAAAGATTGTTTACTAACAAAATTATAAGATAAATTGAAATCTCCTCATTGCGTCGTATTCCTCAGTGATGAAGGGTCGTGATGTGACTTCCCTTTGGCAACACTTTCTCGGTGATGATCTTTCGCCATTTCGTTCTGTCTTCAGCAATGTGCAGAGCATCGTGGAGGTTGGTAACGAGAGTGGCACGTAAATTGAAATATAGGTGAATAAATGCAGCGTTATCGAGAATCCTATTATGGTCGGTAAATTAGAACAAACAGAACAATCCTTCAACAAACATTGGACAAGATGACATTTAATAGATCGGTCATCAGAACTGTTTAATCACAAAGAATTGCCAAGATACGCGGTATCGCTGATCTGTGTTTGTGAAACTGGAAAACTTAGTTGACTGGACAATATTCAGTAGTTTGTTGACTAGATGTATTTCTCTAGTCGTCAGGAAGAAAGTATTTTAATATCGCGTTATTTGGGTATAAGAGAATAGGGCTAGAGATGAGCCGTAATTAATAACTGCGATCTATATAGATCTAATGTGGATTTTCATATTATAACGGTATTACATCGTGAGAAAACCTGAACATCTGATTTCTAAATGTGTATGATGGTCGCGTTGCACACGTCCGTAGTGTAAATCTAAAAATGCCCTACACCGCTGCCTATATACCTTGTGGATAGGACGGTTTAATTGTGCCACACGATAAGAGACAGTAAGTTAAAATAGGAACATCATGCATCAATTTTAGAACACAAATATTGGTCAATTGATTTAGTATAAAACTTTATTTTTTTTACTTAATTGCAGCCCTATTGGTATTGTAGCAAGAGAGGAAAACCAAGAGAGGAAAACCGCTATTTTCGGCGATAAATTAGAAACTAGAATAGTGTGCCCAATTTTTTCAGATAATTTAGCACGAAGTCCGTTGCGATTATGGCCACGCGGCCGCGGCTGGTAGTGTATATTATGTTATAACCAAATGGCCCAACCCAATAAGCCGTTTTAGAAACAGTATAATCTCTTTGTAAATTATTCGGTAAAATACTCCCGAATAAAACCGAGTCGTACGGATGGAGGTTAGCATGTCTAGAGTAGGCGAGCTTCCGGGTATTACCATGAAAAGGTTACTCGCGTGATGAACCGTCTAGCTTGGTTCGACCATGTCCTTATTAATATACTTTTTTTTGTATTCTTTTACGTAAAGAACCCCTTTCAATTATCACTTTGATTTACCTAACCTTATTTTGTGTCCGGTTAAAGATATTTACTTCGAACCATTCCTTAATCGAGTAAATCAACCCGAAAACGGTATTCCGACTGGAACGAAACTTAACAGCTTAAGGCCCGGGGATCCACCAAGGCGGACATGGCAAATACATGTTTTTTTATAAATTGACCTAGCACATCTTTCCGTTTTAGTGGAAACGGGGCCTTAGTGGCAGGAACTAGCAGCGTTTGCGCATCGCGATCGGAACCACATTGTCACGCAAGCTCGCAGTTTCGGCAACATTTATGTACACTCGATTAAATGCTGATTGCTAAATATGCCTACAAGCGCGCAGCAGTGCTTGGAATTCAGCATCACTTTTAAATTGTTCAACGCGATTTCTAATTTCGAAACGTTTTTGTGTAAGTACTTAAGTAAACTAGCTACTAGGTCCAGTGATAGTTCGTTCGATTTTTCTGCTCTTACCTACGACAAAATCACGTCTTAGTTTTGTGTTTGTTTCGTAGTATGACTTCTTAAGAGTATTATGCTCCTCAAGAGATATATGGAATTGACGCGCTGAGAGCATGAGTGGTGTAACCCCATTTTCGCTTAAATGGATATATTTCACTTTGAAATCATTTATTTCATTAATAATTAATTTTTAAGAAAAACTATTGGTTTATCCATGTTCGTCACTATGTCAAGATGCATTATATTGTAATAGAGTAGTTTCATTATGATTGAGGTAGATATCATCTAAAGTGCTAAAAAGTGGACCAGAGGAAGATGTTCAAAAAATGTGGCTTACACCACTCTTGCTCTCAGCGCGTCAATTGTGGATGCAGCCGTACGGTGGCTGCCCGCTTCTCATTGTTTAATCAAAACTACTTGATGGATTTTACCGTCATTAGTTAGACTTGTTTTAATCACAAATGCTTTCGAATGGAAACTGAATAATTTAAAGAAAAAAATATGTTAATAAAACAAAGAATATTCCTATATCGCGAATTATTGAAAATACAAGAAAAGTTCATTTGTTTACATTTATACAGTACGGGCAGAGAGCCAGTGGTTGGTCATCTGTCAACCGGAGAGTTTTTAATGAAGACGAATTTTCGTAAATGAAATGATCCAAGGTCAGCTAAAATGTAGTTAGGCTGCATCCGACGTGTCCCGAATGACCAAATTATACATATACAAGGAAGTATATAAAGCCTTAAGGAGTTAAACGGACCAGAAGACTACAGTTACAGTCTATTAAATTGAAAAGAAATAAAGCAAACAACAGTTATAATATTATTTGTTGCGCTATAGTGCTGCTACAGCACCTGTTTGTTACCCCTCGCGGGGCGCAAGTGCCCTTAAGCTCTTTTTAACCGACTTCAAAAAAAAGGAGGAGGTTCTCAATTCGTCGGTTTTTTTTTTATGTATGTTCACCGATTACTCGAAGACGCCTGAACCGATTTGGAAAATTCTTGTTTAAAAGGGTATACTTCACAGATGGTCCCATATAAATTTTATCGAAATCGATTCAGCGGTTTTTGAGAAAATCAACAAAAACATATCAAAATTGGAGTTGTTGCGATTGAAGTCGGTTGTTTTTAACGTATTCAGCGTGGTCAATTACTACATGTTCACGGTTTGCCGTGCCGTGTAATATATGTAGTCATTTATGAGGTACGATAGCAGTACCGTGTGAAAGCTATCATAAGCTCATGCATTGCTACTTTACAAGGCACAGCGACCAAGCGGTAACCGTGTACATGTGAAAACGGCCTTAATCTCAGTTAAGCGGTAGACTTGTATGTACCTTCTACTACTTCTACTCCTTAATAACCCATAACGTCCCCGCTGCAGGGGCACAGGTCTCTTCCCATACTCCACACACAGGGGCTAAGTCCGGATTGGTGGAGGTTGTGGATTGTGGGGCTAGTGGCCAAGCCTAGTGTCAGGAGTTTTCGAGCCACCTATAAGGCCTCCGTCATGGTTTAACGACTGCCATCTACTTATAGCAGCCGGCACCAACGGTTCAACGTGTCCTGCGAAACACGGAAAAGGTCGAGTTAAATGCCACTAACAGTCAAACTCATCCAGGTTACGACCGTGTCTGTAGTTAATTAACCTGCTTAATCGACGCGACCAAAGCCGCACTGACTCGGTGGCTTAGTGGTTAGCGATCCTGACCTCTGATCCGAGAGTCGTGGGTTCGATCCCCACACAGGGCAAACTTTTTTGTGATGAGCAGAATTGTTTGCTCCGAGTCTGGGTGTATTATATCTATATATGTCGTCGTATCCTACGAATAAGGGCGTAATTGCAAAATGGCAACTTTTCAGGAGGAGGTTTAAACATTCTATTTTCAACAGAAAGTGTCATTTTTGAAGTGTTATCATTCAAAACGTTGCATAACTATTCTAGGGTTGTTATTAAATCATAAATAAGCGATGTTGTTAAATATTTCTATTAAATATGTCGCTTATTTCTTTATTCGCTGGAGTAATATGTTATTCTATTGGACATAAGCGACATTACGCCCTTTTTCTTCGGCATATATCAGGTCGTAATGGCGTTTAGGGCTTTTTATCTTTTTTTTCTGTAACTAATCTTAAGAAATGGAAAAGAACAAGAAGTGTTTTAAATCAAAATAATAGACATATTAATGTTTTTACCCAGGGTAACATGAATTTTAACTTAAATAATAAATAAAAAACATTGTGAATTGGGCCCCTTAGGATTATGTGTGATAAAACAATTCACTCGTAATAAGTGCTCTTGTAATTCCTGCATCTCTACAGGTATATTATGTTATGTACACAATTTAACTCATTCAGGATCCTGATCAACAATTAAGTTAGGATATTACTGCAAACGCGCAACTGCAAATCGAGTGGCGACCGTGCACCGAAAGACACAGTGTAGGCAGGCCTCCAACTCGGTGGACCGTCGACCTGGTGAAGGGTGCGGGAAGCCGCTGAATGCGAGCCGCACAGGACCGGTCAGTGTGGAAATATTTGTCCAGCAGTGGACGTCTTTCACCTAATGATGATGATTACTGCAAACTTCGTGAATACAGCCGATACGAGTATATAAAACTATAGAGGTATCAAGGAATGAAGTAAGACGATCGAGTCATAGATATTTGTAGTCGACTTAGCAGGGAATGTTCGCTCTCCAGACACACGAGTTTGTGGTAGGTCTTTAACTGTAGGGCAATTTCACAATCGCCATGATTTCTGAAGAACATAGAGCAAAACAGGACAACTTAATTGCCTTTCCTCTTAGACATGGGAGTAGTTTTGAGTTTGAAAGTGTGCTTCGAAGTACCTGCATTTTCAGGAAAGGAAATATTCCCGAGGAATATGTACATTATCGCTTACATATACGAGTTTGTCAGGTCTTTTATGAAAATAAGCGTAAGACAGGCTACGTATAAATCTATCCCACTCACAGAACTGGTGTCTCCATCAAATACTCGGAATCTTCTGGCCCGAGAAATTTTCCAACGAGCAACTCTGGGAAATGTGTCGTGAAACACCGATTGGTCAGCAGATCGCTCGTCGCAAGTGGACCTGGATTGGCCACACTCTCAGAAGGGACCCCACCCATATACCTAGACAGGCGCTAGAGTGGACCCCACAAGGGAAGAGAAAACGTGGCCGTCCCAAACAATCCTGGCGGCGCTCAGTGGCAGCTGAAGAAGATCGGGTTATCATGGCCCGAAGTGAAGCACGTAGCCCTAGATAGAACGCAATGGCGAAGCACTGTAGACGCCCTCTGCCCCACCTAGGGGACTTAGGACATTAGTCAAGTAAGTCAAGTCACTCAAAGAAGGGCTCCATCAATGTTGAGTCAATTACCTTTTAATTTAGTATTGGTATTGGAGTCACGACGGCGAATATATAATGAGGAAAGGGCTTGAGGACTGGGTGGAGGCGTAACAGTGGGAGGTCTTAAACTCACTAACATTAGGTATGCCGATGATACAACAATTGTTGCATCCAGCGAGATAGAGATGGCTGGCCCTCTTGCTGGAATAAATAGAAGTTGAGAGCGCCAAACTCGGTCTTAAGATCAACCATTCAAAGACCATGATAACTTCCGCTAACCGATGCACTCGATGATTATGAAAACGTCAATCAATTTGTATACCTAGGGTCACTAATAAAGAGTGAAGGTAGCTGCACAGACGAAATACGCCGAAGAGTCGGGATGGCCAAAAGTGTTATGGGGAATCTAGACAAGATTTGGAGGAACCGTGGTATTCGCCAGATTACTAAGGTACGACTTGTATGTGCCTTAGTATTTTTAATTTTCTTGTACCTATGGGGCGGAAACCTGGTGCAAGAGCAGTGACAGCAAGAAGATCAACGCCTTTGAAATGTGGTGTTGGAGAAAACTTCTCCGAATTCCATGGACCCCCATGAGAACTAATGAATCTATACTCCAGGAGCTTCACATCTCAACGAGCAATATGCCGCCTTTGCTTCTTCGGACATATTATGCGTTCTCCTAGGCATAGTTTGGAGAAGCACATAACTCTGGGTCAGATGGATGGCAAACGAGCCAGGGGTAGAGCACCTTCTCGATGGATCGATGTGGTGAAGAAACCTGTGGGAGGAAACATTCAGAGCAGTAAGGCTGTCCATAGCACCTACAACCGCAGCCAATGGAGATCTAGTTCGTGGTCGCGATCCTCAGCATTGAGGGACCGAGGAAGAAAACGATTGGAGCCACTAATAAAAAAAGCTCAGAAAAAAAGCATCATGGACCTTCATATTTATACGCCGATGATACATAGTAATCTCCTCTTCAAATCGACAAGACTGAGAAGAGGCTCCTAATGCATGGAAAGTACAACTACAATCAGGAAGACCTAGTCCCTCAATATCAGTATTGTGGCAGGTCTATCCACTGTAGGCCAACGCTCAAAATCACCAAAAATTTTGAAGAACATGAAGCAGGGGAGCAAAGCAGAATTCCTGAGTTCAATTCCTAGACATGAAAGTAAAGTATTAGAAAATATTGTGCTTGATTATTGAGGAACATTAATAAATTATTATTATTTTATAAGAAGTTGGTAGCAGTGTACACTTTTCGAAGGTTAATTCTTTTTGTTTCCTACCACTCGGAACTCGTATAAAATAATATAAAAAAGCCACAACCGCCACAAGTCTGGTACAACTCTGGTAAAAAAGGCATAAAATATGCATTTTTCTGTATTTTATCATATTGTTTGAATCGTTAATGAAATAGAAATCAGTAAAACTGATAATTTCATTGATGCAAACTGTAAAACACACGAAAAACGTACTAATTAAAATTTGTTCGTAGAATAAAGACACAAATGCTTTTAGGCCACCAATTTTCATACGGACACCAAGAAAAAAATTCGTGGAATATAGCCACAAATGCAATAGTGTCTTTTTTCTACGAGGATATGAACTAAAACTGTTTAAAACTGTCCGCGGAAAAAGGGCTAAGTGGCGCTTGTGCCCCGCCCCGCAGGCAAGAAAGTTACCACTGTGGCTGTTTTCGGCGGGTATTTCAGGAGAAAGCAATAGTGGCATTTTTTTAACGCTTATTTTCTAGTCGATAGAAATCGGTTTTATGTGATTTTCTGATTGAATATGATGTAAAATGGGTAGCAGATTTCAATTATACAATAAAAATAAAAAGCCACATCAGCCATTGTGGCTTTATTCGTAGGATACGACGATGTATGTATTTAAAAAAAGTATATGTGTATGTATATCAGTCTCTGGTTCCCAAGATACAGGGAATCCTAGTTTGGGGCCAGATGACCGTGTGTGATTTGTCCCAGATATTATTATTATTATTATTACTGAGCCACTGCAGTCAACTAACTTAAAGTCCTGTCCTCTAAGCTTGCGCTCGCGCTGGCGCCGCTCTAGACGCCACTGACACACAAAGCGCCATAGAACAAAATAGAGCGTGTGCCATGCCAAGTTTTTTCACTCAAGCGCATACGCAGTGCCGAGAGATATTATAATACGTCACTTGACGCAACTATAGTATTGGAATACTTTGATGTAATATCTGCATTGATCTGCCAAGCGACTTTTTCTGGGCTCAAGTTTCTTCTTGCTTCGCTACCACTGCACGCATACAAACTTTGCAAGTCTTTCTTTAATCAAACTCAAACTCAAAATGTTTTTTATTTAAGTAGATGCTTTACACATGCTTTTAAATCGTCAATATTTTTTTTCTACCTAGTACAAAGTCCCTACCACGCGGGACTTGTACACTCATGAATGAATGAATTCATAAATATGAGGCTCGGTTTTTACCGTTTTTCCTTATTAAAATCTATATTTTTAGGAATTAACAAAATCGCTTTTTTTTTAATGTAAACCGCTGAGAAAAACAGAATGAGATGCAATAGATAATCATCAGCAAGATAACCAATAAAGAAAATATCTATACACTTAACGTTTCTGGAAGTCGTCGAGCCCAAAAGAAACTAGAAATGTTAATTAAGTACATAAAACATTAAATAAGTAAACATAATTTTTAGTACCACTTTATCATGTAAGCTACCAAAACAGGTACCCACTACGATAATTTCAACAAAAGTAGGTACTTAAAAAAAAATGTTTTGCATTACAAAATATTCTTCTATTTAATAAGTCGAAATCTTTGCGTACATTACATACTAAACAACAACTTTGAAAGCTAGTCAAGAGCAGTTTGTCTCTGGCAATTTACATTTCGTATACTCGCATTAAAACAATCTCAGCCAAAGATGCGCACACGCATCTCAAACTCAACGAATACTATAAATAGTTGATTTACCGCGGGCACTGGCTGAGTAATTGATAATTAAAGACTGGAATTAAGTCAATTGCAATACACTATAGTGCAATTATAAATAGATGCGAAACTGCCGCCAAATCTTCAGATCAAATGAGCTTAATGATATTTGAGAGAAGTTTATTTCGAAGAAATATTGGACCTATGTATATCAAGGTTTTTGTAAAACTCTTAAGAGATAATTCTTTCTACTCCTAAAACTGAAAGACTCTTTTTGTTCTACAACTTTGTTGAAATTGAAAAATATTTTTTAAGATTTTTTATACAAACTTGGCTGATCAGTTAATTAATTTTGTATTTTTTTTTTAAATAACCCTGTATATGAACAGCTGTTTCCAAGCTATTACCAGAACTTGAGATGAAATGTAAAATATTTATAGCATGAATATCATACTACAAACCCGCAGGTTTTTTTATGTATCATTAATAAAAACAATAAAAGAATAAATAAAACCCTTTAATTAGTTAATCGCTAATCTTAAACTTACAAGTTTAGCTGATATTATCGACAGTTATGTATCTAACGATCCGTATTAAGGATAGAGACTACGTCATAAATAAGAAAACTGGGAAAATATACGAATAGATGACGTTACACCTTCTTCAAGACTGTTTTTTGAAATATATTAAATCTATGCCAACTGGGTCAAAAGCTAAAACGGCTGTGAAAAGTGATACTTATTTACTTTTAAAAAAGAAAGTTTTGCATTACAAAATATTCTTCTATTTAATTACTTGACATCTCTGCATATATTACATACTATTTAGTTTCAGCTGCATTACACTAGTGAAGTGCCCGCGACTTCGTCTTTGCATTCCTAGAATGTAAGAGACCCGTCGAATCAGCTTGAAATTACATAAATCAATACGAACTTTAATATCCCATGTCACTCACTCTGGGATCGAAATTTGAACAGTCCTGCCTTATTGCTACTTTGCATCCTGTAAACTTTTGAGTCGAAAAAATTATATATTCCAATTTGAAGTTTATATTCTCAGAAGCTAAGATTGTGATTGTATTGTATTGTGTATTTTAGAGGTATAAAGAAAATAACAGTTTTTAAGAACACATCTATATTAAATGAAGACCTACAAAATCTTCAAAAATATGTACAACATTAGTAAGCATTCATTGTCCTTTCATCTTTAAGTGCTTCTATAAAAATCTTCAGAGAATAGTACTCTTATAACTTGCACACTCAATCGAGTGGAAGAAAGCAGAGCCCACAGACTCACAACGCAATTGCACCAAGAGACGCTTTATGGAGGCGAGAATCATCTCACTAATATTATAAATGCGAAAGTATGGATGTTTGTTTGTTTGTCAGTTTGTTTTTTTGTTCCGCTTTCACGCCGAAATTTGGTAGGTAGATAGATAAAACACTCGGCTAACACATAGGATACTTTTTATCCCGGAAAACTTAAGGGTTACCGTAGGAATGCTCAAAAACTCAACATTTCCACTTCGTTACTAGATGGCGCTATCTTAACATTTTCTTTCTTTTTGGACACAATTCTGAAGTCCGCGCGGACGAAGTCGCGGGCGGAAGCTAGTCCATAATATTATCTTTGGTTATTAAAAAAAACTGAGTGTTAGAGTAGTTAATATCTACTCTTATAACTTGCACACTGAATCGAGTGGAAGAAAGCAGAGGCCACAGACTCACATCACAACGCAATAACACCACGAAGTGCTTTATAGAGGCCAGAATCGTCCATCATATTATCTTTGGTTAAAAAAAATCTGAGTGTAAGAGTAGTTAATATGTACTCTTATGACGTGCACACTAGTTCGAAAGCAGACAGTCCGCAGACTGGCAACAATGCTATGGCCGCAAAAAGTGGGTTAATTGTAGACAGCATCACTCATCGCCACGGGGTTCAATCTTTTCTAAGTACACTTAGAAATAGGTGAATGGACAAGTAAAAGCGAAATCTGATATTAATGAAACTGCTTCTATAATTCGCGAGATACTTGTGGTTATAAATGTTACACCGTATAACGACAATGAAGAACCTGATTCTCTGTAATTGTGTCACATTAATAAGTTTAATAATTTCGAATATCAAGATAGGTAAATGATGTTACAGGTGGATGCTTGTAATTTTTATTCTAGTACATTTACATTGCAAATGAGGCTGTACGCAACGAAGAAAATAAAATATAAAAATTGATATTGACTCTCGCTATGAACACATCCGGACTCCGGAGGCTTCGTAATTAAAACGCACTTTCAGGCAGTTTGCATAATTCCTAGTTGGTAAAGTCAATAAAATATCCAATTATCCATGTTTATTATAAGACGGTAGTGTTCAAAAGTACATAGAGAAGTTTGAAACGTCAGAACAGAACAGGATAATAAACTATCTACCAATACGCGGACTCATATAAAATACCTAATTTGAAGAAAATCAAGATTAGCACGTCAGTTAACCATTCATTTGGGGCGTAGTTCAATAACCATTTTTGTAATAAGTTAAAACGTAATTGCCCGATGAATAATGCAAAATTACCTGCACAAAAATGTTTCTTAAACTTTCATAAATGTTCTGTAAAGGCTTGCAGAAAACCGCTGGAAAAATATGACTATGACTAAGAACTGCGCTGAGAGAAAACTTTGGGGATGGAACATCTTTAACAGTGGACGACTTAGCATTAAAGTAGGTTGTCTACAGACTGATTGTTCAGTTGAACAAAAATAATGTAAAAAAATGTGTGACGTCAACGTGTCTGCACTGCGACACATCCTCTATTGATTCCAGATACTTCTATAAATAGCTCTTTCTTCAAGAGCTTTCCACTTCCACTTAGTTTGCCTTAAGGCGCCTGCAAGACACTAATTGCTTAACGCTAACCTTTATCGCTATTACAAAGTGCGATTTATTAACAGAGAAATATGTCTGAGAAGATAAATTGAAACGCGACGACAAGATTAAACCCGTAACAGAATCAGACACTAACTCAAGCTAATAGGAGATTTCTCTGTCACACAACATGATTGTTGTCAATGGAACTACGGATCTGTGAAATATAAATGCTTGTATTATACAGCCATTCACACCTTAATGGTAACTTTACAGCTATAAGCTGAGGTTGGTTGGAAAAAGTACATTCAAAGCGCAAAAGCAAAAGAGCAAAATTAAAATAAAAACATACAGCTGCGACCGTACAAGTTCAGTAACTCGAAAACCATTGAATCAATCTGCGTGCAAGCAAAAGGAGTAACGATTCTACAGACAGACAGACAGAACTTATAACACCCCACTCGAGAGTCGTGGATCGAATCCACGACTATCGGATCAGTAGTCAGGATCGCTAACCATTGAGCCACCGAGTCAGTCCTAAATAAATGAAGTGTGGTTGATCAGATTTGATTCATATCTATCTAAGTTCAAATAGAAAGTCAAAACGAAAGTATATTGGGTATAAACATGCAAAGCATCACTTCTGAGACAATGCCCAGCGAACACAAGAAGCTACGTATAGTGAGGTAAACAGACATTTCCTGGGCAACAGACATTGTCCGAATACGAAGTGTGACTGCAAATATTTGAATGTTTCGCAGAAGTCAGGTCTGGTAAATAATAAAAAGTTCTGGCCAAAATTTCCAGCTCTATACCTAAGCTAATTTCGTAGTTGTTACCAATTTTGTAGTTTCGCAGAAATAATTTCATTTGGCAAATAGAAAACGAAAAACTGGTCGCCACATTTATTTGGGGTAATTACCTAAAGGCTTGTAATTACCTAAAGGTTTGTAATTACCTAAAGGCAATGTGTGCCAAACCTGGAGTATCTGACAAAATTGGGACAGTTTAAAAAAGTTACTTATTTATATCCATCCAACACCTACTACTATTTATTAAAACTGGAGCAAAGTTCAATGACTTGGCGAAATCTATTCATCGTAACCGCCGCCGCCGCTAGCTCAATGGGTAACATGTCAAACAATGGCAGATGAAACCGAGACTGCTTGACGTCATAATATGTAAAGCCTATTTAAAACGACTTCGAAAAAAAAGCGTCTGTATTTGCTTATTAAGTATGCCTGTGTGTCTTTGATTTTGTCAAAAAGTATTAGACAGATTCGAGTGAAGAGGTTTTTAATATTTTTGGTATGTATTACCCATAAAAATCACCAAAGAGCTTGGCAGTTCTTCAAAATAAGAGTAAAAAGGCGACTTTTAGAAGTTGCAGGCAAAGCTATTACAACATAATATGTATCTCTATCAACATATCAAGCCATCCAAACGCTACTAAGGGCCCCTAAACTTTTAGTTTTAGGGCCCCTGTTTTTTTTTTCAATCCTTTTTTTTATTGAGTATTAGAACTAAGCATTTTACTTTAACATTTTTTAGTTTTTCTGTTGAACAAATTTTCATTCATAGTAAATGAGGGCGAGAGAAGCAGGAAGGCGATACGGCCAGCCGTTCCGGGAAGCGACCAGCGGCAGACGTGGCGCAGACGCAAGTGACGTCACAGCGTGATCCGCCAATTGGGGCAGTCGGTTACCTGTCTTTTGTTATTCCGATTTTAAAATTATTTTAACATTTTAAATGTAATGTCAGACACTGAGAGTTATTGAACAGAATAGCATTCTTGCCTTATTCCTATACACCAGAGAATAGTGCATTTAAAATCTTTCGCGTGGTGCAAAATGCTAATGTTTTGCTGAATTATTTATTATAGGGCAACAATGAAAGTTAAAGGAAACGCTCGTTCGAATCCCTACGTTGCCATAATAACTGGCAAGGCTACAAGTATTTCATAATGCGTCTTATAAAGTTATGTAAATCAGGAAAACAAAAAAGCTTTGAAAGGAACAAACGGTTTTGAATTTAAAAAAATATTTCAGAACAATTTAAAGGAAGACAATGCAGGCTATTTACCTACCTATAGATATAATAAAATATAAGTAATTGTTTTTTATATAGTTTTGCAGTTACATTAATAAATAAGGTTTTTCTTGCATTGTAGACCTTTGTCAACAGTCAGACTGGGAAGAACAATTTACAAATTTTGGGTCACACTGAGATTCGAAAAGTGATAGAAATCCCACGTCAAAGAAATTTTGTACTTCAATCATAAGGATTCCTGCGAAAAAAAGAATGGAAATTGATAGTACTGCAGGTATATGAGACAGCGTAGATAAAAAGATCCTTCGAGTCGAAGTGTCACTTTTAAGCTTCCCTATCAATAAAAGAAAAAAAATGCAACATAGAAGGAGAAATATTTTATGAACCCACTATTTTTGTTCGAGATTCATTCACTTGTTCCGGTCCAGAGTCTTTGAAGGCGCGCCGCCGCCGGCTGTTTCGTACCCGGCTCGCATGTCTAGTCCAGACCAACCACCGAAGAAGGAATAATCGGAAATTTGTTCACTTCTTGTAAAACAAAGCGTTAAAGTTTTAAAAAACACAAGACCGAGACCAGTGGCGACTTCTCGTATCGGAGGCCAAGACACACTTTGGGTCGCTGAGCCAGCGAAGTGAGTAACAAAACACAAGTGACAATAACTATTTCACATGCTGCATTCTTTCCAAGAGAATCCCATAGACCCAGAGTTTACTTCAAGGGTTTATCTAATAAATAGGGCCTCTTCTAGCACTTATCAGTTTTATTTTTAGCCATAACAACATATTTCTGTATCAAAGTGCATTGCGAGTATGCCACACCATTTTACTATCAAAGAGATAGTGCAGGAAACATCCGGTGGGTGACGCAGAGGTGATTGAAATCGTTATATTTGATTTGAATTTCGTTTCTTTCTTCGTTAGTGATGTTCTACGACGGTCAAAATGACTTTAAAAATATGTACGACTGTTATGAATTGTGCGCTATTTCTAGAACACTTCCAAATTGTGACAGTCATCTCGTGAGTCGTAGGTATTTACATTCATGCATGAATTACAAATTATGAGATAGAAATACTAACAGCTTTGCTTTGTAAGGCCCAGAAAGCTGTATATGTTACTGTAAAAGCCCGAACTATGGTAAATTCTATGATTTACCAAATCATAATGGTAAAAATCGTAAAAGTCCGTCCTAACCTACAATGTTGGTAAATCCTCAGATTTACTAGTAAAACCTAAGAGTTACCAATATACGGGCTTTCTAAGTAATATATACATAAACGCAAAAGAAACATCAAAATGAATATAGAAGGGAGTCCTTTGAATCAGCTGACGTACACGCATAAATATGTCAATCAATACCCGCGCTCTCGCAGGCTGTTCTAAGACTAACTATAAAATTCGAATAGTCCCAACCGTTGCCATGTGTGCAGGGATTTTCACCACCAGACAGCTCTCACTTTGCTATAAATTCTCAATAATGGTCTCAAATTTAATGCTTTAAGGTATTCTACAGACTTGCTCTCCGCTGAGACGCTTAATATAATAGGTAGATTCTACTCTACAGTTGCCTTACGTAATGACATTTTCTGTAAATTCGCAATGTTTATACGGATGCGGCCTGGCAACCAGCCAGAGCTTTTTAATCGCTTTTAATTCATTGAGAAACTGCTTTATTTGTTGCGCGCGCGTTTCCGCCGCGACCTCGGCAAGGTCAATGATTATTCCTACAACTGGCTTTATGGAAATCTATATAATTTACATTTCACGGGAGTTAGAATTAATTTGTTTTTAAACGAAAAACGGCCGTTTAAATTTTCTGGCAGCCTGTAATACATGGAACACAATTAGACTGCCAGTGTCAGTAGACGTCGAAAACTTGAGCCTTGAACTTGCTTCGTTTAACAGAAAATAAGGAACCAAGTTCGCAGAAAGTTTGTAATTTATTACAGGCAGCTTTTAATCTATTTACTAAAAGCCTTTTCCATGATACATGACATCTTGTTTTATTTTTCACAATTGGTAAGACCTTGGCATCAGGTCACTTATCTTAAGGCGTTAAGTATAGCCAAATCGCAATATTCAATTCAAATTCTTGAAATAATGGTTAAAGCTATCACCATAGAAAAAATATATAACATACTTGAAAAAATAAAAAACAAATTGCCTTGAACAGAATCATAAAAATCACAAAAACTGATGAAAAAAATATCCTGTAAACCCTGTATTTTGTATAAACTGCAAATTCTCTCGGAAACACAATATTTGTTTATGTTGAAACCAACACACAAAAATCGGCCATTTTAATACCTTCAATTTACCTTGAACGGATTTTTTAAACTTATTTTGAAAGCCAAGAAAAGTAATAAAAACATCGAAATCTCGAGAATTTTGCGTCCGGCCTTGACGTAACCGCCGCGATGCTACCCACACTGATCTGAACTTAAAATGAGTGGCGTTACGGTCGATATTACATTATCAATATCATGTATCCTGCTCAGATTGAGTGTACGTCGCGCCTTAAGTGATGGTGATGCCGAAAGACGGAAGTGGGTTTACTAAGATTGTCCAACGCAACGGGGAACTGCCGGATACCTCTACGCTGAAATGCATTAATAGTTTTACGGTAAGCCAAGAGAGAAGAGAGTGTAGCTAATCAGGCGGGCTCAGAAAACAAAACGAGTTTTATACAAAGTTGTAAAGATCCGCGCGGGAAAATAACTTGCGTTATCCTGATCCTGATATCGATACGTCTGGGCCTTATACTCGCGCGCATGTATACCCGCAAATACGCATGCGGCGGGTACGCATATACGCATTCCGATTCGGCGAATCGTATACGCGTATACGCCTAAGTTCTATTTAGCGTATACGCCCTTTGAGTCCAGGAGTATCGATATGAAGCTAGTGGTCTAGACTCCTAGACTCAATGCTCGGAGGCGGTTTATTTCGCCAGTAAGCATAAACAATCCCATGTGAATGATGCGATGCGAAAAGAGAACTAAATCATAAAGCACGGGTTTAAATGCTTTACTTGTTTTTTATAAGAAAAATAATAACTTGCAAAGTGATATTACATATTCAATTAAGGATATAAATAACATCCGTAAGATTGGTTGTGTTAAAATAAATATTATCATAAATATTTACTTAAATACGCAGTTAGCGGTAAACTAAGTAGTATAGTGGTACATACAAGCACACGGCCATAGAGTGACTAAAATTACGCGTGGAATGTAGATGAATGAATATGAATGAATCATAAGGCTCTTTGGACAGACTATGACAGCAAAACTTGCGTTGTGTTTCGCCGAGTGAGTGAGGGTACCGGAGGCCCAACCTCCCCCCCCCCCAATTCCCCCAGCCCATTTCAAAGGTCGGCAACGCACTTGTGACTCTGGTGTTGCGGGTGTCTATGGGCGGCGGTAATCGCTTACCATCGGGTGATCCGTCTGCTCGTTTGTCACCTATCACATAAAAAAAACGTTGAAACTTACACATAAAATTTTTAGTGATCACTTTTCACCTGACAGCTTCCGAAAGAGATTCACCCTTTTTCAGGTCTATTGGGTTAAACAGAATAATAACTTGGATATGTTCATATCCGCCATTAAAAACAACTTGAATATGTTCGTTTGCATTATCCACATTATCAGCCCTTCATCAGTAGCAATGTTTTAATTGAAGAGATATTAAAAGTATTGATTCTTTTATGGTTTTAGAATGCAATCAACGTTTAACAATGAGCCTAATACAGTTGTTCAAATACTGCCCAACATATGTATGTATGTTTATGTCCATTGTTAAGCATTTAAGTACAACGGTTTGATGGATTTTGAAGAGCGAGGAGTAGTAAGATACGTCTTAATCCACTTTTAAAAGCTTTAATTTTCGTGTCTGTCTGTACTCAATTAATAGCAAGCAAAAATATGATCTCTAACCCTTGATTTCAATCTTAAAAACTCATATAATAACCGACGATTTTAAATGTAATTAATTAATTTATTTATTTTTATTTTTATTTGCCTTCAACTTTTTGCTACGTAGACTGTAGTACAAAAAGTGAAAGTAAAATGACCGTAAAGCGAAAGTACCTACTTATACGAATAGTTTTTATTTGAATATGCTGATCTATTATCAATATTAATATATTCATCATAATTCTTCAAAGAGTTCTTAATTAATGGTTCTCGAGTGGGGACCTTGGCTGCGGACCTAAAAGTATTGGACGAGCCTCTACCGGATGGACTGATCTAGTCTGTAGGAAGCTCCTGGATGCACGTGGCTCAGAACGGTGCTAAGAAAATGGGAGGCCTATGTTTATCATTGGAAGTTTTCCGGCTGACTTGCTGAAGGCTGCTTTTCCACCAGAGATGTGCGAGGAAGCGGAGCGGTGTGCGAGGAAAAAAACCACCAATAGAATCGCTTCAATTTCCTAGCTTCGCTTAGCACAGCTCAAGTGGAAAAGGGCTTAGCGAAGCGAGGTCTTTTGTACTCAGAAACGTGTGCGAGGGATGTGTTGCGATAAATACTAGATAAATACACATTCTCGTACGAGACACTTTCCTCGCTCACGTTTGGTGGAAACCCCCACACATTTCTACAGCACAGCTACACATCCTCGTACGACACATTTTCCTCGCACATCTCTGGTGGAAAAGCAGCCTTGTAAATGCACTAGCGAGATGTTAAAGAATGGCTCTGTTTCGCACTCATAAAGACTACATGCAACCAGCAGCAAATGCGTTGGCGCAGGGCTAAACTAAAGCGCAACACACAGAGAGGCGGCCGCGGGGAGGTAACGTTCGGAAGGCGGACCTGCGGGAAGCGAACTTAGAGCGCCCGCCCGGTTTTGGTGTGAAGGGTTTCATAGTAATCCGAACATTACAAAAAATACCGCTCCCGGAACGCTTTCGCACCGCCCCGCGGCCGCCTCTGTGTGTGTTGCGCTTCAGCGAGTCGGCGGTAGGTCGGCCCAACAGTAAATCATTGAAGTCTGTGCGCAGACTTATATATTTATTGCTTTTTCCCCACACCCATACAATACCATCTCAGATTAATAGTTACGCATTATATTATACATAAACACACACGTAAGTTGTATTACAAGAGGGTCTATGGGCGGCGGTAATCGCTTACCACCAGGTTATCCGTCTGCTCGTTTGCCACCTATCACATAAAAAAAAAACCCATAAGCGCCGACGATGGTTGGCTTAGTGTTGAAACAAAATTTTCCCGATTTCATGTCATACGAATGATAAAACTAAATGTTTCTCAAATACCAATTTTACTACCATTTCTCGGAACATCAATACCATTGTCGCTGGCAGCCAAGCGACACTGAAGTTTTTATGTTTTTTGATAGTTATTTTTATGTCAGCCTTGTTACCTGTCAGAGCCCAATAAAGGTGTTAAAGTTTATCAAGCTTTTTCTGGTGTTCCACCTAGCTCCCTGTAGGCAGACGAAACTCGGACTCCACAATCATCATCTAATCTGCTCTTAAAAAAACTGATTTAGCGAAAAAAATAAACAAACCTAACGCGTGCCGTGCACATAGCAGACTGAGATATACATATCTTTGATTCATAAAAACCTTACTACGCAGTAAACGGTAGGGCTTAATGGCCGGTTTACACGCGTACTAGTAAAGTATGCAAGTGATTAGGTAGTGGTTAGGAAAAATCATATTAATGGTTTTACACGTACTTATTATAGTGCAAGTGATTAGCGTTTAGGAAAATCACATTTAGTATTAAGTGCATACACGCTTGTGCCACGTACCGGACGTCTACGTAACGAGTTACGATTATTGCGATAAAATAATTAGACCACAGATTTAAAAATATTAAACAAGACTTACTTATGTAAATGTAGGTACTTATAGTTATCATTTTTCAGATTACTCTATGGCAGGTACTTATAGATATCGTTTTACTCACTTAGATTGATATCCATTATTGCTGATCCTATTTTTAGCCGAAGATCGCGCGTTGCGATAATTTTCCCGTAAGAGGAAAAAACGGATAAATTAATTAATTCTTTATCAAAGACCTATCATTATTATCCTAAAATATTTAACTCCAGTCTATTCGTGTTTGTAGGTCTCACCACATTTAAGTGGATTGAATTTAGATTCTGAATTTTTCAAAATTTTAAATACTGAGCTTTTGCAATAGACGAAAATTTCCTATTTCCTGCGGACGATTTTTTAAATTCTACTATCATGGTGTGTACTGTGTACCGGCCATTATGAGCGATAGTTCGCCGTACGTTAGCGTGCGTCGGCGCAGCGCCCACTGACCTCAAGCGTCGACGAGATAAAGACTATTTTGAGCGATGCGATAAAATCAACTACAACGAACTACACGACTACAACTACAACGAACGTTTAACAGATAGGGTTTTAGAGCCTCCGGAAGCGGTCACTTCGGTAGAATATATTGTACTTTCTTTATCTAAATACAAATTCTTCAAAAATATGATATCCTCACTGTGAATGAAATATTTCGCTATCGAAGGGACTAGGGACCTGAAAGTTTACTCATTATGGCCTTATTTGGGCCTGCCATACAAAGTTAGTTAAGTATTAATAACGTCAGCTTAACAAATTTGATATTAAAGTACTTCAAAGTAAGTATGTTGTTAAGTTTCGTATAAGACACAGTTATACTTTTGCGTGTTTCTGAAATATATGATCTACTCCCCCATCTTTAAAAAAAACTCTCTTATACTACTTTAGTAAAATAATATATTGTGAGGAAAAATGAAACATCCTTTTCCTGAAATGAAATGTCTAAACTAATTAAACCGGCTAAAAGCAAAAGCCACTGAAGTCACAAGTAACAAAGGGTTTATGGTTATTGCTAGTAGTCGATAGTTAAGTGCATAAAGTGCATTAAAAATGTTCGGATGATATTCTTCTCTACTTGTTGAGTTCCCACAACTTCATAAAGACTTCACATATTCAGATATACTCGTAAACGTGTTGGAAATTATTTTTACCATAGCTTACATATATAACCACACTATATCACCCTATTTTACAAACTTAGGAATCGATATTTGAAAAATGAAGAGGTCATCACTTAGTGTGGTATGCGTAGGCGGGCCGATCACGCAGGTTAACTGACCCCAACCACGGTCATAACCTGGATAGGCTTGACACGTTAAGCCGTTGGTGCCGGTTGCTATCACTACATGGTAGTCGTTAAGCAGTATCAGAGGCATATAGGTAACTTGAAAACGTGTGGCACTGGGGCTGGCCCCACAACCGGCTTCCACCTCCTCCACTAATCCAGGCTTAGCCCCTGTGTGTGAAATATGACCTGAGTTTTCGCAGCTAGAGCCCCGTGCCTCAGCAGTGAGGACGCTATTCTCTAAGATCCTCTGAACGACATACTATACTTCCAGTTTTCAAGTTTCTGTCTACAACGATTAGCCTTTCAGTCGGTCAAACAATCAGTAGAATACATAATACATACTCTTATAATCAGCTACAGAGGGTCTGGTTCGTTGATCGTTGGTTATGTAAAGGAGTGTGCACAAAGTATAAATAAACATTATTACTTAACCATCTCTATTTTTGAAGAATTATATAAGGTGCTCTTCAAATTACCTGCCGCGGCTCACAACAGTTTCTAGATATTAGTTTCTATAAATGAATCTGAACAACTGGCCACGGGACACTTACTGGTACGTAGTCAATACGCAAAATAGTTTTTGACCCTTCATAAAACGTTGCCTAATCAATTGATCGATTTGTATGAAAAGTTCATTTTGTTTCAGTGTATAACAAGAACCAATGCTTCTTACCATTTACTTACTGGGATAGGGTTCTTCAACTAGTTGGTTTATTTATAGAACTCGACTGTGAAACACCTCGACCCCGAATGTACGTGTGCTAAATTCGCATCACCTAAAAGAATAATCGGTCACCGCGTAAAAAAATTACATGAAACTAGGCTAATACTTTAGACATGTCTGGTATCGTTATATCGCACTAGACACAAGATGAATTCAACCTTACTTTATTAACAATAAATCATAATCTACAGAAGCGTTCAAATCAAACACTTCATGAGACAGCGTCGGAAAGTCAGGAAGTACGCTGCTGTAAATACCCAAAATACCACCTTATCTGTAGGTGGCAAAAATAGTTTTCCCGTAACATAGGCATCGCAACGATACCGACGACGCGACGGTGAAAGCCCGTCTACTATGCCCTTGCGATCTCTAGCTTCGAAAGAACATAATTGCACACGTAGAGTAAAATGATTCGATGAATCAGTGACATTAACGGTCGTCTTGAACCTAGCGATTTTGTGCTACAGAAAAAGCAATGAAGCAAGGCATAAAAGTCGTACTTAGATACGTTCGGATACGCGAAAAAAATGTGTACGCGACTTCTAGCCAAAGTCAAACATATTTTCGGGTTTGTTTGGGAAAGTGGTTAAGTTTCATGTAGAATCTCTCTCTCATTGAAATATCTTAGTTTCACAAAACTATTAAAACATCCTACATTAATATGTCATGATTAATTATGTGTTGCTATGTTCGAGACACGGCTGATGGTCACTTGTTGGCATGTTCTTGGGAATTGGGATTTAATATATGGGAATGTGTATAGATGCAATCAGTCAGCAACGGCTTCATGCCGGGTGGACGTCATGTCGTCTCCCAACTGCTAGTAAGTAACAAAGTTTAATAATCTCATTAGAAAGTAGTGGATTCGGCGCTGGCGCAGGCCGATGACCGGCACAGTTTTGCGAGGCCCGCCCGGCTGCAGCACGTGTAATTACGATACTTCAGCAAACCGCCTTACTGCTTTTCGCTTTTATCACCAAGTAATAAAGACGAAAAGAGGACGGACATCACGGTTGTTCAACGTACATTGAGAAGGCTGAGTTGAATTTGCAAGGAGCAATAAATTTTGACAATGGAGTGGACATGTTTTTTTTTTGTTTATTAACCAGTTAGTGGAATAGTCTTGTAATGTTCTTAAGTTTAAAGTTGCTGGACAAAATATTTTATTGTTGTTTAAAGATAGATGATGCCAAGTGATTACCAAATGTGGATAAAATAAAAAAAACTGATAATTTGTATTTGCGTCCAGGTCATGGCTAATCAATTTTATAAGTAGTTCGTAAATTTTGTACGCGAAGCTGCTTAAGTGACAATCAATAGAAAGTCAAACCACCATTAACATTTATAAATCAGTTCCATCAAAAGTTGTATAAAGATATATCCTTTACGATATATAATTTATACATTTTAGTGACTAATTATCGTAAATAATTGGATAAAGACTGCGACCTAAGACTTTTGAGAGCCATATAACAGTTAAGAAGTAAAGAACAATGTCATTGGATATTATTTGGACGATCATTATTGAGCTTTCAAATCACAAACGTGACGGGGAAAGTATTTCTGAGAATCAACTTAGTGCGCTAACTGAAATAACAGTACTACGTAAGTATGACAGAACATTCGCTGAAGCTATGGCGCATATAAGCAACCCACTTCTACCAGAGACAAGTGCTAGGAATTTAAACAAAAAAACTCTAATGAATATTTAAAAACTTCTGGTGCACTGACATACAGACCTGTTTTATCTGCTAGTTTTCAAAAATGTTAAAGCTAAAACAAGATATTATAAGATATCACATGCAAAGACATAATTTGGTCTCTTCAGAGTTTTTACGAAGCTTTGACTAGAAACATAAATGTGTAAACAAAGCAAAATTACATATTTCACTTACTGCAACAAAACCTTTAAAAAAAATTGTCGTCCGCGCCTTTCAGATTGCGTTGAGCATTACTTGTTAGTTCTCACATTTGCAGCAGTGGTTGTAAGATATTTACAACCATCAACAATGTTGCCAGTTGCAACTCGAATGTTACATAAAACAAAAACAGTAACAGAAACATAGTAAGGTTTACGCACTGATTCAATTGCATCTTGTTTAAGCATCTATGAACGGTTCTGGGGCAATGGATGTGCATTATCTCGTCATAGCAGATTACACTTCACAGTACCAATTTGAAACACCGGACCACTGTATCATTCAAACCTTAAAAAAAATTGCGAAACTCCAATATCTAGAAACTTATTGATATGATAGGCAAGATAAGAAATATTTTCTTGGAAATCCAACGAGGTGATGTGTTCGTCAAATTCTTCAATGCTAAAAGTATTTAAGTAATGCCTTTTTATGGCTTGTCTTAAATGAAGTTTTGGTTTTTTAAAAATGCTTTCTTTGGGTTTCTAGAAAAAAGGTAGTATGAGGAGTATAGATAAAATTGAGATGACTGAGATAAAAGGGTTCCGGATAAAGTTTACGTAATAATCAACTCTGAAAAACTGATTTGATTACATAGCTCAACACTTTTGGATATAACCACATTACGTATCTGTGCCTCCGAGCTCCTGTGCGAAAACATTTAAATGGACTTTGCTAACTTTACATGAGAGTCGATTCAAATTTGAGAAAAATCATTAAGATTTTTCCATGTTTTCTTTGCTTCCATTGGTTGGACTTTTTAGGATGATAAAGTGAAGCTCTTTTCAATGGAATAACTATATTTTTAACCTCTTTATTAGTTAGTAATAGACTTATGTTTGACACAAAAATATATCTCAGAAAGAAATATACTGCTGGTGCAGAGTACTACCATCTGTTTTTTTTTAAATCTTGGTTCATGGAAATTTACGATAATCATCTCTACATGCAACGATATTCCTCCAAATCGACTTCGACATAATTATCTAGTATGACTGAAAGAAAAATATTCAGAAAATTTACTGGCGGGACATTAAAAATATAGGTCAAGTTTATATCTTGACTAAAACTTCTACAGTTTTCAGAAACGCATACGCAACATTTGCAAGTAAACAAAAATAGAATCAAAAGCGATGACGTTGTATCGCCTTGTTCTTAATTACATTAGCAGTAAACTATTAACGAATATATTGAATACATTAGGGTTTAGTTAGACGAGTTAAGAATAAAGCAATATTTGTCTGGAATACCGAGAAATTAGAGTCAAGTCACTTTTACATAAGCTTCCGGCGTACCTTATAGATTAACGGGTGAACGGGTTTGGATTTTCACGAACCCAGATGAATATATGTATATGTATTAGTATAAGAATATCAGTTCCCTAATTCATTGTAGCAAAGCCTTGAGATAACCCCTTTTATAAGCACGTCGTCTCGTTGCATTGTTAAAAAAGAAAAACAGGTTCAACTTATAAAGGTATTTTTAAAGTACTTATATTGGCTGCTGCTTTGTGAATTTGCTTTTTCTGCGAATAGATCCGTTTTTATTATAATTTAGCATGCTCATTCTCGAACCACATCTTTTTATACATATTTTTAATCATTGTGTACATTTTTAATCAACTGATCATATCTACTCTTTTTATAAAGTAGATACTAGCTTTTGCCCGCGGCTCCGCCCGCGTGGATGTCGATTTATTGACTGTAAGGTAAGCTACGGCATTTTCCTGGTACGAAAATATGCATAGCATATGTGTTAATACAGTATTAAACTATCTACCTACCAAATTTCATCCAAATCCGTTCAGTAGTTTCAACGTGAAAGCGGAACAAACAAACAAATAAATAAACAAACATCCATACTTTCGCATTTATAATATTAAGTAAGATAAAAGAAAGATGTAACGATGAATTCACTTCCATTCCTAAATCTTATAGCACCGCGCGCGACGTTCACGGTTTTATAAACTAAACAAATGAGCATGTAAACTAGTGTGTGCCAACAAAAACTGGACGATACATCAACAGGTGAACATTTTATGGGAAGACAAGTTTATTTTCTAGATGTACTCAATGCGCAATTGCGCTTGCTTTAGTATCGCATTCTTAGTTCGCAATGAAAATTCCTAGACCAGTTTATTTTTAGTTCGATATCGCCAATATCTGATGCTCACGCGAGAAAGCTCTATCAAATTAACATCGATCCGTTAAACGAAGTAATCACAAGCAGAGTGCGCTTAGAACGCATCGTAAAACCTACACGTGTATCTGTAACCAGGTGTTATTTGAAATCAGATTATTAAATCATAAAGCCGTTATGATTTAATAATCTGATCTATCTATTTACCCCATGAGAAGCTTTTAGGATGCAGTGGACTGAGAAAATCATGAAGTGGAATGAGTACCCAAACACATGTATTCTTGAACAAGTAAACAATAAAAGTATTAAACAAAACATTTACAAAGAAATGTCAATGAAATATTTACACATTGTAATAGGTTCTGCAACTCATATTTTTTTTCAGTGGAAAAAAAAACAATCCCATTCCCCAACTTCGGCAAATCTGCTCAAAGTTTACTACGAAGTCGATTTGTAAAAGGACAAGACGATAAAAAGAATAAAGAGCAAATTTGCTTGGTACAAACTGGTGCGGGACCGTGACCTTGGCTGTTGCTCGTTTGCGGCGTGAACCTAAAACAAATCGATGGGAAAATTGTGGCGTATTTATAAACAGGCAAGAAAAGCACTAGAAACTACAATAAAACCTTACGAAAACGGAAGACTTAGAAAGAATTTTGTTAATTTCCCAAGGAACCTACGCCGAATTTGCAAAAAAGTCGATGAACCTTTTAGCGAAATGTGCAATAGTTCCTTCAGGGGGAAAGTGTTTTTAGTTTTGTACGTAGATACTTTAGTTTCATTTTTTTTCAGATATTTCAGTAGCTGACAGACAGCTGAGAAACTGGTTACGTACTTTCATATTTTTTTTACAAACACATGATATACTTACAAGTATCAATATTCGGTTGATACAGCGCTGTAACATAAACAGTTGTTTTCAAATTGATCGTTTTGCATTCGAGGTCGCTGCGACATCGCTCGGTGCATCCGACCGATGCTTATGGTAATCCTTATTGATTGCAAATTTGATCGACCATCCCAGATAATAAGTTGGCTCCACGTCATGTAAAGGTATTGAGTTAAATGATTGCTCATTCATAGAATGTTATGTAAATTAACTGTGCCTTATCAAGTTCTGTTGTCGCTAGGGAAGTAAAAAATATGTTGGTTGAATTTAAAAAAATAATTTCAGTATCAAAAGAAGATGTTGTCATACCATATCTAGTTCCCAATGAAAGTTTGCATTCGGGTCCTCGCATTCCGAAAAAGTTCATGGCCAATTTTGTTTTCGAACGAGACTCCACACTATGTATCTTTATTTTCGCCAAAATAAAACTGTAATATGTGTAAAAATTTTAACTGACCGACCTAAAACGGAGTATTCAAAAATTATCTTAAAAAAACCGCATAAGTGGGCTTAGTGCCTCAAAAATATTTAAAGCGATTAAAATATGATCAGAAGACTTAGTGCAGATAGGAAGATGATACACATAGAAAATTATATAAGTAACAGTTTAGTTACAACTTGTTTTATTTACGAGTGACGCAAACCTTTCAGCGTAACCGCGTAGCCGCAAAATTCGTAAATTAAGAATAGGCACGTCGTTTGGCATTTTCTTGTGTCGTGCGTATTATGTTCTTACATAAAACTTATTTTACATGTTAAGCAATATACATGACTGAAAGTAGTCTTAGGCAGTTACATTATGTGAAATTACTGCGCTGCAATGTTAATACTGTGTAGCTACTGTTATTCACCTACTTCACATAAATTTAAACTTCCAAATAACGCCTGCCTGACCTTTTCGATAAGCGTAAAATTAATTCTGTATTTAAGTCAAATTGTTTTTGTAAAGAGGTTTCTCATTATCATCACTCCTAATGATATATTAGTTATTAATATCACGCAGTTCAGTAAAATAAAAAATAACAGCATTTAATTAATGGAACAATCAACGATTTTCTTAACAGCAAGATTTAGTACTTTGCAAATGATTATTATAGCGCTAACCAACCAACTGCATCGCTTGACAGTCAGTCAACTAGCAAATTATTCTGAGAATGAGATCGCTCGCTATAAAAATAACCATCAATAGCAAAGATAACCTTTCCTTACGCAGAGAGTATTCATGTCATGTCAGTTTTTGAGACTTTAGAGCTGAACTTGGTGCCAATATCAACTTCGCGCGTAGCCTCAGAAAAGCATACTCGACTCGTAGCTTTGGATCAAACAAGAACCAACTAACAAATGGTAAATACCAGCCATATCAAAATGAATATACCGCAACCTGCTTTAAGTTCAATTACCTAGAGTGCAAGTTTTACGTCGTCGGTTTCAAACTTCAAATGTGAGGTGGAGCTCGTAAATTTATAGTACCTTCGAGAAAATGTTAAATGTGAACTTTCTAGTCTCGTGGTGACAATTTTAAAACGTCATGATATTGAGAAATAAGAAAAGAAATCAGCAGGTGCAATGATTTGCAGTTCATATGCTCAGTTGCTCACTATAAATCTTCCCCGCGCTGATGTAAATCTACATTACTGACTTAAGTCGAATTCTTATTGAACCTGTACGCACAAAATTTTGAATTGCAAATAGCCGCTACCGCCAAGGTAAGGCAAATATTGTATAATAAAATAAGTTCTATTCCCACGTCTCAATTAATTTAGGTGTTTGGCGGACAAATAAATTAGTTAAACCGGACGAACTTCTCAGGTTGTTCAGTCACCATGTACATATATCAGTCGAAGCGAAGCAGCCTGTTCAATAATTCGCGGCAATTGTGTTGTAACAAAAGCATAATGATAATATGTAAAACGTTCATTAGATCTGGCAGGGTGCCATTACGAGGACGTTTTCCGGCAAGCGCCGGCGGCCGGCCATTCGTTATGGCGACTACGCCTGAATCACAATTGCAATTGGTGGAGAGTTGGCGATAGCATTGCGGGCGCATCGTGCGTCACAGTGTATTCGACGAACGCATTTACTAAGGCTTCTACGTCACCAGCACCATAGAGTACTGGAGGATTATGCAATTGTAATAAATGCGTTACTGTTGGTATTACATCTTGTAGTAAATTATGGTGATATTAGATTTTTCCCGCGGCTCCGCCCGCGTGGACTGCCGCTTTTTAACTGTCTCTAAGGTTTTCTATGGGAGCCATGCATTTTCCCGGAACAAAAAATAGCCTATGTGTTAATCCAATATTTGATATATCTGCCTACTAAATTTCATTCAAATCCATTCAGTAGTTTCGACGTGAAAGCGGAACAAACAAACAAACATCTATACTTTCGCATTTATAATATTAGTAAGATCAACCGTAATAAACACTGACTGACCGTCAGATAACGTACAGCCTATACCGGTGTTTCTAGAAACAAATATTAAGACAAACATACGAAAACGCCTTTGAAAAAAATTGCTTTACGGCTTACGGCGTAGCGAATCGTATATTACCTAAGATGTATAAGGTGTTGGGCATTAGTAGTCATTACTTAAACTGGGGCTTCTACTAGTGAAACTGAACAACTTTTCCTAAGGAACCCATAGTCAATTCGCGAAAAAATGATTGTACTTTTCTAACAAGTCGGTCACCTGATCGGCGGCCCACCTAATATGGGTTCCTTTGGGAAAGTTGTTCAGTTTCATAAGTAGAACCCCGAGTTTAAGTAATGACAACTAATTTTATTAACACCTTGTATATAGTCCATTCCAATCAAAAAAAAGCAAAAGGTAAGCAAACATAGTATGCAGGCAGATAACATTGACATGTGTCAGTTCCATAGTAAGTTTGTTTACGTTTTGCTTTTATTTTTTTGATTGGAATGAACTATATATTATCGTAGAGGCCACAGAACTTCTATAGAAACTTAAGTTAATAAAGAAGCTGATTTCAGTAAATAGGCAATATTGGAACAAATATAGTTGTATAGGGGACATACCAACATCCTGCGGACAAAATTGTGAACACCAGTTATTGTATTAATTTACATTGACAAGTACAGAAAATAATTGCGTAATATAAAAAAGCTGTAACACCGAAACCCAAATTGACTGATTTTAATACAAAACGATAATGAATCAGACGCATTCAATGGAAAAGATGACAAAACTAGCTAATTATATTGAATGATCAATATCATAACAGAGCATGCAATCGTGCCTGCCATAATACATGTCATAGACAAACTGTAAAATAAGACGCTACACAAACGAGCTAGTTGCCTTGTAAACGATGTTATAAAGTTGAAACACTTTTTGACGGCACGGCAGGATCAGCACCAGACAAACTGACCTAACCTAACCGTCCGTTCCGTCCGAATCGGTTTTATTAGCAGTTTATACAGAGCAACTAAGCAGTTTTAAAAAGGCTAATTTTACAATCTGTCCAAGACATAAGCATTTACATATTCTGTCCATTAAAAAAAAATGGAGTACATGTTCGTAACGGAAGATTATTTATTGGATACTCTCCAAAGTGGAAATTTATTGATTTCCTGTGTGATTTACGTTACGACAGACAGACATCACAGTTAAAAACAGCTTACTTAAAATTACAACAGTATGAAAAGAACGATAATGTTATGTTATCTTGCATACCCGTTCCAGGACCCGACTCCAGAAGAATGTGGGGCAATAAACCGCGAGCTTTATCACAAGCACTATATTTCTGCATCGATAGCAAGCCAGCACTGCCTGACTAGTCAGATAGAACCTTATCTACCCAGCTCCCACCTACGCTGCCCGCTTCTCCGATACAGCACCATTGCGTGTATCGGACTTTGACAGGGATTTATCGATTGCCAATGGCATGCTGAGAGGAAATTTCCGGTGCTTTCATTGAATTAATTCCCTTCAAAGTTCCCTTTAATAGTCTTAAAATTAAATTTTCACTAAATTAAATTTTCTACATGATACTGTCCTTATGTTTGCCTGTATTATTACAGTATAATAAAAGCGACTATCTCGAAATTTCGGCATTTATCGGCATTTATCTCGACCGTTTCCGTGCTTCGCAAGGCACGTTAAGCCGTTGGAGCCGGCTGCTATCGCTAGCAGTCGTTAAGCCATGTCAGAGGCCTTATAGGAGGCTTGAAAACTTCTAGCACTGGGGTTGGCCACTAGCCCCATAACCTCCACCAATCCGGACTTGGCCCCCGTGTGTGGAGTATGGCCTAAACCTTCCCGAGTTATGGGAAGAGACCCGTGCCCCTGCAGCGGGGACGTAATGAGTTTTTACCGAATAAATCAACAACAACAAATAGACTTCAGCCGCTTAGACTTCAGACGTAAACAACCAGTCGAACCCCTTAGAAATTCAATTTTCCATACAACATACAAACTTTAACGACTAATTTCCCTCACATTTTTAGTGCTTCACTACAACTACACCTTATTAGTATAAGAACCAATTTTCAAGTTAACTATCTTCAATACTGTATTTAGGCTATCCGTCGTCTGTCTGTCAGTCAGTCACGATACTATTTTATAGATAACAGAAAATATTGAAATATTAAGTATCATATCGAATGACCAATTCCACAGCACATCAAGTGCATATCAGTTTAGAACAGTAAGACAAAGAACGATTATAAGTAGGTATTATTAGAAATATCGCATCGGTTCATAGGTCAACACGCACTGCACCGCAGTTTCCAATGTTCCTCACAATGTCCACTCTATTATCGGACTGTTGAACCCTTAAGGGCGTCACACACTAGCGCGATACTGTGTTATAAAATCCGACACACTCATGGACGGATGTTTTAGCATGAGGCTTATAACTTCACGGTCACCCCACTCTATCCATGAGTGTGGCGGATTTTATAGCACAGTATCGCCCTAGCGTGAGACGCCCCTTAAGGTCCCGTTATACGCGCAATTTTACTAAAACTATATCTCAATTATCACAAGAAAATATGTTTGATCCGAAGACAGCATAAGTGTTTTACTTACTACAATGGCAGAATTACATTTTTTTATTTATTTTTTAACTTTTATTACCTCATTCCGAGATTTAATTTCATTGTGTAAACAGTCACAAAATGAAATTAAATTTAGATTCCTAGGAATGAGTTAATAAACTAACAATAGTACATTACTATTATGTATAATAAATATGTCATACAGTCTTAATAAAAAATATAAAACTTAAAGAGGCAAGAAAAGAAAAACCGCTTCTTTCTACATCGGGATCTGTATTGCGCTTTTTGTATAAATTGTTTGCGAGTTTAAGTCGATGTCACGTAAACATTGCACAGTGTAATTCGTTTGGACATGCAAGTCACTTCGTGTAGCTGGACCTTAAATAACACGTACCCGGTCAACGCGAAAACGACATGATAACATTAACGATCTCAATGCAAAGGGATATTTTCGTATGAAACGGTTTATAATTAGACATACTCGTACTCTTGTCCACATTTTTATCTCGTCTGGTTGGATACAGTACAACACACACGGTGCACAGTTAGCACACACAAAATACAAGAACATGCTAATGATACTTACGAGGTTTATTGTACTTTGTTCAATCTTAGTTTTGACATAATCATGTCTAAAATAAACATGGGATGTTTCAAATAATGATAATTGGTTTGCACTATCAATTAATGTTCCAATATGACTATCGATTTATTGGAATTTGGCATAATCCCGATAAGTTTGATCGTGCTGTTTCGCGTGTGTCCGACATAATTGATCTTTGTTGGTTTATTTATATGAATTATGTCAATGGACATATATTCAGACGTGTGCGATAATTCGGAGACTACATTATTAAAGTACCCTATTTTAGCATCGCACGAACTGTCAATAATAAATTACGTATACAAATACCTGTACTTTCCCTTCTAAATCACAATACGATGGGAAATATTGGTACGTGAATGTTATGCGCGTTTTCTATAGAACAACCACAATATTTATGACAGTAAATAGAACATGGTATTATTTGAAAAGATATAAAAGATGATTCAAACTACGAAGGTCGGTCTTTAAGGTACTGCGTGCAAGCATGCGGAGTATGTAAGAAAACTTGTACACGTGACCTCTAATGCGGTTAAATTAGATTTCCTTGAATACATTTTCAGGATAAAGGAAATCTTGCATGATTTTTAGATTAATCTAAGTCAACGACCTAATAAAGATAAAAAACCATAAAAAACAAACAAACACATAATGCAAAACAAATTAACTCACAACTGCGCAGTTTTGGTTGTATGCGCAATGCGCAAATTGCGCAAAGAATTAGATTATTTTGTAAAAATACCTGATACTGGACGATGTGAATGTGGTTAACTGAGTACTGTGTGTTAGGAAAAATATTTAAAAATTATAAAAAAATTACATCTGGGCACACGGCAGTGCCACCGTAAAGTGTAGCACAAACTGCCGTAACATCCTTTTCTGGAAGCATCTCGACGTATTGGGCAAAACTGATATCATACGTTAATAAAGAATGTTATTATATTAGATTATATTTGATAGGTCTCCAAAGTAAACAAATACTTGAAGGTGACATTCCATCTAGGGTTAACTGTCAATTCTGAGAAACTATTTTATTTAGCTCACCTGAGGTGAAATGATACTCATAAAATAGAAGATCCTACGATAATGTTGTAATATATAAAGGGAATTGGGGGTTCAAGATGAATCTCACCGACACCTCGCACTTCAAAGCTTTGTTTACGGGCGACAACATTGAAAAGGCCAAACATCTATACATACGCCCAAAAAAGTATACTATTTATTTATATGTCAAGTACGCGTTCATTGCAGAAGTACGGAATCGTTTTCAGATATTTTAAACAGTTGAAAGATTTTTGTCTCTTGTGGGTTAAAGAAAAACAAACCATTTATCGGTACAATTTAAAAAAGACACAATCAACTAAAGTAGATAAATGGTGATTAAGGACTTTTTACGACGACTATGGACGATTATGAACACAGCCCAAAGAGGTTATTGAGTCAATCAATAACATTGTTATCTATCGACCGACGAGCTCAAACGAAAGCGAATAGTGAATGAAGTACCCAATAAAGTACTCAGGTCCAAAGAGTAACTACACAGCTTGAAAAACAAAGGAGTGCAATAATTGCATTTATGATTTACTAAGTACTGTTTTGTGATGTTACACCTACCGTACAAACCCAACGAGCGACACAGCTCATTCTAATTTAAGCTTTATAACCACAGTCAATGGTCTGAAAACAGTCTGTACGCTTGTACCAACCAACAAAAGTGACTACTATAGGTACATTCTTTATTTCTAACGAGATACTTTGTTGTTATCGGTGTTAAAAGGGGTGTGTGTTCATAATAGATAAACGGTAACAGATTTAAATAAACAAGCTCTGAGAAATTATACTGCAACGTCACTTAATAATATTGGACTTAAGGAATGGCCCAACTGAATATTAAATAATCATTTTTGGAAATTTCTGGAGCCCTCCGTGCAAAAGCCTTCAAGCCTCACTTTCTATGAAAACTGCGTGAAGAAAACATAGTGATCAAATGCAGTATTTTCAACAAATAAAACCTGACATTCGAAAATCCATTAAGCAAATTTGGTTAAAGTTAATCATACATACTATGAAAAACATTATGCTCTGCAGTCGGGTAAAACAATTGAAATATTTCCTTTTACGAATGCCAAAAATCTAGAGCTAGTCTACTAACCGGTTTACGCGTCAGTCAAAGTTTTTTCAAAAGCTACGCAAGTCCTTGTGTGGCATGCCATGTCACGTGCCGTCTAACCAAATGTTTATTTGACAACAAATCAGCGTGATTATATACAGGAATAATAATGAATAAATGCTCATTATCACTGTAAAGGTCTGTGCAGTTTGTACTTCTTAGGGTTCCGTAGCCAAATGGCAAAAAAACGGAACCCGACTGTCTGTCTGTCCGCCCGTATGTCACAGCCAATTTTTTCCGAAACTATAAGAACTATACTGTTGAAACTTGGTAAGTAGATGTATTCTGTGAACCGCATTAAGATTTTCACACAAAAATAGAAAACAAAACAATAAATTTTGGGGTTCCCCATACTTAAAACTGAAACTCAAAAAATTTTTTTCATCAAACCCATACGTGTGGGGTATCTATGGATAGGTCTTCAAAAATGATATTGAGGTTTCTAATATCATTTTTTTCTAAACTGAGAGAGAGACACTTTCAAAGTTGTAAAATGTGTGCCCCCCCCCCCTGTAACTTCTAAAATAAGAGAATGATAAAACTAAAAAAAATATATGATGTACATTACCATGCAAACTTCCACCGAAAATTGGTTGAACGAGATCTAGTAAGTAGTTTTTTTTAATACGTCATAAATCGTAAACCGCAATTTACCTACAACGAACTACAAGAACTTTTATATTATGTTACTTGCTGTTACGGAACCCTTCATGGGCGAGTCCGACTCGCACTTGGCCGCTTTTTTTTATAATTAGCATTGTCAACGGAGTGGAATGTGTAATGTTAACTACCTAATACGTATTTTGACATTAGGGTAGGTTACGAGCTGCACCGCTCAGCTGAACTGTGTGGTTCTTTTATCTAGAGTAGTCCCCGTTTGCAAAAGAAAAAAATTGCTAGCTTTTTGAGTACAGACACAGCGCGTGTCGACGCTTGTCAAAGGACGTTGCAGCGACATTAAAATATGCTGACATGCCCTAATGATTTCTAAACGAATCCTTAAAATAACTATTAGTATTAACAAAATTCCAAGATTAACAACTATTTATATACGCGTATTATAAACTTGATATGACAAATAATATGTGAATAAATGATATGATGATACTTAATAAAAAAACTGACTATAAAACTACGTGTTCTAATTTTCGTTTCTTCACTTTTTCAATGGACACCCAAATAGGTAATAAAAAAATAATAAAATCATTGACAAGAACGGATCTAATTGGTTTACTCGCCAATTCGTGGTAGTGGCAATGGAAAAATTTCAGTGACTATTTCTGGTGACTTCATGATTTGTTATCGCATCGTAAAGTGCATCGGCCGCTATCAATTCATGAAATTGTTTTATCGAAACGCTTATGAAGTTGGATTGATGACGTCAGAAGCGGCCTGTGGGTTGACGTAGTGTCTGAATTTCTGAATAACAACTGCCTAGACTTTGGTTAGATTCATTTTCGACGACATGAACTATTTTTTCTTAAATTAGTTTTTATTTTAGGGCTCCCACACATAACTGCGAATTTGCATCTCATCGCAGAAATCTGCGTACTTGCCCATACAAAGTCTATGTTAGTATGGGCAAGTTCGCGATGCGACGTCGCATCAAGTTCAAGCCCTTACTACAATATTTTATAGTAATATAATATTACGGTTAACAAAATGGTTATTCTGTTTTCCAAAAGTATCTTATGTCTCAATTTGATACAATTACTCGCATTAAAAACTTCATGACATTAGCAAAATCTTTCAGATATCTGTGTCAATATATTTCGCACGAGAATTGCTCCTGTGCATGCGGCATTTTGTGCACCCACTTTCACCGATACAAGACCGCTATCCAACTGGTGATAAGGCTGGTTGCAGAGTCTCGCAGTTTAGCCGCGTAGCCGGCAGTAAGCAGTGCGGCTGAGTGCGTTTGATACAGAGTAGCAAAGAGTCGACATACAATTTCAAATCAAACTTGACTCGATGGGTAGCGCTATGACTAGTGAGACTCGTGCGTTAGATTCTCACCCAGAGCAAACATTCCTGTGATGAGCGATATATTTGCTCTATATCTGGGTACATTATATCTATATTTAAATGTATGCATTTAAAAGTATCTTTGTATGTATAATGTATATCAATCTCTGGTTTTCATAATACACGAAATCCTAGTTTTGGGCCAGATGACCGTGTGTGATTTGTCAAGAATAAATATTTTATTTTATTATTTATTTAAACTCTAAATCATTTTATTACGTTACTGACAAGGTAGGCGCCGTGAAATCACGTCGCGTTTTGGATGATTAGGAACAGTGGTGTAATACCAGATAATTAAAGCGTTAAAGTTTTGTCGTTTAATGACATTATGTATATTTGTTGATAATCTGGTTGTAGTCTATGTTGCACAATAATATTCCAAAGAATATCTTACATTTACATCAACGTGATCGCAACTCTGTATCAAACCTAATGCATGTGCGTGCCAAGTTCTGTCGAACTGTCAACTGCGTTCGACGTGCAAAAAATCGAAATCGTCTTAATAAAGCCGAAAGATATGTGAGTCTGTGATACATTAAGATAACTAGCACTTGTTAGTAATTACTGGAAAAGTTCACTCGTTTAAATGGGATATTTAATTAATATGAGGTTATTAGTTTACTGTTCAATGTTCATATACTTATATTGTTCATACTTCTTAATAAATAGTGGGCACATGTTTACCAGGCTTTATAAGGGAAAGACGGCGGTGGCCTGGTATTGCACTACTCGCAGTAACTTTTAGGGAATTTAGATGTACACCTATGGACGTGCGTTACGCCACCTTCATACACATCTTGTATGCATGTTTCCTCACGATGCACCTATGTATAACTGTTTATCTTTTCCCATTTTATGTTGTGCATAAAGTGTTTTATTCATTTATTCATAGTATTTATTTATTTATAGGTTATTGTGTACAAAACAGGCATAATGAAGGTTGACATAAACTAATCATACAGGTACAACTCAATTAAATAAAATAAATATAAAAAATAGACACAAATATTAAATAGACACTGAAAGTTTTAATCAAACTAAAAGCACAAAATAACATAGATTTCACGCTTGATAAGGGAAAGTAACAGTTTCGTACTTTTCCACTGCCCATGGAGACAATGACACAAAATTATACCATTATACTTCTTACTTGAGGTATACGACTTACCGTTTCCATGAATGGATGACAGTTCAAAAACATGAAGTTTACACAATAGGCCATTGAAAAAACTCGAGGAATCTTTACTTACATGAAATAAAATAACCAGAGGTTTATTATTCATTCTGTCTTTCCAGCTGGCTTTCGAGTAATGAAAGAAGTCCGCATATCGATTCCTGAACTGTGTATTGAAAAAATCCGCCAAGTGTGCGTCGGACCGATAATAGTGTAGGGTTCCGTAGCCCTATTTATTCGAAATAATAATTCGTCCTTTATATGGAAGGCGTATAAAGGACGAAAGCACCTCTCAATAAAGTTTAAAAAATATTACAAACTGAGATTAAATTTTTAAGTCATCTATTTTGTGCCGAAATTTCATACAATTCGACTCAACAATGCTAAAGCTTATACAATGTGACAGTATGTCGTCATATTATAGCCCGTTGACTGACGATGGTTAGACAGACAGACAGGCAGACCTTGCAATGGTTATTTGTAGAGATTACGGTTAGGGTTCGGTAAGAAAACAAAGTTAAAACTTTGCATTTTGTTATAATTTTTGGTGTTCTGTACTACTACTATTTAATTACCTTTACTTTGTTCCATTAAAAAATAGATGCCATGAAAATGAAAAAAAAAAAAAATAATAAAAAAAAAGCCAATGAAAAAAAAATACATTAAGTAAGTTATTGTCTATCAAGATTACTTCTTAACTGTTTCAGACAAATAAGGAAATCGATCTTAAGGATCTATCGATATATTAGTGCGCAGTAGATCAGGAGCAGAAGGGTCAGGTTTCCACGGCCTTGAGGCTGCGGTTTGATTACCAACGCCTGCCTTGCGCCGGCGCCGCCACTTCTTTTGCGGCTTCGTGTCATGCATAATCGACAAGTAGATTGCGCATGTAGATAACATGTAGATGAATATAAGTACACTGAGTGGTATGCGTTAATTGAGAAAATACTAAAAGAAGAGCGGATTAAAAGATTAAAACTGGTTTCATTAAGATCAGCAGAGTCAAGAGAATTCACACTCGTAGCGTATCGTTTAATTAAATCTTCGTTTTATGATATAAATAATATCTTGAGTCTAGCATCTAGTACCCAAGCACCTTTATACTAGACTGTGGTCTCGTTATATCTATAGATGTCAAGTTCGAACAGACAAACTAACCCATGTAACAAACGAAAAAGAACACGGCGCAGTCACTTTTTTAGTCGGCCAGTTAGATCGGCTGCGTTCCCCGCCCGATGCGCGTGAGTCACCAGACGGCATACCAACGCGCACCATGCACCGTACGTGTCAACCACCTATTTATGTCGCAGGACGAAGCGCAAATAAAACAGCATCAAAGGGATGTCGGATTCCGCACGGTGCCGATGCGTTTTCGCAGTGTGAATGCGACCAAAACGGCGGCCATTGTCTACGGATGACTGGTTAACGCAAATAGATAGAGGATCTGGCGTTCTGTATGAGCAATGGCACTCGGAATGACTAAGTAATTAAATGGCTTATCAGATCTAGATATTTCTGGCTGGAACTGCTTACAGATTGGAAACAAACTTGTTAAGAACAGCAAGTGAAATTTTCTAAACAAACTTTTTAATTTCATGGAAAGTTTAAAATTATCTAAGACCTTGAGCTATCTATAAAATAAAATATATTATTATCAGCAAACAAAATAAAACTATAAATTGAGCTAAATATGATCTTAAGCTAAGTTTGCATTTGCCTATGTGTGACAACTTTACACAGACTATGTAATCCATTTTAATAGGGTTATTTTACTCTATACAAGAAAAAATCTAAAACTGCTTATTTACTGTGGTATTTGTAATAAGTAATCGAATTAATATGATTTCTATATAATAAAATGAGAAAAAATATTTTATTTTTGATTTACAAAAATCTAGTTTTTTAATCTGTAATTCAAATATCTGAAACGACAGCCGCCATGCTGGTTGTCATGTGACGTCACAATAGTGGTAAACAATGACATTTTGTTCGCAATATGTGTCAAAATTTTAGTACAGAGCTGTTTTGCTTACTCCTGAAATGACGTCACGACCTAAACATCATGGCGGCTAGCGTTTTCGCCCGCTAATTGGGAATGATAATTTAAAATGTGATTTTGGGGTACTTATAGGTTTCAAAAAAAAAATAAAAAAATATGTTTGACTTTTTCCCACGTAATGATCAGTTTGAGATACTTTTCAAAAAATGGTGAAATACCCTATTCAAATATGGCATGTGGGCTGGCATCCCACTTAGTAATAATATATATGTTTGGATAAATTAGACAGCTAAACTCACCTTTCATCCTCATTGGGCACAGATGTCTGCGGGTCCTCCTTTCCGTCTCCAATATCTCCGGCCTGCAGGTTGTCCGCAGGCACCTCTGCTGCACCACTATCACACACATTCACATTGCTCATCACTGTTCCACCACTGATCGCGTGAGACACCACACTAACCGGGCTGCCGAAGCCTTGGCCCTCGTGGCCGGCTGGCGCCGCGTTATTCACATATGCTGTCGAGTTTACCGGCAACGACACTACTGGAGAATTAGTTCCAGAGACAGTAGATTCCGGTGCCACACTGCTCTGAGACATCACAGGCACCACGCCACCGTAACCAAGTCCCATACTTGTTTGAGATTGCACCACGTTCGCATGAACTCCTCCGCCCATACTGATTGGCATGTTTTGCTGCATAGACATCGGAATGTTTTGATGAGCCATCTGGGGCACTGTTTGGTTGGACACATACTGAATCTGGCCCTGACCACTCACTTGCTGTTGCATCATATTCTGTTGAGCCATGTGCTGCCCAACAGGCATTTGCTGGTTGACGTTCGCCTGCTGCATGAATATAGGATCTGAGGAGGGTATCTGCATACTAGGCTGATTCCCATCTAGAGTCATCTGCATATTCTGTGGAGCGGACATCATTTGCATATTTACTTGTGGCACATTTCCTTGTTGAGGGGCCATTGAGTGGACAGGAGGAGCCTGTGGCTGGTTTAAGCTCTGGAGATTCGCAGGCAAAGTTGAGCCCTGTGGTTGACTGACCATTGGCTGCAGATTGGAAGGAAGCGTTGCACCTTGCTGTGATGTAGCAATACTAGAGAGCACCTCTTGTGGCAGAGTCTGGCCTTGCTGGGTCATCTGTGGCTGCTGAGTGTGATACTGGGGAACATTGTGCTGTGGCTGCACCATCTGGGGCTGCTGTGATGATGGCATACTAGTATTAATCATTTGCTGGCCAGTAGACTGCTGGTTGACAGCTTGGTTATATTGAGGCTGCATAGCTTGCTGTTGCATTTGAGGATGCATTCCAGGGACCACAGACTGCTGGGGTTGAGAAGGCAGCTGATGCATTTGAGTTTGCATCTGTGGCATCTGTTGATTGGCTCCCAGCTGTGGCGGTATTTGCATCTGTTGTATGTGATTGGGTATCTGTTGGTTCTGTAACGCCTGCATTTGAGCTTGACTAGGCAGGTGTTGGAGTTGGGCTTGCTGAGCTGACATAGTCTGCTGACCTTGAAGATGGTGACTTTGCCCCATGTTAGTCATTTGAGCCTGCTGCATTTGGTGAAGTTGCTGGGCATTTGGCTGGTTCTGCATCTGCTGCATTTGCATTTGTTGCATTTGGGGTTGCTGGTTGGGCACTTGGGCCATTTGTCCTTGGTTGGGGATGCCCTGCATCTGAGGCATCTGCTGTTGCATTTGTTGCATGTTAGTCATCTGGGCCTGCGGCAGGTGTTGGTTTATCTGCTGCATCTGCTGATTGGGCATTTGCTGCATTTGTTGAGTCATTTGTTGGTGCATAGGTATTTGCTGCATCGCCATACCCTGGGATTGAGCAATGACCTGCTGTAATTGGTGTTGAGGAAAGCTCTGCGGTATCTGCTGGACTTGTTGTTGTGGTGCAGATTGAGGATGGTTCTGAGGTGCATTTTGCATAGTGATGTGTGTCATGCTCTGTGCCACCTGCTGGGGCTGCTGGATGTTCTGGTTCGGCATCTGCTGTGGCATCTCCAGCGGCGGCGACTGGACAGACACAGACTGTGTCACAGGCATTGATTGCTGCACAGCATTGATAGGTTGAGTCAAGGATTGTCCTGGGGAAGCCATAGGAAACTGTTTTTGGACACTCTGGTCCAGCGCTTGCATGTGTGGAGCATTTCCTTGAATATCTTTAGGCCCTTTATTTGTCAGATCATTGCACTGTTCATCGTGCTGGCTATCATTTATTACGACTCCACTATCCGGAGCCTGCAACGCATTAGTTTCCGTAATATCCAAGTTGTTGTTCAATGTGATCGGTGCATTTGGTTGACTAGTTGTGTGATCCAAGTAATCCATACACAACCATCGACCCCGACGAAATGGTTCTGTACTTTCTATTTTCACAACTTTAAAACGTTCATTCCTAACATGTTCTTGTATCTCTTTCATTCCTTCCTGCGGCTTGGCATTTCCTATGAGATTGATAATGCTACCAGTTCCGGCGTTGGTTACACTGACATGCATGTCATTCACTTCAGTGTTATTACTATTTGGCACAGCTCCTTGGTTAGCGGCGTTGTCCTGGCCGACGATGGCGAGCCCGTACTGCGAGCTAGTCGGGATGACGGGGGCGCAGCCTAGCGATGCACTTGAGGCGTTGTAAAACACATCGTCTTTCGAGAAAGTGTCCTCCGAGTAGCTCGGTGTTTCATTCTCTATGTCCGTCACCCTCGATATGTCGTCGGTATGAGATTCGTCTAGATCGTCGCAAGAATCTTCGCCAGCATCAGTGCTAACCCGATTTCCTTCCGTCACACTGGTGATCTGAAACGAAGATATTTTTCTTGGGTTATGAGCGGACTGGAGGCTCATCGGGTGAGTCACTCCCTTCTCCGACTCGTTCAGCCGTAGCGATTCACTTGTGGTGCGGTGAACGACGTTGTTATACTTGTTTTTCTCACTAGTTTTATGTGACTTTTGAATCAGATTGTCAGCCATTATGCCGTCCGAATCGAATGACTATCTAAAGAAAATTTCACTGTTTATTGGCTTCAGAGACATTTGACAGCTATTCAGTCAAAACGATATACGAAAGACAAAATCATTGTACACTCACAATTTCACAAACACGGTAATTTAACTATTTAAAGACTTAAAATTCATTAGTAAACACACACAGTGTCGAACATCTTTCAGACGGCAGCAACATGGCGGCCATTTATGCGCAATGCATTATGGTTGACAATTTGCAACTAGGAATAGACAAGGTAGACTTTTATTTTCAACTTCTACAAAGTTCCACAAGATAGCAGCACTGAAAGTTTTCAAATATACACAATAAATTTAATAAACGTAGTTTTCACTATTTACTTAATTATTTATTGATAAAACTTGTAGTTCATCATAAAATATTATGATTTTCAACTCTTTTACTCAATAATCTAGCTAACTATTAACCATAAATTATTTGTATGTAGGCTATGATAAAGAACCTAATGGAATTGTGATTTATCATATCAAAGACAGATGGCGCTTGTACATACTATACATGTACAAAATATACACATTTTTTTGATATCATATAAATCGTTTAAAGTTTGAAAAAGCTAGTCAGAAAATTTCATATTTTCATTATTTAATTAAAAAAGAAATCACTATACTTAAAATGAATGAATTAAAAATGCATGATAAACAATATTTCTGAAAGTTCCGCTATTCATCGTGAGATGACACGAAATCTGCGAATAAGTGACATCTACCGTTGAGTAGCGTAACTATAAATAGTTCTTAATAAAATTGATAGATGGCATTTGACAAGCAATATCAAGGTGAATTTTACCCTACTGCACCAGAAGGAGGGTTATGTTTTTCTTTTCGAGTGTCTGGATGTATGTATATTTATTAGATTTTGTACGCTCTGTAGCCTAAACGGCTTGATGGATTTTAGCTTGAGAGGTGTCGTTATATTCGTCTTGATCCCGAGATTGATATAGGATACCTTCATTTTAATGCAGTCGTGTTTTAATTTTATTTTAATTATGGTTCGATTATATTTTTTTTAGTCTCCCTAGGAAATTATTTTTTTAAATCAAAAAGCGCATGTGAAGTGTGTAAATGTTTTATTTTTTGGTGCAACACGTGTGCTTGTTGGGGAATTACAGATTTTGGAATATAAATGGTGCCTTTACACAATCAGATTTGAATTCCCCGATGTGCCCCGACGAAAGCGCATTATTTAGAATTTCTACGAAACTGTTGTAGGTCCCGTAACTGAAGCTTCTTCTAACTGAAAGTTCTTCAATTTCTTCTCTATATTTTAAATTCGCTAAAAAGTTGATTACCTATGCTATTAGCTAAAAAAAATTTTCTTACACTTTTTAATATAATAGATAACCTTAGAAAGTGTTGACTTATACATATAATTATTTACCTAATTTTGTAATTATAGTTTTATAACATAGACATTTTCTCTTTGATTTTTTTTCTGTAGCAGACTGTATTCTCTTAATAAAAATACTTTCGAGAAGAGGAGTACTTACTAATTTATTTAAAAATATTTTTTTACTATTTTCTTTATTGCAGATTATATTTGTTATTTTTTTGTTTGTGTGCAATAAAGTGTAAATACTCGTACATACACATAGTTACATACGTATTTCCAACAGGCCCTTGAACTTGTTATGTTATGTCACAAAAAATTGAGTTGCCTTACTTGCTATTATACTTACCTACCTAGATACCGGTTATCGTTAATGGGATTAGAACACTTGATCATTAAATGTTGTCAAAAGAATACAAATATTACAGCATCCATTTATTACGTATGTATACAAATAGATTTGCTTGTCAAATAAATGTTTGCCCTGGGTGGGAATCCAACTACCGTCAGGGGCTCACGGGTACTAATCACTAATCAATGTGTCATCGAGTTTATTTAGATATCTATTTAGGTGTTTTGAATCTAATATGTAGAAAATTATTGCTGAGTTTCGTCATTGAAAGAATTATTGGAGAAGGAGGTAAATACACATTTTCAGTTTAAATACAAAATAATTCTGCATAAGACCCTGCTGGCTTATCTGTTAATTTCCATTTGTAAGTCTATAAAATGCCAAAACAAATGCTGCCTACACTACCATCTGATAACAAGAGAATGAGACATCAAACCTTCGAACATAGAATTAACAATAGGCAGTTAAGTAGGTACCTCTAGAAAAGCAAATCTCATTGCAAAAAAACTTACGTATGGTCCACTGAAAATCACTGGCACCCACAAATTCGCGACCGCTACTCTGGACTGACTCTCGGACCCCGGCCATTACTTGCAAGGTTACCGATTTAGCATCCCCACCAATCCGGACACCTTAAACGAACCTAATTCGCTATTATTCGTAAATTGCCCTCCGTCCGGGATAAAGATACTGCGGACTGCGGACTCCTTAGTTGCGCGGCTTGCACGTGCGTTGGGCTCGGGACCGAACCCGGGCGAAGCGGTTGTCTAGCACAAACACTGATACGGACCGGCAGTCGATAAGATACACTCCACCCATTCACATCTAGTTAATGATGTGTTTTTATTACCTTTAATTTGTGCACCTATGGACGACCTTTCGAAAAAGACAGACATGGAGGACGAAGAGGAACTAGGATGCTTCAGGCGCTTCATTGCGGGTTTGCGGATAAATCCGAACCTGATCATGTTGAAAGTGACTCTCTTTGTGATGTACGGTGCCACTGCATCCCTTCTCCCGTACCTGACGATCCACATGCAAAGCATAGGACTGACTGTACCAGAGATTTCGTTTGTGTACCTTGCGCTGCCGTTCACGACATTTTTAAGTCCGCCTATAACTGGTAAGTTTGTAGAGCTTTTAAGGTCAACATTTTTCATACCTATTCTCTTCTGAAGCCCATAGCCATAGCGTATGGGTCTACCTAGACAGAGTGACTGGTTGAAAATAATGAAAGATGAAAGAAATAATGAAAGTCGGATGAAAACTGAACATCTTTTCGAGACCAAAATATTGAAACTGACGAATTCTCCTATAAAATACTCATCAGTTGAATATTCGTGTGGTGCTACAGTATCTTGAAATTCGCGCTATTCATATTGATATTTTATGATGACTGTTTATTAACCTACCATAATGAAACATAATTTGTACCTATACTTAACAGCTTTTATATGTTCACTTAGAGTGGCGGATTGAACTTCGAAAACAACTATTATACTTACACACATCACTAGAGAGATATGTTCGAAATTCCTCGTATGCGTAAATATAACATTAAACATGTAGACTGAAATGTAATATTTATTCTTAGCACAACACAAGCCCTCTTTCATGATAGTTTCTTAGATAACTATATTATAACATTAGTCATTGTTTGTGTTATATGACTTATAACGAACTGCAGTCTGCAGTCCATCATTTTTCATCCACCTACACTAGGTACTTACTATCAGCACTTGAGGAGCTGGAAGACGGCCATATACATCTACCATCCTTCCATACAATTGTTTTTCACTAACCACAATTCTAAGCCACTTTTTCAATAAGACGATGGCTTCACAAGATAATCAGTCCATCTGCCTGTCTAATCATCATAATCATCATGTCACCCGGGACAGATCCACTGCTCTGCCCTCGGATGACAAAACGCGGCAACCCGGGTTACCGCGTTTTGTCGTGACGTAATGTGGGCAAAAATTAATTTACTCCATTTAAAACCAAAATACAAAAAACAGTAACCTAAAAATCCTATAGAATGTTTAACAAATCGCGAACTTTAAAGGCGTTTTTCTCAACTTCACTAATTTTAGGTTACCGCGTTTTGTCATCTGAGGGCAGTGCTGGACATAGCCCCCCGGTATCCGCTTACACAGATACCACGGTTTTGAGCTGAAAATACACCATTGGCTTCGTGTAAGCCTGACTACATCACCGGTTCACCTAGTGGGGAGCCGTCTCATAAACAAAAATAAAGTTTTTTTTTTAATTTAAGTAGATGCTGTACGCATTCTTTTAAATTGTATTTTTTTCTACCTAGTACAAAGTTTCTACCACTCGGAACTTGTACACAATAACGACCTAATATCGTAAAACAAAATATAAGGTACTAGCTGGTTCCCGCGACTCCGTCCATGTGGACTTGGGGTGCCGTCTGCCGTCGCCAATTATTGTCCTTGCTCGCTTACCTTTTTAACCGACTTCAAAAAAAGGAGGAGGTTCTCAATTCGTCTGAATCTTTTTTTTATTTTTTTTTATGTATGTTCACCGATTACTCGAAGACGCCTGAACCGATTTGGAAAATTATTTTCTTGTTCAAGAGGGTATACTTTACAGGTGGTCCCATATAAATTTTATCGAAATCGATTCAGCGGTTTTTGAGAAAATCAACAAAAACATAGCAAAATTGGAGTTGTTGCGATTGAAGTCGGTTGTTTTTAACGTATTCAGCGTGGTCAATTATAAAAAACTAACATACAATAAAATAAATAGGTAATTAATAAACAATTTAGAAAAAAGGGAAAGAGTCATATGTGTAATTGCTAAGCTATAATATGATAAGCTGTTTTATTAAGTTACTATGAATAAAGGTTTTGTTTGTTGTGGTCAAGTTTGTTCGCCAATAGATTGCAAGATATCAGCAAACCAAAAAAAGTTTTTTGAACCGCCACGGTATTTTTTTTCAAAAGTGTTTTTATGTGCAGTTTACATCGAATTCAACGAAACGTCAATTCCTCATCATTATCCTCGTCCAGTAATCTAATCACTAACATTTCTCAAATAACAATCATCTTACAGGTTTCCTAGTTGACCGCTTTGGAGAATACAAGCCTGTGGTCATCACAGCGCTGATTCTGAATGCCGCCTTCCATCACTCCCTACTCCTGATACCGCACCAGGAAACACCGGGGGTGATGCCATCTGCTTACATCATACGTCACCCCATCACCAATGACGTTGAGGTAACTCAGTCAATCATTATTTTCTAACTCAGTAATGAGCGCTCCTGAACACACTGAACTTGTAGGAATGTTTAATTTTCTTCCGTTTCAAACATTCTCAAGAGGTTCCAAATATTTAATTAGTTTAATGTATCAGGAAATACTGAAAACTAGATAGCTATAGATAACTAGATAGTTATCAGATGATTGTATAATAACGGATGATAGTTTGTCCCAGACCCTGAATTGAGTGAAGTTAAGAGTAATATGTAATTAGTGTATTTTTTTCTTATTATAAACAACAGTTAATATTACAATAAACATGTAAATAAGAAGAGACATTCAATCTACTTATCCAAGGTCATTAATAAGTTTCATAAAAATGACGATAACGTCGTATCCCGTATTTGTTTACGAATTCCTTAAAACAGTTCGCCCTAATTTGAAGAACTAACCTAGCACTATGTTTAAGAATTTAAGCCAATAGACGTTATCCGGCTCGACGGACCAGAGCGACGTTCTCACACCGGCTCAGTCCATAAATTTGAATTAGTGCTGGGAATTATGCGAAAATTATGCTTAATCAGCTGTGTCTTTAGGCTTTGCTTACTTATGGACTTGTTTACTAGACGAAAAATCACGGTGAAGCTAAGATGGAAATTTCATTTAGCAGCTTTATTCAAGAGCAAGTAAAATCAGTATCGGTAGTCAGTATTAAATGAGTAATCCGTATTCGATTTATATCTTATTAAAAAAAATCTCATTAGATTTGGTGGAGTCCCTGCCCTAGTCGAGAATGTCCCGATGAAGACGAACAAGTGGACTTTGTTCTTGATAGGTGTATTGACCATTGCACCTGGAGACCCACGGAGAGTCCAGCTACTGACCCTGATGATGATATTGACGACATTGATATCCATATTGATCATAAGGTCAAGGTTCCTAATTTGTCGAACAGTAGGTAAGTAATTATTTGCCTTTGTGATAATAGTTTGGAATGCCTTTGACTTGATCGTTAGATTTATATTTTTTTAAATTCAAAATTCAGATTAATATAATACGATTTCACTCAACACAAATTCGTTCATACATTTCGTAAGAACGTAGTTTCATTATTACCAAAAAACCAATGATAAGCCTTTAATCTTGACAAATATGAGAAAAAATTGTAACTGCTAGTCTTCCGAGAAAACAGAATCCTTTCAAACAAAGATAAAAACAATGTATTCAATGACTTCACCGTTTCTGCTTGTGTGTCTATATTTTAGTTAATACATAGCTTATTAATATGAAGGACTGGAGGAAGACATTAAAAATGATGGACACAGGAATCTATTAAAAATATAAGTGGTCTAAAAACTAAAATGATATCTATTAAGAACATATAAAATTTCAGTTTGACGGATAGTGAAGAAGATTTTAATGATGCAGCATACTTTATAATAGAAGTGCACGATGATCTTGGAGAGCCTAAAGAGCAACTTGGCATTGAAATGGAAAGGGTTAGTACTGAACTCTGTCGATCTTTAAAAAGGTAAAGATAAAAAATAATTTAACTTAATCATTGACAGGATGACAACGAAACGGTAACAGATTTTAGATCCAGATTTGGCGAGAAATTCTTCATAGCTCAAGGAGTAAATATATCTGTGTTGGATAAAGAAGACTTAAGATGCGGTGGACTAGTGAAAGCACATAATTTAACTGATTTGGCGAAGCAGCGTCTGGAAATACTATCGGCTGAGTGTATGGTGCAAAAATGTGAATTCAGGTAAATAATTACAAACTATCCAATAAAATATGTAAAATTTTTGAGACAAACGTAAATCCAGCTATGCAACCAATTACCGAGTTTTATATCATGTGTTGTCTAATAGAAGATATAACAGTCATTTTGATAAAAATTAGTAAATTGCCATGCTTATCTTCGTAGTTAGAGAGACAAAAAGACTCAAAAGAAAAAACATTAGGATAAAGAATGTTGTTTCACACAAAAATATCAAACGAAGTTTATATTTTTCTAAATATATTATTTTTGTAATAATTTAATTAACTAAACTTATATAGCATTTGAAAGAAAAAAATATTGTATACAATACAATGTCGGCCAAAGGAAAATGTTGCTGAAAGGTTGTTTAGAGTATGAACAGAGAGGTAGTGTAATATAAAGATCATTGTCATTACTCATATTGTAGCCTAACGCAAATCACTATAGAAATAAATTTAATTTAAATCTTTCGAAGTCAACGTTTCATTAATCAATGGAAAATTACAGGCGTGGAGGCCCTGATATCTGTCCACCAGATTACAAAGAGAGCGATGACAAGACGTTCTACATTTACTTCTTTTTGCGGTTTATGGGCACCATAATGCTGTCAGCTGGAGTCACAATCATGGACCCCATCGCTCTGACCATGATCCAGAAGTATGGTGGCGACTTTGGAAGGGAACGACTGTTTTCAAGCATAGGAATGGCTATATTTTCACCTATCACTGGCATGCTCATAGATATGAGGAGTAAACAAGTCGGTATGTAGTACCATCCCGTAATCGTTATCTTTTGTCAATAGGCTGTTACTAAACCGATGTTTGCATCGAATATGTTGATTGCAGGTTACACCGACTATTCAGCTGCGTTTTACACATACGACGTTTTGCTTCTGGTGTCAGCCATAACAGTAGCCGTAATGCCACTTGGAGCGAAGCTACCAGCAGATAATTTACTACGCGATCTAGTCAATATTATCAGGATGCCCCACATAATAATATTCATATTCTTCCTCTTCGCTTTGGGAAATTTTTGGGGATTCATCGAATCTTATCTCTTCCTGTATTTAAAGGAATTAGGCGCTCCTAATTTCTTATTGGGTTAGTATTATTCACGTTTATTTATATTTAATTAGAGCTCTCATAGATGTCTTGGTGCTTTAGTAATGGATCACATGAATACTTGTGCACGGGAAAGCAATCAGTAAACATTGTATCTATCTAGATGATCTGCTTGTTTTTGTTATCTGAAGTGCATTCAAGAATGGCAAAGACCCTGAGTAGAAAATCCTGCCTCCACATAATAAATACCAGGAACAAATTATCTAAGATAAAATCAGTCGTGATTGTGGAAATCGCATCTCCAGTTTCAAATATAAACGATTCAGGGCAATTGGATAATCTAAGATAGATCAGCTTGATGTTTTGTTTTTATTTATGTTGCATAAATTTTCAACGACGAAGCGTTGCCGCATCGGCTTTTCTTTCTGAAAAATAAGCATATTTGGATTTAGAATCTGAATAAATAGTGTTCTATCAAAGAACTCACAGGGATTAACTAAAATAGATGCACGAATAATTAACGTGTAGGTAACGGATATTGCTTAAAGTAATCAAACAATATTTTCCACAAAAGTAATTTACGAATTTCTAACAAAATAAATCTTTACATTTGCTATATGAAAAGTTGAATGTAGCCCTCCTGTTATTTAAACTGATTTACCACTTGTTTTACAGGAATAACCGTGACCGTCGGAACTCTAAGCAGCATCCCGTTCCTGTACGGAGCTGATGCCATCACAGCCCGCATCGGTCACGTCAACGTTATAATCATTGCATTCTTCTCACACGCTGCGAGACTCGTGGGCTACTCCTTTATTGAGTGAGTTCAGATTTATTGTGTTCATTATACTTATGTCTTATGTCTAATATCTTCTCTTACGTTCATATTTTCAACTGACACTTCTGAGTAAAATGCTCATTGCTCACCCTTCATTAAGAGATAATGATACTGACTTAAGTAAGAGTTTCCTTTGTTTTGAGGTCCGTATAATATACATTCATACGGGCTCAGATATACATTATATCCTACCATCAACTAAAACCAGTAAAAGCGAGTCTAATCCTAAAGGAAATCGAATTTGCAAAAGATGCGTGAAGCTAGTGTTAGTCTTTCTATATTCATTGGAAACCTTAATTTGCTTTTATGTAAGCCTTGTGTTTAGCTACATTCTGATATTCACAAAGGTTATTTACTTCAGGAACAAGGACGCGACTGTCATTTGCACATTAAAAATCCATTTATATTTACTCCATTGTCAAGTTTATGAGCACAACAATGTGGTGGGTGGACCTGTGTGGCGGAACTTCGGAGCTAGTTTCATTACTATCTTGTTTTAGTTCCCTTGGGTTATTGTTAGGTACCTTTTAAGATAAACTCATCAAACTTCTTCGTGCCCAATCATTAAGATATACTAAGAACTGTTAATCCTACGTTAATCTGTAAATCAGTGTTTTTCAACCTTTTTCAATACCCGACCCCCTTACAAGTTAAAAAACTCTTGCGACCCCCCCTAGAGCCATAAACATACAAAATGTAAGTGATTTGAAAGACTAGGTTTATAGTTTTCTTCAACTAGAATATGATTTAGTTATTAACGTCTCCAAAATAGAACCGCTTTTTGACAAATTGTTAAAAAATAAACAGACTCAGCCTTTTCACTAAAATAGTTTTTTTATTGCAGTGTAAGACCTACAAACACTTACTTTTTCTTTGAGAAAGGCTTCACTTCACTGACAGGTTGAAAAACACTGCTGTAAATTATCGTCGTACAGCCATAAGCCCTGATTTCGCTTAGAGCAGCCACAATTTTAAATGATCCGTGTGTGCTTTGTCCAGGATATTTTTTATTTATAATTTGTGGGGTTTAATCTCAAAATAAATTTTCACTTTGTAGCCCTTGAAATATTCTCAATATCTTCCCGTACAATTTCAACAGCTGCTCAGATTTTCTTTTTAGTATCATGGTTTAGTATTATATTTGCTTACAGAAACTCTTGGTGGTGCTTTCCGTTCGAGGCTATGGAATCACTGTCAGTTCACCTGATGTGGGTGGCAGCAGCTACATACTGCGCGATGCTTGCCCCCAAAAGTCTGCTAGCAACCTTGATCGGTGTTCTTGGAATGGCGCATTTCAGTCTTGGTAAGTCATAATTAGCTTTCAATCTTAAGTTAATTATTGGTTTATTATGTCTCTGGTTAATTATTGAGTTACTCTATGTCTTTTTTACCGTTTTCGCTTCAAGTCACTCTTAATAATATACTTCTGTTTCTGTACAGATAACATCATTTGTCAATTCAAAGTATAAAAAAAAAATTAAACGTGCTGCACTGCTATATAATGCCATAATAACACAATGACCATATAAAATTGTCATGCACTTCTTCTCGAGATATTTTATTGTTAGTTCTGAAATTATGTTTTTTAATCAAGTTGACTATTATTTATTATCTTATAATATTTTGTAAGAGAAGCATGTTTTAAATTTGGCACTTCAGAATTATCTCTACTAATTTATGTTCAAATAATGAAGGTACAATAGAGAAGAAAAGCATCTCCGATAAAAGGATATTTCGTTCATCGACTTGCAAATACTGAGATTCTAAAATATATATATTTCTCACGTATTTATTGTTTGGTGATTTTACGTCATTGTAACATGTGACAATATGTTAGTTATAAATAAAAGTATAAGCTTTCTTAAATGTCAGAACAGTAGTTCTATAATATCTGACATCATAAAATATTTAAAATAAAAAAATAAATTTTATTAAATCGAACAGGTCAATTCTGATGTATACTCATTAGCAAAACACCATATTTTAAAGAATATGTTTATAACAATTATATAATTTTAAATATCGTATGACTGCAAACTACGATATATCCAATACCTCTTTGAGGTCTCTCACCAACAAAACTGCTGTTACCGACTAATTCAGTCGTAGGAAGTTGCTGTGGGTGTGGATTGGTTACACACTTCGTTCGTTATCTCATCATACAAGCACAAAATAGACAAAGAAGGTCCGCTCAATACAAACCACTAAAATCGTAAGCATATACATGCTTATAGAAATATACGGTCGTTCGAGGCAAGGTCACGATCGCATAGTACGTGATCTTGCCTACAACAACCGTATATAGGTCACGCCAAACTTTAAGATCGCTGAAGGGTACTGAGAGGGGGAAGTGTGCGTTCACTTGGAATCCTCATGCTCGACTTTTGACATTCTGATTATGCCAATATTTATTGTCTAATAGTGCCCAAAGGAAAAAAATGTGCTATCGTAGTTTCAGAGAAAATCGAGTTTTTCACTGAGGCTGCTAGCGGAATTTTTCGCTGGCAGCCTCATCTCTGGAACCAAGGAACTACTTCGAAATTCGAGCATGAGAAATTCGAGCATGAGGAGGAGTGAACGCACACTTCCCCCACTCAGTACCCTTCAGCGATCTTAAAGTTTGACGGGACCTGTACGTCTATAAGCATGTATATGCTTAGGATTTTTGTGAGCGTATTGAGTGGACCTTCTGTATCTATGTGTTTTGTGATACAAGTGTTTTCCGCTGTGGATTTGAATGGCAAACTGCTGGTGGTATACGTAAATAGAGGCGAGGTCAACCCAAAGAAACCTGAAAGCCCTTACTAAATTACAAACTAAAGTCGGCTGAAATATTGTGAGAGCACGTGAAGTCTGCAATATAATTTCTGACCTAACAATAAGATTTAATGTACCAGGACCTAAAGAACATTTCTACTTTACAGGTAGAGGCAGCGGCAGCTTTGGCGGCGGGTTCCTCATCGCCTCCCTGGGGACCCGTGAAGCTTTCCGGTACATGGGTCTCATTGCTTTCCTGGGCGGGGTTCTCTATGGACTTCTCCACTATTTCTGGTTAAGGAAGATCAGTACAAAGCCACAGCACGATTACCAAAGCGATCATGATGCTGGTTCGTATGCATCTCATATCATCTCACTATAGTATTATAAATGCAAAAGTATGGATGTTTGTTTGTTTGTTCCACTTTCACGCTGAAACTACTGAACGAATTTGGATGAAATTTGGTAAGTAGACAGATAAAGCACTCGGCTAACACAAAGAATACTTTTATCCTGGAAAACTCGAGGGTGCCCGGAGGAATGGCTAAACTTTGTCACTAGATGGCGCTGCCTTAAAATTTTATTTCTGTCTGGACCCAATTCTGAAGTCCACGCAGACGAAGACGCGGGCGGAAACTAGTATTAGATATTTTAAAATAATATATTTTAGAGGTCTTAAATTGAAGTATTTAAGTGATTTTTGCAAGTTGATGTAGTCATATATTTTAAACACTCTTCTTTGATTTAAGGGCATATATTAAGGTTCTTTAACAGACAAGCGATGCGGTCAAAATACGCAAGAGTTGTTTATTTTTTGTAGCTGACCAGTGCTGTCACAAAACTAACGGAATCGTCTGGAATACTAGTAACGCTTAAGAATATTTGGGCTAAATGCAACTTTTCTTAATAAGCATATTTCTTTTTACAGAAAATGCGGAATCGGACAAGTTGAATGGCGAACCGATTCGTAAAGATGCAGAAACGATGATTTCTCTAGAAAGGCTTCACATGATCACTAGATATAACCCACTGGGGTCACTGCATTCGCTGCCAAGAGGTTCCAGAGCAAGGGTGAGTGTTTATATGTTATTTCCATTAAAATTAAGTTGCGATGCAATTATAAATTTTCTTTGCATTTTCACTTCCACTCTTCATGCTTCTTCTGTGGTTTTTAAGCATAAATTTGAACAAAATTTTTAGATGAACATAACGTTACTTCGTAAAAACAGTTTTACACAAATCGATCAACTTTTATGGAGAGTCCAAACACTTTTTTCTTCGAATTAACTATGTTCTTCGGGGAAATTGTTCAAAATGCCAAATTTTTAGGAGCACCTTATATGTATAAACGTACGTGCATATGCAAGCACTTTTAAGTACTGTACTAAATGGAAACAAAGATATCGATTTTAATACTTTTGGAAAACATTTCTATTTTTTTTTATCTCCACTAGCTGTCCCAAGGCGACATCAACGACCTCTGCCGGAGTCGCAGTGGAAGCAACAGCCAGCGGCGCTGCAGCAACATTGAGATCTCCCCAAAGACTCCTCAAGGGTCCGCCTCGAAAGTGGATCTCCTTAAGTCAGCGCTCGAGATCAGTCATCAACACGGGAAAGGGCATATTTCGAACCCAGTTCTTTCGAGTCCTAATAGACCGCATCTTCATTTGTATAAGGTAATTAAAGTTTATAATTATAATTCAAAAGTATCCAAAGCATTTTTAACTATTACCGCAATGAATATCGGAAATTGGATAGACTGGATTAATATGTGACATTGTTTAGGGTTGCTTGCATAAAGACAAAATGGAGCATTATTGCTGTATCTCTGTTTTGTGTCTGTTCGTCTGGCCGTACATATGTCAGATCTCTGGATCGTTAATTAGAATGTTGACTCAAAACCCGGAAAGTTTCATACATTAAAATCAGGAAATGGGGACCGTTATATTTGACATCATTAAACAATTTTTGTGTTTAATCAAAACGAATCTACTTAGGTATTTGAAATTTTCTGTTTACTGCGTACTATTATACTGTATTTAAACAACAAATACTCAAACACGCCGATTCATAATGTAGTTTGTAAGTTGTGACCAAAACTTTTTTTAAATTATAAATTTTTGGTTCGCTGACTGACGAAGATCATGCTGACGATGCATTCAATTTAAAGCCTAAAAATGAGTTAGCGTGTCTTATCATTAAATCTGTAATGTAAACCAAACTAGGGTAGAAGAAGAATAAATATAATATCAACATTTACTTGATTTACGTAGCTTGCTTTATCTCAACGTCATCATCTAATGTAGAGGGCAAAAAAGAAGGTGATATTGTGTTTAAGTCTTCACTAAATCATGGTATTTAACATGAGATCTGTATTTATGACGCCTATATGAATAATATTTATTCATTACAATAAACATTAAATAGTTTAGAGCCTTTCTTACTTAACCGATTTATATTTATTTACACACTTGTGATACGTATTACCTTGTGTGACGCACACTGATGCAAAATTATAACGTTGCGCTGAAAATTCTATACGGAAGCTTTCACTTACGTTAAATTAGTAATTTTTATTTTTTGTAAAAACTTTTCCTACAGGTAAATAACAAAATAAGATACGAAACCCTTTATAATGCTAAGAAATGTTAAAACATTGACTGTAAACTATTTATTGTACAACAAAATATTTATATTAACAATAGCAATTTGTAATGTAAAGAAGTGTGTACAAAGACGGGCTTATCCCTTAAAGAGATCTCTTTTTCAGCCCTGTTTGACGAGTTTTCTGAAGAAAACATACATATATTGCAAAAACAGCTGATTTGTGAGCTTTGTTTGGAAAGTTATAATAATTAAATATCCAAAAATAAATCACGCACGGGCCCAAAGTAGGATTCCCCATATTATTGAGAACCAGAGACTGATATACATACACACATACGTTTAATTGCAAATATATTGTAGATTAAAAAAAAAAGAGTAATTCTTTTCAGCTCGCAAACAGCGCACCGAAGTTGACACAACGCAACAACATATCCCAGCCAATTTTATCCGAATTTGACCCCCGACGTCGTGATTCTATACCAGAAGAAGCTGAAGAAGACAAACTTATTGTTGTCAAACCTCCAGGCAAGACCAAAAGTGATCACCTAAGACCACCACCAACGTACGACGAAGCTACAAGCGAGCACAGAAAAAGTTGGCATTCAGATGACAGTTCTCCTACATAACAAGCTGGAGGCGGTTCCACATAAAGTCTACTTGGATTATTCATATGAGGTTTTTTTTTTCAGTATACTTCAGTTGGTTTTGCTAGTATCAACTTTGTCTCCCATAGGAATGTTGCATAGTAGTAATGAAATGTAATGTTTTAAATTATCCTCATTATGTCAGTATAAAAACGACCACAGCAGAAAAAAGGCCTCCCCCAAGAATTTTCTCAACGACGGGTTTTTACCCTGTCACACTCAAAGGCTTCTTGCGCCCTTTATCAGTTCATCCCAGTGCAGTGGGGTGCTATCCTACACTACGTACTGTGCAGTCGCCATTCGACAACTTTCTTGTCCCAAAAGCTATCTTGTACACGATCTATGTGTTCCGCCAACTGACATTCAGCTTAGTGATTCTATGAGCTATGTTCTGAGGCTATGTCAGCTACTTTAATCACCCTCCGTATCCCCACTATTATTTTTGCACTAACACCCTATTGAATACTGTGTGGGAACGTAGAAATAAGCTTTTCTCATGAAAGATATTATAACTCGGCAGTCTAACAGCTTTTCCTTCTTTGGCAGGCAGATCATAGAGCCCAGTTATTTGTCAGCGATATATTTTGGTGAAAACCATAAATTTTGTACGGTTTCTTTAATCAACTTATAAGTAGCAACTATGTAAAAGTTCTTTAGTTTTCTAAGACAATATCATCTGTACCTGTATTAAAAAGAATTAAAATTTGAAAAAGGAAAGAAAACTGGTTAACGTATATGTAAATATGTTATAATGTAAGCCATTAATACTAATGTTATTACTAATATAGGTTTCAACAATGTGGAATCGCCTTTTACTCTATTTTACGATAGTTATATTATTTTTTAAGTAAATAAGAATAATGGTGGATTATTAATTTTCTCATTCTGTTTTGTTCCAATAAATTCATCAATTCATTACAATTCATTGCAGCTGTGCGGAACAACCTTTAATTATAAAATTTTCATTTTGCAAACATTGTTATAATTTTTTGATCTGATAGTTCGAGACTAAATAGAGCAAATTTTAAAGGCTTTAATGTAAGTTAAGTTGTAGATAAAGAAGACAAACGTATGAGTTATTCAAATAAATAAAATAAAATTAAATGATGTATTTATTTATTTTGATTCTGTATTATTTCATAATAACATCATCCACCGTAAATACAAGCAAGTTTTTCTATATAATGTCTTGTAATAGAACTGTGGCCTTAATTATACTGCTATCTAACGAGAGAATTGGATAATTAATTATACAAAACAAAATTATTAACGTCGCAGCCACTATCATAAGCGGGAAACTTAAGTAAATGATCATGAACATGGCCACGAAGATTTTTCTTCTCCATCGAACTATTTAGTAAATGCAAATGGTGTCGCTAAATTCTGACCTTCTGACTCAGCAATACAATTGTGACTTATGTTTTTTACAAATTCCAAATCCCAGAATCTTTTCGAATTCAAATTGTTATTTTTCGAAGTCTATCACATCACATACTATACGTACATATAGATTTTTTTGACTCACCAATACAATTTTGACTTATGTTTTTTACAAATTCCAATCATAGAATCTTTTCGAATTCAAATTGTTATTTTTCGAAGTCTATCACATCTCCAAAAAGATTATATATCTATGATGTATCAACCTCACAGCACAATCTTTCTCATCTTTAAGACTTAACAGTCTGCATTTAAAACTCAGACTTTTATAATCAGCTGTCTCTAAAGATATGAATTACAAGTCTACCAAGAACTAGAGTCTACGAATTCTAGTTTTGATCTAGTCTTCGTTTTCAGGGCAGTCTTTTTGATCAGTTCTCATAAAGTAAGCCCTGTTGATGTTGTTCTTATCAGCTGCCATGTAGATTTTCTCCAGGACGGCAACCGGTGGATTCCTTTCTCTTGTCAAGATCCAGGCGAATCCTGTTGCAAACAAACAAATAGATGTAGTCAATAGTTATTTAATAGTCTCGGACATTACGAATGCGCGTTTTCTGAGCATTAGCGCCAGACTTATTTTAGATGAGCTTAAAATGTTTTCTCAGAAGAAGTATATACTGTAGTATAAATTTTTAAAGCATTAATTACACATAAGTATTGCCATTGCAATAATTGTAAAATTGACCAAATATGTTATGTTTTTTTAATTTTTAATTATCTAGACTACATATTTTTATTGTTATTTAAATGTGCTTTTAAATTAAAGTTTATTTATTTAGTTAATGTTAATCTATCTTGCTGTGCTCTACTCAGGGTCTATGTTGACACATTTTACAATTCACCACCTCTGTATACTTTGTAAACACATAGTAAGCAATGAAGTATTGAATTTGAATTAATTACAGAAAAAACAAACAAATATCGTCTATAAGAAGTTTTCAGTTGGTGTTAGCTCCCAGAATCGTCACAAATTCAAATTTTCCTTGACATGATCAATTTGACCCGGCAAATTTGAATATTCTTTTCAAATATGGGTTTCTCAGGTAAAGTAGAAACAAGCAAGAAACTTCTTGAAATATTATAAAAAACTCACCGACCTAACCTGTTTGGCCTAGTGGCCAAAGGATCGAAATTACCACTTTTTTTAGTGTAGTACTTACACAGGTACGGTTATTAAATTTTGTAGTAACCAACTATGTAAAAGTTTTTTGAGTAATATTACAACTGGTATAAGCAAAGGAATGTAACTTAACGACAAGTACTCTTAAACTAACATTCACTATGTAACGTTAATAAGATTTCTCTAAAGATAGTCAAAACTTTCTGCCAGGACAAAAATAATAATGAAAAATGAGTTCTTATTCTTACTTGTATTGAAGAACCCAAAATCAGTGCAGCTCCACACTAAGGAGTAGTTGTCGTAATCGGTGTCAACCACCCAGTAAGGGGCAGCGACGTTGAAGGGCATGGACGGGAATCGAACGGAGAGCTTGCCCTCGTCTGAGCGACTGACCTGGTTCGCTTCTCCTTTGATCTCGGACTGAATTCCCGTACTGAAATAGAATTTGAACAAGGAGTTAGTTTTATTCTGCCTTATATAAAATTATAATAAGAATATGAAAAAACTAAAATTACAATTTTAAAAATAAAGTTGGTATGCTATTAAAAACTTGGACTATTTTTGCAACAGTTCAGTTTTGTCACGGTCTTGTGAATGCTTTTTCGCATTTAATGTCGTATTATTTGACTAATTTTAATTCTTCGTAAATGTATTGTGGTAAATAAGAAAAAAGTTAAAAATCTAAAAGGGAGAAAATGCTTAAAACTTTGTCTTTCATGTACATAATATAAAAAACGATAACTGTAATTTTTTTTAAGAGACGCCACAAACTAAGAGAGAGAGAGAGAGAAGGAGAGACTAGTTTACAAATTAGTCTTAATCGCCCGAATCGGAATGCGTATATGCGTACCCGCGCATGCGCATTTGCACATTCAATTCATCATCATTTACTTATTTAGAAGCAAAAATATGGAAACATGAGTAAGAAAACACACCTTTTACGCTGAATTCAATAATATCAGTATAACTTAGTGCAAATAGAGATGACACGAAAGAAAAGAGGTTTATAATATTATGGGTAATGTAACTCTTAAAAAAAACTTTCTCACGAACGTTACCTTTTGGCACACACAGAATTGATCAAAGCTAATTAGCAATTATCAGTAATATATCGCTATTAAACTGAATAGTGGGTTACTCCGGGAAAAATGTAATCGAGGTACCTTTCATAGAAAGGACCTTCGAGGTTAATAAATGGCTCTAACGATTTTACTGAAACTTTGTACTTTACTATGATTTTATAAGTCTTATTTATACGTTTTAATATATACAGACATACATATAATGAATCCAGACACAGAGCAAGTCATTTGCTCATTACATAAATAGGTATTTGCCCTAGGTGGGAAACAAATCCACGATCTCCAAACCAGTACTCAAGAACGCTTATGTACTGAATCTTTATTTTACAAAAATACTTGTATAACTACACAGCTAAATGGGTTTAAAGTACTAAATGATTAATAGGCAAAAGAGTGTAAGAGATTCAATAGAAAAGAGTGAGCTTGATATTGTACTGTTTAATACTAACAAACTGCTGGTCTGTTTGTTGGTGACCCCAATGAAGCCATTGTCTTTCTCAGTGTAGTCAGCGGTGATGCATCTTCCACCCAACTCGAAGATGGCGAAGTATTTCTCAGCTTCGTACCACTTGCCTAAGTACTGGAAAAAAATTGCTATGAAACAAAACAAAGTCGTAGAAAAAAGTAGTTTTTTACCATTATACAGCTTCTACTTATTACCTAGTAGAAAGAAGCTTAGAAGCACTAGCTAACTAATGGATCTTATTACGCTTATTTTCAACCACAAAAGTAACAAATCTTTTTTTGTTTACGTAAAGTAACAGAAAATTACTTTCATTTAATAGCGTTTCTAAGTGAAAGGCGAATGTAAGTATAACGGGTTTGTTTTATTATTTTCGAAATTAAATATGTAAATATTGACTTGCTATAGCCAAAAAATCATCGATTTAGTTATAGTAGGTAGGGATAAGGTTTCGCAATCCAGCTTCCAAGATTATTGAGTCTCCCCATGATCTCTAATACTTGTTTTTTACACACGTCCCTAGCGTTTCTATTGCTGCCCTAGGTTCGTTGCACTTGCACTCAAGCGCAAGTAGCGCAGTATAAAATTTCCAATATGGCTGGCATTGAAAAGCAAGTGGTAACCGAACTGGAATTGAGGTGGTCACGAGTTCCTTGGCCGGCAAACGGTTCATTTTAAAAGCAGTCTTGTTATTTCTACAATGAGCGCCCTAAACCCGCTTTTTGTGGTGTTTTTAAGTATGTATCTATTGAGGACACCATATAACTAAGTCTTTAGTAAGTATCCATAATGAATGAGAAATTTACGTCTTTGTAAAAACTTAGAAAATCTATCTCCTTTATAAAGCAATCAAATAAAATTGATAATTACATATATACAGGATGTAACAGAAAGGTGTGATAATACTTCAAGGTTGGCATTTACCCATCAAACTGAACAACTTTTGTTCTACAACATTGTTGAAATCGCAAAGAAATTTTCGGACTTTTCATACAAACTTAGTTCGCCAGCTGATCGATTTGTATGAAAAGTCCAAAAAAAAAATTGCGATTTGAACAAAGTTGTAGAACAAAAGTTGTTTAGTTTGATGGGTAAAAGCCAACCTTGAAGTATTATCACACCTTTCTGTTACACCCTGTATATTTATTAAAGACAATGTTTCTCTACATAATATAGGTATTATATTAATTTAATAAATCTATCGTGACATTGTAACCAGTATATTGTTATTTACTGTATATTTTATACACTGTACAAATTATCCTAAGGAAATATACTACAAAAAATGTGTTGAACAGTAAAATGCAGACGCTGGCTGTACTTAGGACCTTTATAGCAGTAAACAAGTTAACAGATTTAAGTGTTCCTATGAATAAAATTAACTGTATTTATGTATGTCAGTATTTTTATGATTAAGTGGCTAAGTACGTAATGCTTAGTGGCCTCAAGTTCGTAGCGAAGTTTTTTATCTGTAATCGCATAAGAATAAATTATGACGAAAGCCAGTGTATTGATTTTTGAAAATAAAAGTGAACCCAGTAGGAAGAACATAATAAATTGAATTTTAAATAATGTTACAAAGATTTTTGTCGTATATTTTTCTCTAATTTTTTACTTCAAACTTATACTTTACTAAATTGACAGGGTGATAAAAAAGTGCGTTTGCAATTTTAAGGGGTTACCCAGAATCAAGTAAAGAAAAAAATATTTAAATCCGATCTATAATTGTTTTTATTCTGATTAACCCCTTAAAATTTCAAACTGTATAGTTTTCTATGACTTCTATAGTCATTAAATTGTATAACTTTTTCCGAGGAATCTATGAAATCGGATCAAATCTTTTAAACGTTTCCTATATTAAATAGGCATGTAGGTACAGTAATACACATTTAATAAGGGTTGCCGATGTACCTGCGCAGTAGACAATATTTTAATTACGCGGGAAACTGATGGACCAATCAAGTAGCTTCATTGTCACCCGTCATTACACGTTCCGAAAATCTCTGCCGCTATTGGTTGATTGATTTCGCGCCTGATTCAATGAAATTGTCAGCTGTCAGAAAGCTGTCACCGTGCGTTGATTGTTTCGGGTGTTTCCGTCGATAGTTTGTTCTTGTCTGCGCGAACGAAGATTACCGACGCGCCTTATTTTTTTGTGTACTACTGTATGTATACTTTTAATGCTACTTCAGCAACACACTTGTCAACTAAATAAACTATATTTATATGTGCAGCACGCACCCGCTTGAGACTTTCTCTGCCTTTCTTCACATGAATGTTGCCAGTTGCCTACTTCTGGCGGTAATCAGCTGATTGAGTAGTAATATTATTATATATTATTAACATGTCACGAATGTTAATTTTATTATGTTATTGCACGGGTACAAGAAGAAAATCATCATACAAAAATACTTTATTTATGTGAATGTGTGTCATATTAGGTTTAGTTTTAACATAATGTTGCCGCCATTTACCTCCAAGGCATTTAAAGAAGTTTTTTTTAATAACAAGTCGCATTTTCGATAGATAGGATAACAATTGTCTCACGAAAGTAGTTAATAATATTGATGCCGCGTTTACACATTCAGTTTTGAATCGAATCGAATCCTTGGCGATTCTGTTGCAATCCTGCACGACAAATGTCTATGTCAACATGTAGAAAAGAGTATGCTACACATGTATCAGTAATATTTACCCGGTTCGCATTGAAGTCCTTCATAGCAGCTACATCAGGGCATGTCCCAGGAAACACAAGCTGTGCGTGACATCTTCTTATCGAGAGAAAACCGCAGAGGAATACCGCTATAGCCTTTATCACTGACATCTGAAAAGGTAATAAAATATCATCTTAATATTGAGAAGCAGACTTGGCTCAGTGTGGCTTTCATGGTCGCGTCGATCACGTAGATCAAATGACTATAGACACGGTCATCATCTGGATGGGTTTGATTGTTAGTTGCGTGTGTGGAGTAGGGCCTGGGCCAAACCGAAGAGAGCCATGTCCCAACAGTGGGGACTGGGGATAGGTTGTTAACTTATAGATAAAGTACTAAAACATAAAAAAAGCAAATCTCGTTTAAAAGTAAAGAGGTTGACACATATACTGTGTCTATTTATGTGGGAAATTACTTCTCATGAGGTTATAGAAAGTTATTAAAATAAGCTAAATCATATAGTTTTTTATCCGCGATTAGCGCTTGGCATTATCTACTCGTTACTGATAAGATTGCCTAACGCAATAGAGATTTGGCTATCTACATGTCGAAACACTAGTTGGGCTGTGTCCATTGTTGTTCGGCGGTAAGGTTTAGAATTGAATAAGTATATGGGGTCATTCTACAATAGCTGAAAAAAAATTGACAGTGGCGTCTACTCATGAAACTGAACAAGTTTCCCCAAGGAACCTATACTCAATACGCAAAAAAATTTTTGGACTTCCCACACAAAATTGACGATTAGTAGGTATGAGGCTTCCATAATTTTTTTTTACGAATTGAGTATAGGTCCCACATAGGTCCCTTGGGGAAAGTTGTTCAGTTTTATGAGTTAATGTTTAACCACAGTTATTTTTTTTTTCAGGTATTTTAGAAGGAGCCTTTATTTATTAAGATTCAAAGCATAAATGGAATAGATGGATGACCATACCATAATATAGCTGTGACGACGAAGCGAGACGCTGATTCAGATCTTTATAAAAAGTACACGGAAAATAAAGACAGAAGTGAAAAGGACAAAAGATATGTTGGTGAAATTATTCTTTTGTGTTTAAGAAAATGTTTTTCATGCTTTAAAAGTTTTATTTTCAAAAGGTATTGACGGATATTTCTCGCATGAAAGGTAAAGCAATTAGCATAAAACGGCAGAAGAATTTAAGGGCAGATTTTTTAATGGGGCAATGAATAATTTATGAGAACGACATTCTTGAATGGAAGTGTTTATAGGACATAATTCCTACATCTATTATTATAAATGCGCAAGTGAGTCAGTTTGTTTATTTGATTGTTTTCCCTTATTTCACGTCACGACCGACGGAGAAACAGATAAACATGTATTTTTAACCGACTTCAAAAAAAGAGGAGTTTCTCAATTCGACTGTATGTTGTTTCTTTTTGTATGTATGTTACGCAATTACTAAGCCAATTATGAATTGATTTTGATGATTCTTTTTTTGTTTGGTAGGTAATACTTCAAAGGTGGTCTCATATAAATTTTATTAAAATTGATTCAGGACTTTTTGAAAAAGTCAACAAAAACTAAAAAAGCATGACAAACTGGCAGTTGTTACGATTCAAGTCGGTTGTTTTTAACGTGTTCAACTTTGTCAATTATTTGCATAGAGATAGTTGACAGGGTGGAAAGCGAAATATACGCTACATAAAAAAAAAACGAAAATACCTGGTGAATTACACCGAGAACCTCAAACATAAGGCACCTTAACAAAGTATAACGATTGGTTGCTCTATATAGTAATCGACTGGTGTCATTTAGATAAATTTAGCAAAGGGCTTGGATAGAAGACGGCGGGAAACAATACGAAATATTTGTATCCCTAAAAACTCTTTTTCGTGCTTCCTCAACGTTAGACAAAATCCCGGTATGAAAAAGTTAGTATACGATAAACATAATAAAATCTTTTTTTATTAATTTGATAAGAGGCAAACGAGCAGATGGATCACCTGATGGTAAGCGATTACCGCCGCCCATAGACACCCGCAACACCAGAGGAGTCATAACCGCGTTGCCGACCTTTGAAATGGGATGGGGGATGGGGGGAATTGGGGGAGAGGTTGGGCCTCCGGTACCCTCACTCACACTTATCATACAATACATACATACAAACAAACCGTCATACAAATCTAACAAATCTAGTACCTATTCAAATGTGCAAGTTTCCTCACGATGGTACTGCTTCAGCGTAAAACCAACTGGTATGAAAAAAATACATACATACACACATATATAAATAACTCATTAGTCCATTGTTGGTTGACCTTCCAAGACCTCTAATTAGAAAGTCTGAATCATTACTCTGGCCTTACCGACTCTAGTTTTCTATCTTTTATCTGAGGTCATTAAACTCATAATATTATGTGATCCAAATTTTATGAGGGATTTTATAAAACTGAACAATTTTCCGCTTTTCATACAAATAAATCAGCATACATAGATCAGCTGATGAATTTTTTTTTAACAGAAGTTTCGACAGAAGAAGAGAAACCCACCTTCTAATATTACAAATTTTATTTATTACATCGTGTATAATGTTACACCTGTAAAAATTTATTGAAGGAGTTTCATAGATATACCTATTGTTCGCGCCGTCTGCATACTGCGTATAACTATATGTACCTAAATTCGTTAAACTGCCCACTATTCAGCTACCAAAATTTGGTGGATCATACGACACCTGGTTGGAGTTCCATGACACTTTTAAAAGTCTCATTCATTCTAATGATGACATGGACGAAATAAATAAGTTTCATTATTTAAGAGCATCTCTGGAGGGGTCTGTTGCTGTGGTAATACAATCCATTGAGTTTTCGGCGAGTAACTATGAGGTCGCGTGGAAGTTATTGTGTGAACGCTTTGATAATAAACGTTTATTAATACAAAATCACGTTTCAGCTTTATTCAATATTGAACCAATCACAAAAGAATCTTCGATTGTATTAAAACGTGTCATAGATCAAATTAATAAAAATCTCAGAGCTTTGGAATCATTAGGCGAAAATGTGAAACACTGGGACACTTTGTTAATATATATTTTCACGCATAAATTAGACCAAAAAACTTACCGCGAATGGGAAGAGCTTAAGGGTCGTTTGGACAAACAAACGTCTATAACATTAAACATTTTTCTTGATTGTATGCGGAACAGGGCTGACCTGATTGAAACTTTGGAGTTGTCACGTCCTCAAGCTCCCACCACCAGTAAGTCTATTCCGAAACTCAAATCTATGGTCTCAGTACAAAGTACTAACCGTTCAAACAACAATGTAAATATTTCAGATTTACCTTCTAAGGGCTGCCCAAAATGCAATGATGATCATAGTTTAAATAACTGTCCTCAGTTTTTGGCATTAAGTAATAACGCCCGCTTGCAACTATTACCTTCTTTCAAGGTATGCTATAACTGTTTAAAAAGTGGTCATTTTGCTAACCATTGCAAAAAACCAGGTTGCAAAGTATGTAAGCGTAGGCATAATACACTCATTCATATAGCGTTCGATGGCCAAGCAAAGGAGTCTATGAGTAGCTATAGTGATGAAAGCAAGCCGGTGTCCATAGGTAGATCACATCAGTCATCGTCTGCGCAGCCACCTGTTACCGCCGCCGCCGCCGCCGCCGAGCCTGCGTCGTGCGCGCCCTCTAGTAGCAAGATAAATAATCCTAACGTCGCTTTATCCGCTAGTGTAGGGTCTAGTAAAGTACCACAACATGACGTGCTGTTATCGACCGCGCTGATTAAGTTGTATGATAATGAGAACCGCGAGCATATCGCTCGAGCTGTGCTCGACAGCGGAAGTACGTCTTGTCTTATGACCGAAAGTATGTATGAACGGTTACGCCTGCCGTATGATAGCGTAGATAAATCTATTCTAGGCATAAATAACGTGTCTTCGCACGTAGGTAAAATGTGTCGAGTATCAATGAGATCATTGAATGATAACTTCACCGCTCGTCTTCAGTGTTTCATTTTACCATCTATAACAAGCAGTGTGCCCACTCGTGAGATAGATTTAGCTAACTTGAACATGCCAACAAATATTTGTTTGGCTGACCCTCATTTTCATGACCCCAGGGATGTTGATTTGATATTAGGGGCTGATGTGTTTTGGGATTTATTAGGGTCTCAAAAAATTCAATTAGGTGATGGAAAACCGACATTATTTGAAACTAGGCTCGGGTGGTTAGTTTCAGGTCCAATTAACGGCGATCAAATGTCAGTGTCACGTGAATTAAAATGTAATTTTATAAATATGAGTACCTGTGATCACAACAAAGTTCCAGATGATGAACTGCAAACGCAGCTCACGCGCTTTTGGCAGCTTGAAGAAGTCGCTTCGCAGTCATCTCATTATTCTTCAGAGGAGAAACTTTGCGAAGATCACTTTTTAAAAAACACAACTCGTCTTGATGATGGACGTTTCTGCGTACGCATACCTTTGAAGCAAAGTTCTGAAATATTAGGAGACTCCTACGATCGAGCGAAACATTGCTTCTTGTCTTTGGAGCGTAGGTTAAAAATTAAACCTGATTTAAGCAAAATGTATCATGAGTTCATGTCTGAATATCAGTCTTTAGGTCATATGTCTGAAATCGAATCGGTGGAAACGGAACGTAAGACGTATTTCATACCACATCATGGTGTCCTGCGGGAGGGTAGTACAACAACTAAGTTGCGAGTTGTTTTTAATGCTAGCCAAGCTACTACTTCAGGTGTTTCATTTAACAATATACAAATGGTGGGTCCTACGGTTCAGGACGACCTTTTGTCTATACTTTTGCGGTTCAGGCAACATAAATACATTCTGTCCGCTGACGTAGAAAAAATGTATAGACAAATTGTCGTACACCCAGATGACAGACATTTGACTCAAATCATTTGGCGAAATGATGCATCCGAGCCCGTGAAACTATTTCAGCTTAACACCGTTACGTACGGCACCGCTAGTGCTCCTTTTCTAGCAACGAGGTGCTTAAAACAAATAGGCCTCGACTGCGAAGATCAGAAAATTTCAGAAATCATCAAGCACGATTTTTACGTTGATGATTTGCTAACGGGAGGGGATGACCTGAGAGAAGTTCAATACGTTCGCAAGGAAGTTACAGCGGCTCTCGCTTCAGCTTGTATGCCATTAAGGAAATGGAGATCAAATGAACCTCGCTTGGTATCTGAATCACCGTCAGCATCCCTCGATTTGAATATCGGAAGTAATGAGGCCAGCAAATTATTAGGTCTTGGCTGGCATGCAGAGTCTGATGAACTCTGTTTTCCGATTGGTAAAGTTATACCTAAGGGCAATACAAAGCGTGATATGTGTTCAATCAAATATGAATGAAAACATGATATTTTAATAATTAAAAATTTATTTAAGCAACATTTTACAATGCGTCAACGATGACAACAGAAAAAACAAAACACAAAATATAATAAAAATAAATGGTGGGAAAAGATATTTAAACAGCGTGAAAAGAGATTTGAACATCGTTCCCAGGCCTAAATGAACCAAAAATAATTCAATAACTGTAAAAACAAAATCAAATAATCATTAAACTTCAATAACAAAATAGAGTCAACAGAAAATTATATTAACAACAAAAACCTTTTTAACCTCAAATTAAATTAAGAAGATTCTACCAAATTAACTTAAACTAAAACTATCGTCTAAATACGATTTAAAGGGAGGGGACAAAGTTTATTATATGACCTACGATATACAGAATTGCCCATCTTTACATCAGCCACCCTCACCTTGCCATCCGGCCCAGGATAGACTTTGACAATGCGTGCCATTGGCCAACTCAAGGGAGGAGAATTATTAATTTTCACAATTACCAGGTCACCTTCTTCCAAATTTCTATAGCCTACTCTCCATTTTGGCCTACTTTGTAACTGGCATAAATAATCATTTGACCAAATCCTCCAAAAGTCCTGTTTTAATTTGGTACAGACATTCCAAAATTTAAGTCTATTAACATTAACGTCTTTAAGGTCCAACTCAGGGAGAGAAGTCATTGCAGTACCTATTAGAAAATGCCCAGGTGTTAAATAGTTACAATCGGACGCATCTGAACTCATTGGAAGCAAAGGTCTGGAATTTAAAATTGCCTCAATTTGAGTCACAACCGTGTACAGTTCCTCAAATGTCAAAGTTAAATCACCAACTACTCGCTTGAAGTGGTGCTTAAAACTTTTAACACCAGCCTCCCATAGGCCACCAAACTCTGGTGCATAACTGGGTATAAACTTGAACTTTATGCTATTGAGAGAACAAAAGTTCTCTAAATCTGAGGAACGTAACTTACACAGATTACTTATTTTATTTGATGCCCCTTTGAATGTTTTGGCATTATCACAAAAAACATATGAAGGCATTCCTCTCCTTGCATTAAAGCGTTGCAAACATGCTAAAAAAACCTCAGTAGTTAAGTCGCTTACCAACTCTAAGTGTATGGCCTTGGTGGTAAAACAGACAAACACTGCTACATAAGCTTTTGTAATAAGCGGCTTCCTAATCCTAGCGATCTTGACACTGAACGGACCACAGAAATCAACACCAGTAACCTGGAACGGCCTAGAGACCGATACTCTTTCAGGCGGTAGAGAGCCCATTAACTGTTTAGCAACAACAGCTTTTGCACGGAAACATTTGATACAGGGGTATAAAACCTTTTTAACCTCACGTATGCCACCCAACAACCAAAACCTTTGCTGCAGTGAACTTAATACCAATTTAGGGCCTGCATGAAAGAGACGTAAATGTTCCCTCATTATTATCATACGAGTAACATAACTTTTGGGCAATATGATTGCGTGCTTCTGGTCATACGACAAATGAGGTGCATTTTGCAACCGGCCGCCTATTCTCACTATATTGTTTTGATCGAGAAAAGGATGTAGATTTCCGATACCTGTCTTGATTGGCTTATTATTCTTTAACATGCTTATTTCTTTAGAAAAAAATTCCTGTTGGACATGCTTAATTATAAGCATCGTAGCATTATTCAACTCCTGTGGAGTCAAACTTCCATAACGCTTATCTGACTTAGTGCAATTATGCCTGAATCTTAACACATAAGCGATAACTCTTATCAATCTATTAATGTCCGAATATTTATGAAACATTTTGGACATATCCTCAATACCTACATTTACCGACGGTGGCTCCGCTGGTACATCCACAAGCGGATCAGATTTACACTTTACAATATTATGTACATAGTCGGGGCAAGAGAGATATTGTGGGCCATGCCACCATTGCCTATTTGCCTGAAGTTTTTGAGGCGCTATTCCCCTTGACAACATGTCAGCAGGGTTATCAGCAGACTTTACATAGGACCAGCAAAACTCTTTTGTTAGTTTCTTAATGTCTCTGATCCTATTAGAAACATAAGCTCCTTTTAACTTAAGAGATTCCAACCAGCATAAAACTATTTGGGAGTCTGTATGTAAAAAAACCTTTAGCGGAAATCTTGCTTTAAGCGTACTGTGAACTCTGTGTGCTAATTGTGAAAGAAGTAGGGCACTATTTAGCTCTAGATTGGGAATGGTAATAGACTTGTTCATGGGAGCCACTCTAGACTTTGAACAGATCAAGTTAGTGTCAACACTTCCATTCAAATAGATTACGCGAAGATAAAGACAACACCCTAGCGCTTTAAGTGACGCATCACAGTATCCTATGATCTCTACATGTTGAAGTTTGCTGTTCAAAAGAACCCTAGGAATCGTTATATTGCCCATCGCTTTTAGCTCTTCCAAGAAAACGGTCCACTTTTCTAACTTATTTTGAGGTAGAGCCACGTCCCAATCTAACTTAAGGTTCCACAGCTCCTGCATAAATAACTTAGCAGTAACTATTATAGGACCGATTAATCCCAAAGGATCAAACATTTTTCCAATATAGCTCAAAATCTTTCGCTTTGTATTTATTTCCTGCATGTCTGAAACTGGACTAGCAAATGTAAATGAATCACCTTGAACATTATACTTTAAACCTAAAGTTTTAACGACATTATCTTTGTTTAAGTCTATTTGCTCAAAATACCTTTGGTTTACCGGTAAATCGGCAAGAAGCTCAGTTGAGTTTGAGCACCATTTATGCAGCTTTAAACTGCCTAACTCAAACAAATCTATAAGCTGATTTTTTAACTCAACAAGCTGATCCTTGTCGTCACAACCACAGATAACGTCGTCAACATACGTATTTTTCATAATAGCCTCAGCAGCAAGAGGATATTTATCGTGATTTAAGAGAGCTAGCCCCAAAAGACACCTAGTGCTGAGGAATGTGGATGCCTTCAAGCCATATGTCACAGTTTGTAACTGTAAACAAACAATGGGTTTGCTAGGGTCATCCCGCCACAGAATGTTTTGCAGCCCTCTGTGATGCTCATTTATGAATACTTGCCTGAACATTTTTTCTGAATCACACATAAGAGTGTAACGGTATGTTCTAAATAAGCATAAGATATCAAATAGTTCATTTTGGACAATGGGTCCATTAAGCATCACATCATTTAATGACACCTTGCTCCTAGATTTCATACTGCCATTGAAGACAACCCTAATCTTTGTTGTCTTGCTTCCCTCATTAAACACAGCGTGATGGGAAAGGAAATATACAGGATCATTATTTACATCATAATTACTAATATCTACAATTTTAGCATGACCTAAGTCCAAGTACTCATCTATGAACTTCTTGTACTGTTCAAAATAGGTAGGGTTAGACTTGAACTTATTCTCCAAAGCATAAAATCTTTGAAGTGCGACAGAAAATGAATCGCCTATTTGTAGCTCATCGAGAGGGAGTTTTAGAGGCATATCCACGTGAAATCTTTTATCAACCAACTGTACAGAACTCTGAAAACATTCCTCAGCTTTTTGAAACTCTGGATTGGATTTAGATGGCGTTTCCTCTGGAATTTTCTCCGACAGCCAAAGCTGTTCCATTATGGTATCTAAGGTAGAGCCTTCACTACCCTGCTTCATAACAAAGTTAGACACTATACTTTTGTCAGCGACACTACTTAATCGTGTCGAGTCAAAACTTCCTCCAATTATATACCCAAACAAAGTGTTTTGTAAAACAAAGCCATTACCTATCTTTATATGGCCATCCAAAAGAGATTTAAAATATATATCAGCTCCTAACAGTAACTCGATTTCAGAAGGCACATTAAAATCAGTATCAGCCAACCTCAGATTGCTTGGGATTTCTATTTTACTAATGTCAAATTGACATTGTGGAAGTTTGGTTGTAATAGAATCTACAACATGACATTTTACACTGAAACTAGTATTATTTACACACGAAAATAAATGAATATTTACACAGTCGCTAACCTTATTTTCGTTATTGCCAAGCCCAATAATATTGGTTTTGTGAGAAGAAGAAGTTAAACATAACTCCCTAGACAGTGACTTTTTAATAATAGAAGCCTGACTGCCACTATCCAGAAGGGCTTTTACAATGACCTCTTTCCCTGAATTGTCTACCAATTTAACCTTTACAGTGGGTAACAAGACACTGGTCTGTGATTTATTCTTAGATGCCAAGGCTACCTGGTCCCCAGATTTGGCCTCGGACTTATCCTCGTGCAGAAGGGCATTATGGTCTTCTTTACAATATCTACATTTGTATCTATAATTACACTTTTTTACATGAGTATTAAGACACCTTTTACATAACCCTTTTTCTTTTACAAAGTACAATCGTTTTTCGACTGGCTCCATTCTAAACTGCGGACACAAATAAATCGGATGATCGGTTTTATTACAATATAAACAGGATTTCTTCTCAGCAGCGGACTGAGCGACAAAATTTGTAGCCTTAGACTTACTAGCAGATGGTGTCTCACCATGAACAAAAGAGCCCCTCTGAGGAGGACTATCCTCGAGCGCTATCGCGCGGCGTTCGAGAAAGCTAATGAACTCCTCCACTGTTGGCAACACATCTGGATTTGTCCTATCAATATGGTACGCTCTATTTGTATATACATCTAATTTCCTCCCTAAGATAGAAACCAGCAACATATCCCAGCTTTCTGTTGGCTGCTGTAAATTTTTTAGAGCAGACAACTGCTGCCGAACGCTTGAGATAAACGAACGAATAGCGGTAGCCGTTCCCTTCTGCATTTGAGGTAAATCCAGTAACACATTAATGTGACTAGTTATAAGTCGTGTTTTGTTGTCATACCGCTTTTCAAAAGCAATAATGCCTCCGGGTACGACTCATTGACTAAAGGTAAATTTACAATAAGAGACAATGCCTCACCAGCCAAATACTTACGTAAATAAAATAATTTCTGTACATTACTCAGTGAACTATTCCTATCAATGACAGCTATAAACATATCCATGAACGGCTTGAATTGAATATCATCCTTCCCATCAAAGGAAGAAAGCTCGATATTAGGCAACTTGGACAACGAAGTGCCGCTTGGTTCTTTATTTTCATTCTTCTGTCCAGACATCATAGACCTCTCAAGCAAAGAAAGACACTGGAAATATTTTGCTTCAACCAATGATACGTCTTCCAAATCCTCCTCATCCAGTAAAATTATGTCTACGTTAATATTTTCGTATTCAGCAAATGTAGTTAACAATTTCTCCTTACGAACCTTGAGCATCTCCTGAGTTACGTGGGCCATAGCATCCTCGTTGTTCAAAAATGAATCAATACGGGTGATTGCCTTCTTCAACTGGCCACGCTTACAATGCAAACGCTTTAGCTCCTTGTCCATCTCGGCGACTTTGAACTGCTCGTGTTCCAACCTGTCACCTGTGTCGCGCCCCGGTATCAGCTGCCCCGTGTTGGTAAGGTGGCAGTCGCCAAATCACACGACAAAAATATGACTGAAACACTTCCTAGGCTATATTATGAAGGACCACAAATCATGTTCAATCAAATATGAATGAAAACATGATATTTTAATAATTAAAAATTTATTTAAGCAACATTTTACAATGCGTCAACGATGACAACAGAAAAAACAAAACACAAAATATAATAAAAATAAATGGTGGGAAAAGATATTTAAACAGCGTGAAAAGAGATTTGAACAATATGCTTTCCGCTATCTCGCAAATCTTTGACCCTTTAGGATTATTAGCACCTTGTGTTGTTAAAATGAAAATATTGCTACAGAAACTATGGCTAGCGAAGCTGTCATGGGACGAGCAGTTGACACCGGAAATCAGCAAGTGCTGGGCTGATGTTATTAGTAGTCTGCCGGTGTTGAATGAACTGAAGATCCCACGCCTCATAGTTTGCAATGATTATAAGGTGTTAGAACTTCACGTCTTTACGGACGCGTCTGAATGTGCGTATGGAGCTTGTGTGTACGTTCGCAGCATGAACGACAATGGCGACGTGTTAGTACGTCTGCTACTGGGCAAAAGTCGAGTTGCTCCTATCAAGCCAACAACCATACCCAGACTAGAGCTATGTGGGGCTTTAGCTGGGGCTCGTCTTTACGAGAAGGTTGTTAAGTCGCTTCGAGTCTGTATTAAGAGAGTTTTCTTTTGGACCGACTCAACTATTGTGCTGAGCTGGCTCAAAATGATGCCTTGTAGACTTCAGCCATTTGTCCGCAACCGTTGTGCTGAAATATTGGAGAAGACTAGTGACTGTGCCTGGAGACATGTACCTACGGATCAAAACCCGGCAGATCTTGTATCTCGTGGTGTGGAAGTCAGTTCAATGTCATCACTTGAACTATGGTGGTCTGGTCCGCGTTACCTAAAAAATGATGAATCGCAATGGCCTTCCACCCCGAAAGTTGTTGAGACTTTGTTGCCGGAAACTCGTCCTGAGGTAACTTTGAACGTCGTAGTCGTTGAAAACGAAAACGTTCAGAAAGATGTCATGTTCGATTTAGGTCGATTCTCTAGTTACAGTAGATTAATACGTGCCGTAGCCTACGTATTGCGTTTTGTCAATTCATGTAAAAAACGACGTCCAATAAATGAATTCTTGACTGAAGAAGAGTTGCGTCAAGCTAAAAACCTAATTGTATCGAAGTGTCAAAACGAATCCTTCCCTGAATATAAATATTTAATAAACAATCAGGATTTGCCGAAAAAGAGTCCATTACTGAAATATAACGTGTTCTTGGATAAAGACGGTATTATGCGCGTTGGAGGCCGTCTGGACAATTCGAATTATTCATATGAGAAAAAACACCCTATATTGCTACAGTCCACTAATCGATTTACTAAGTTATTGTTTGATCATGAGCATAAAAAACTGATGCACGCAGGGCCTCAACTATTGTTGGCTTCTATTCGAGAGACGTACTGGCCAATAGGAGGAAGAAACTTGGCAAGGGCTTGCTATCATCGATGTACGCTATGTGTTCGTATGAAAGGTAGAATTATTACTCCTTTAATGGGAAACTTGCCTCAGCAGCGGATCCAACCAGGTGGTTATCCCTTTAAGAGTGTAGGTGTAGATTACGCCGGTCCTATTATGAGTGCTAGTCGTCAAGGTCGAGGATGTAGGCTTGTGAAAGTGTACATATGTATTTTTGTGTGCTTCACTGTTAAGGCTATTCACCTAGAATTAGTGGGTGATTTAACGAGTAATAGCTATTTAATGGCTTTACGTCGGTTTATTTCTCGGAGAGGTAAACCTACAGATATGTACTCCGACAATGGTACTTCATTTGTCGGTGCGTACAATGAATTGTCAGACTTTTTAAAGCGAAACTGTAACTCTCTGTCTGAAACGTTGGCTAATGAAGGAATTTCCTTCCATTTTATCCCTGCTTATACGCCTCATTTCGGTGGTCTCTGGGAGGCGGGAGTCAAGTCAACCAAATATCATTTGCAAAGAGTGATGGGAAATTGTAATTTAACTTATGAAGAGCTTAACACCACATTAGTGCAAATCGAAGCAATTCTCAATTCCCGCCCGCTGACTCCACTGTCGTCAAGCCCTGAAGACTTGCTGCCACTGACGCCTGGCCATTTCCTCATCGGTCGATCATTTCAATCACTACCTGAGAAGGATTACCAGGATCATTCTGTAAGCTCCTTAACCCGCTACCAACGGATCGAACAACTTCGTCAACATTTTTGGACTCGTTGGAGCAAAGAATACGTTGCGGAGCTCCAGCAAAGAACAAAATGGCGTTCTTGCAAAGACGCATTGAAGTTGAATTCTCTCGTACTCGTGAAAGAAGAGAACCTTCCACCACTGAAGTGGAAACTGGGCCGCGTCGTTGCTGTTTATCCTGGACCCGACAGTATTGTTCGTGTGGCCGATATCAAAACCTCCACTGGCATTATCCGGAGGGCTTTTAGCAAGATCTGCCCACTGCCGGAGTCTTCTGGTTGAAAGCTTGGAGCTTTCAACGCCGGGGGGCATGTTCGCGCCGTCTGCATACTGCGTATAACTATATGTACCTATATATATGCATAACTAGCTATATCTGTCAGCCATTTTTTTCCTGCCTCAATAAAACATCGTTTCTACGTACAAATTCGTTAATCCTTTAAAATCCTGGCTAATTCCTGTACACCTATGTTTATATTTAGTTCGTTATTGTTTGGCTCATTATAATGATTAAAATTAAGTGATGAATAGACAAATGAATACATTATTAGATGTCCTATTTAAAAACTAATTACTTATTGTATGTAAAAAAGATAAAATACATTATTCTACCAACGAAGTTATAGTAACATTGAACCTAGGTGATGTTCATTCAAAATTGGGAAAATGAATTACCAATTACAATTAAGAAGCCTTATATAGTCATCGCTCGTACAAAAAATCTTTATTGTTTTTTTTGTGCGAGCGATGACTGTAAAAACAGGTTTATGCCTATTTTGAAGAATCATACATAAAAGCAAGACACAAGATAGCAGAGAGAATATTAATAATTTTAACCGCCTCCGTAGCCCAGTGGCTAGTCCACTCGCTTCACATCAGGAGGTCGCGGGTTCGATTCCCGGCGGGGTCCAACTTTGTAGGACTCGCCTGGCTAGCTACCACCATCTTATCTAAGACTTGCCGCCAAACATCAATGTTAACAGCATTGATGTGTTCCGGCATGAAGATAAGATAGCCAGTTCCCCATTGCGTTGGGGAATCTTGGTAAGCCTGCTTCCATCTTCGGCATCATCGTCACTTACCATGAGATGGTGAGATGATACCAAGGGCTTACCAATTGAGGGTAAAAAAAAAAATAAAAAAAATAGGTCTATTTAAAAATAATATAACGAAAAACTTCAAATAACCGTTATTTAGTAACAACGTTCATATTACACTCCTACTTTTGTGTATAAAGTTTCGTTTCAAAAGGCCAAATTTTTTATTTCCCATACAAATTTTGTCGATCCGATTATGCTTGTTAGAAATGTCAAAAAAATACCTTCAAAATTGACTTTTGAGTTCCTTGTGAAAAATTGTTCAGTTCTATTAGTGTAGAAACCGCGTTTTAAATACGTAAATATAACTTGTCTCTGATTTCAGGTAGGTTGATATCTGACCGTCTCCGTTTTCAATGTTAGGAAGACCTCGTCCATAGTTATAAGGTATTTGGCTTACACATACAGCGAACCGTAGCGTATAAGAAACAGTGAAGAGGATAAAGAAGGGAACCGGAGATTAACCGTAAAATTTTTTTGCTACATCATTTTCCAAGGCGATCTAAACTTCAAGCAAAAAGACTGGTGTAAATGAGATATGTATTATTTTAAATGACAATACTATATAATGTGCATGCTATTCCTTTTGACATTTCTTTTCATAATTTTATTACCTATTTTTTAAATTTGTTGGTTTTTATTATTATTTTATTGTGACATGTTTTGATAATTTTGATTTGTTTTGTTTACGATGACATTATAATTTTGGATTTTTTATGCATATAATTGATTAAATTTTGTTTTTTTTAGGTAATTTCAATTTGATTTTGTATGTCTAATGACAGGTTATAAAGCGCTTTTATGTTTTTTTATATTTAAGATCATGTTTTATACTTATAACCACAAATAAATGATTTATGATTATGATTTATTATAACAAAAAACTTTAAAGTGGAGTAGTGCATGCTCGCTTAAATGTTCGTGCGGATGGTGGTGTATCGGGAGCCGGGTCGTTCCCTTCCCTCAAATATGGTTGAGGGGAGCGATGGCTGACTCTCGCGTTATACTCGTGATCGGGTGCTGTCCGTGTGAACTGGCCTGCTCTGGTCATTGCTATTTGTAATTATTAGTTATTAGCTACAAATAACTTTTACTTTTATCTGTTTTGAATCCTTTCTTTTTTTAATCTTATTATTTTTATTTACAGACACGACATTATATAAATTATCTCTTGACCCAGCATTAAGATGTAATAGAATTTAAGACGTTTTCAAAAAGTGTTGGAGGCAGTTTCTTTAGGGCCCGTCGTTTCTTCTCACTCCGCAAACACTTCCCGAAATGGCGGCGGGTATACGAGTTCCGAGTAGTAGGAACCTCGTATTAGGTAGATAAAAGAATGACGTTCGAAAAGTGTACACTGCTACCTCCTTCGAATAAAATATTTTCATTTCATTTCAAATCTTATCCCTGTAAAATTTTGAAAATGGTGCAGTATTTTTACCTTTCTACTGTCAAATTATGTTGCAATAATATTTTAATACAAATGTATTTATTCATATGACCAAATCACTTCACGTTTCTGAAACCTGAGGAGGAATATTTAAAAGATGTTGCACCGAAATACAGTTCATGAAATATGTATGTCGATTTTCCCGTTATCATTGGTTATTCAGTAGATAAATCTTTCCATTTGCTCTATTTATGGTTCATTTTCATAGGAAAACTAGTAAAGCGTGATGTTTTAACGGAAATGCAGCTCACACTTGACTGGTTTTAGATGTTCCATGAATTTGCAGTTGTATAAGTTACAACTTCTAAGTTAGAGCTAGGGCAGCGGTTCTCAAACCTTCCTCGCTTATGGATGTGGTGTAGTTTTAATAATGACAACTTTGATATAAAGTGTTACAAAACTAAAGGAGAAGTTAAAAAAGTTTCTTCAGGTTCATTTATCTTAAATGACCCTGAAGAACTTTTCACAAACATTTAATACTTTATTAAAATTATGTCTATCATTAAAATTAGTTCTACTTTGACTTTGTATGTAACCAGCTGATCAGAATCAGGGATTGATATACGTTAAATAATTTGTCAGTTCTCCTTTACATCCTCGCAGAAACATATATACATATATGTTCCAAACAAATTATCTTCATTGCTGTGCGTTTCCTTTCAATCAATCCTTTTATGAAACAGCTGAGTGATTAATACTGAGCCTTTGGACCGATTTCAGTCCTGGCTACCACTTTGAACCCCTAGTGGGCTTGGTGGCATCTGATGAACCCGGAAATGGCTTACATATCTGTATACTCATAAAGAGGATAAAGTTCTCAATTCAAAATACGATATTTTAGTACGTAACATTATGTTCGTAGAACTATTACGAGCGTCGTGTACCCATGCCTTTCGGGTCTAAGGAAAAAAGTTTAGGAACCGCTGGGTAAGTTTATCTCTGGGGCCGGCTAACGGTGCAGTCGTTAGATCATTGACGCGCACGCAACTTACTTATACCTATTTATATTTCTTTACTTTTTATGTTAGGTACATGCAGCAGAATAAGTAAGCCAAAGTCAAAACACTTAGTTGCCAGAACAAAATAACAAATATCTTTTTTTAATGTTGATTTTTAAGACTCAATAATAGTTATAGAGGGTTTAAGGAAATAGGTCTACGACACTCACTGCTACTCATCATACCAAATCTTTTGTTGAAAATCGCGAAAAAAAATTTGGGCCCCCCATACAAAATTTTCCAAACTATTGATCAATTTGTATGAAAGACAAATTTTTGTTATAATATAATGTTTGGAAGAAAGAAAAACAAACATCAGAATTAGTTTCTTGTAGTAGTAGTCAACGGATCATTTACACCAATTTCATTAAAAGTAAAAAATATAGCAATACGAGTTCAAAAATATACGCTTTGAACATTTCTGAAATTGAAAACGAAAAATACATATATTATTACATAGTAACCGATAAGCTGAGAAGTTTAAAACGATTCAATATTTTTAGCACGTGACAATAGACTGCATGTAGTATCTAAAATAAATATGTATAAAAAACTTTAGTTAGCATAAAGAAGCTAATTGTGTTTTTAAGATTATTTAGTAACTGTTTTAGCATTGACCTCTAAACTCAAAGAGCGAGTTATGTTGCTAATCAGTCTTACAAAGGACATATTAGCTTAATAATATTTTAAATCAAAACAAATAAAAGGCAAGATAATACAAGCGGGCGGACTCACAAAAATTTTAAATTGTAATTGTAAAATACAAATATACTGTGCAAAATAAAATACAAGACTTGACTGTACAAAATATATTTAAAAATGTCTTCTAAAAATGCGAGTACGAATACGCTATCAGACACAAATATAATAAATCACGATTCCAACTGACACACCGTATTAATACGTATTCTATGTTAACCTCGTCTCGTGCTATTTTCTATACTATAATTCTATGCGTTCCTTTGTCCCCACAACCTAGAAATCTCCTGAGGCAGCCTCTTCAATACATGCCTGTGGTTTCCACTTTCTCATGACCGCGCTCTTGGCTCATTTGTCACTGTAGCTATTTCTAATGGGTAGAAAAAAACGTTAACTATATTTTTTGTTTAAGAGGAAATTTGAAACAAAGTCTGCTAGTCAGTTACAGGTGAAGCTAATAACGAAATTCCTTTATGTGTGTTTTTTTAGATATTCTTTTATAGGGTTTAATAGAACAAGATATATGTGTAGATCCTCCAACTAATACTTTTAGTAATGGCATCAATTGTAATAGATATATTCCGTTTTTTTTAATGTGTTGGGGTGAATTTATTTTGAACTCGACGTTACTTCTCGCTCCGCTAACACTTTCCCAAACGTTGAGTGTACAAGTTCCGAGCGGTAGGAACTTTTGTACTAGTTAAAAAAAAAACGATTTTAAAGAATGTGTACATCTTCTAAAATAAAATAAAAATAATAATATGAACTAGATAAAACTTTAAACTGGGGCTTCCACTTATGAAACTTGGAACTGAACAAATTTTACTTAGTTCGCGATCAACCGTTACTACTTTACTTTATTACTTGGAAATTTGTTTCTTTTTTGTAATTTGTTTTTGTTGTAATTCAATAAAATAAACTATTTAAAAGCATTTGTAAAACGTCCACTGAAATAAAATTCAAATGAGTTTTGAGTAATGAAATTGAAACAAAATCATGATTAGTATTGTAAATTCTTTTTTTTAACGGAGTAAAATTACATTTAGAGTGTTGCTAGTTTCCTATTTATTTTTCACTACGGAGCTGGCAACCTTTTGTACTTTAAAAAATGCCTTAATTTACACTGTCTTAAAAAACTGAAACTAAATAAATGCAAAATAGAATCTTAGTCACCTGTTTAAATATCAAACGTTTTTGTTGCACTCAGTTAGCACAGTTCTCCTAACACCAAATTTATCATACTTTGTTACGTCATAAGATTATTTTATATAAAGTATGCGAATGAGTTATGCGTATAATGTAGGTACAGACAACCGGCTTATTGTTGACATACACTTGGCAATTTTAAATAAGTCGAAGGTTACTTCCTTTATCTAGCATTTTATCATTTTAAGTAACATTGAGTAATTTGAGAAGTAATATATTATGCTGATAAAATAAAAATAGGAAATAATAATTTAGCAAAATATTTAAAATTTCAAATTAATTTTAAAACGGAAATCAATATGTATAGAAATTTTAATAAAACATCTTGTGCCGGGTTATGGAATGAATATATTTAACTAATTATTATTAAATTAATAATGATAAGTTGATAATTCGTAAGTTATTCATATACTTACAGGATACAAAGATCATAAAACTTATAAAAAATTATCGTTACTTTTCTAGAAGTCATTATCATATATTACATATTATTTACATTACATAATTCCAATCTTTATATTTTTGTCATCGATGATTCATTGCCGGCAAACTTTTTGCTCAACTAGTAAAATAAATAAATAAACCTAATTATTTCCAATGATAGTGCTGGTATCACTTACCTCGATTAACTGGCCAAAACTTTAAAAACACACAAAAAAAAAGAAATAAAAATAACCAAAAGTATTTTTCTTTTTTTAAACGCTGAGTTTCCGTGAACTTCTATGCCCAGTCCAAACACGACTGGCCACTAGAACCACGCTTTGAAACACAAGCAGTTTGTATACCTTTATGCCTCACATAGTAAATAGAACTCTACGTTCTTGATATAAGAATAGTTGATATAAGAATGTGTATGTTTCGTTGCAAATGTTTTTATCTAGGTACTTCGGTCTGAGAATAGTGTAAAATATCATTGCCATTTTTTTGAAGCCTTGATTGATAAAACTACAGCCTAGATTCGTATATCTACCCTTAGAGAGAAGTAAATAGTTACTAAATTTTTAAATTGCAGTTTTTAATATTATAACTATTGTGTTTATATCGACGTAATATTATATTTAGTAATCACTATCATCCGGCCCGTGACTTTGTCTTTACCTACTTGAATTTAAATGCAGAGTTTTCTGTACGTAAAATTGATCGTTTCCCGTATTATACAGCATGTAACAAAAAGTCATAGTAGTATATTAAAGAGGGCTTGTACTAATGAAACTGAAGAACGTTTTCTGCAACTCCACTTTGCTGTAACTGGAAAAAAAGGCCTTTTGATGTAAATTGATCTATTTATTGATTAGGAGTTTCTAAACGAATTAGCAAAGACGTAGAACAAAGGGATTTTAGTTTCCTGAGTAACCACCTAAAATATTACTATATATTTTCTAATACCCTGTATGGTTCGATGTTTAATGCCTCTCAGTAACTAAATAAATATACATACCTAATACGCTATTCTTACTAGGTAACTAGGTTGTGTGGCCTTGATGTGGTTTTGAAGGTACTCTGGTTTTCATTAGATAATCGCTTTAGCTCTGATCGTTCGCAGATTCATCAAAAGTTTTACCAAAAAATAGCTGTAAAAAGACTGCGCTGTGACTGTGACTGGATGTACTATTAGGTATTCTATGTTTGGGAATGATAATATGTATTAATATTTTATCCTTTTATTTATGATAATCACTTTGCTATTATTATTATTATAGTATCGCAACTCGAAATCTAAAAAAACCTGTCGCTACTGTGTGGATGCAAAAAAATTTATGAACCCTATAAATATAAGTGGGATTTATTCCGGCCCCTGGAAGACATCCACTATTACATAAGTTTTCTTATTAGAATTCCACTTAGAAAAATCATAATCACATTTGTCCAGCGGGTTACTGCAAACCTAATTCCTACCAGTCTGTACCACTTGTCATCCAAAGAGTTTGTCTATCTGAATGACGTAAAATATCCCACAAAAGCACATTTCGGTACCCTCATCACGGCAATCGTATCTGTACCGGATTATGCTGGTCTCGCTTTGTTAAAAGATTTCAGTTTTGCATAGCTCTAATTAGACTGGTTAGTTTCCCATAGACGTGCGGTCAAACCTTCCACAGATCGCGGTTCATTACTCTTCAACGCAGAGGTCAATGTTCTTCTTTTTATTACTGAATACATATACTAAGTTTGTGTGAGTTGACCCTAATGTTTGGTTACATGAATAAAGTATTTATTGCAAAAAAAATATATGATTTGCATCTTTAAAAAAGTTGTATTTATTTAAACAAGGAGATTCTGTTGTCGGCAGTTAAATACGTGTGATTATGGCTATGTATGTATGTAGGTCTGGGTATGTGTGCGTGATATTATCTAACTACTAAATAAATTGCAATTAAACCTTAGGCCTAAAATAGTTGTTTTAGTCGTTCTTAAATACCTAATAAGCAGTGGTTTTAACCAATTAATTAATTAAGTCCTAAATAAATTACGAACTTCAAATTAAATTAAATATTAATTAATTTAAATTTAAATTGCTACTACAGTTTATTAAGGTGTGGACTCTAACGAAGAAGATATTTCAATATCTTTACACGAGCTGCAGTATTACTTGACTTTTTTGTCTTTGCAGGTTGTAGTGCGGCTCTCGTTGATATCTTTTGTATGAGTCATAACATAGGACTATAGTAAGTACCTATTTGTAACAAGGGTAATGTTTTTTAGATGTACGTATCTTAATTTCGGTAAACCTCATAATATATAATAGCCTAAACGTTTATTTAACTGTTATCCATTTGGATTTTATAGAAGATGTCTTTGGGTGTGCGGTACTGCATACATATAACTTAAAAATTAAAAGTTTTGGTTTGTAAAATTATAAAAAATACTAAAAGAAATTTGAAAAGCGGATTTTTTAAATATTTTTTCTTGATTCTATACTTGATTTTGAGTAACCCCTTAAAATTTCAAACGCACTTTTTTAACACCCTTTATGAAGGTTGAAGTGCAGCTCTCGTTGATGTCTTTTCTATGAGTCATAACATAGGACTATACATATTAGTGTCGATATAAAATACCTGCAAAATTTTTTTTTTTTTTTTTCTTTTTTTTTTTTTATGTGATAAGGAAGGCAAACGAGCAAGTGGGTCACCTGATGGTAAGTGATCACCACTGCCCATAGACACCTGCAACCCCGGAGGGGATTGCAGATGCGTTGCCAACCTAGAGGGCTAAGATGAAATGCCTCTTGTGCCTGTAATTTCCTCGGCTGTCTTACTCTCCACACCGGAATACAACAAATTTCCACGGCTTCTATCATGAAACTGAATAAATTTCCCTAAGGATACTCAATTCGAAAAAAATGTTACGACTCCATACTAATTGATCAAATGAACCACCAATTTTGTATAGGCAGCCCAAATTTTTTTTTTTTTTTACTTTATTTGCTTTTAAACAAGGCACATTGGTGAGATCTTAGATATAAAATTATAGATTCTCTTGTTTAGCTATATAAATGAAAGCATGCAAATATTTATCAACACAAAATATTACAAATTCTCAATACAAATCAATTAGTTTACATGTCATAGATAATTATACACATTAACATTGTTTATGTTTCAAAAAATCGTCAACCGTATAGAACGTGTTTTGAAGAAGCCACTCATGCAGTGCTACTTTAAATTTCATAAATGACAATTCCTGAATTGAACGCGGTATTTTATTAAATATTGTGTAGCCCATCCAGTAACATTTTTTTTTAAATCGTGTCGTTTTTGGAATCTCATCAATAACTAGCCTAGTAGGGTCCCTCCTATTTCTAACAGATACTTCTCTAATCTGCCTATAAAATTCGTGTTGGTTTTGTTTGACAAATTTTCCCATTTCCATAATATATAAACAAGCCAACGGTAGTATATTTAAACTTCTAAATAGGGGACTGGATGGTACATCTTGTGCAACATTGAATATTGCACGGATACATTTCTTCTGAGCGATGAAAACCTTTTTTATATTTGTGCTATTTCCCCATATTATGAGTCCGTATCGAAGGACCGATTCCACGTAGGCATAACATGCCGTCACAGCAGTGTGTCTAGTGGCTACCTTCGTCAATTTGTACAGGACATAACTAAAACTATTTACTTTAGCACATACCTTTAAATCTGTACTTTCCAGTCAAAAGTCATAAGTCAGTTGCAAACTGAGTATAGGATCCTTGGGGAAAGTTGTTTAATTTCATGAGTAGAAGCCACTGTTAATTTTTTTTCAGGTATTTTAGAAAGACCCTATAGTCCTATATGTTATGACTCATATAAAAAACATCAACGAGAGCTGCACTTCAACCTGGAAAGACGTAGAAAAGATTTCAAGGAAAAAGTCAAATATCTAATACTGTAGCTCGTAAAAAGACATTGAAAGATCTTCAAAATTAGTCAACACCTTCATGAATAGGACTCGCATAGGGCTTATCAGTTGTGAATAACAAAAAAAATATTTTGTGTTCTAAAAAGTGTAAAAAAAAATAATTGTAACCGTGGGAGAGCCCTGCTTCGGCACTAATGGGTCGGCTCGACCGGAGTGTATGATAAGTGTGAGTGAGGGTACCAGAGGCCCAACCTCCTCCCCCCCCCCAATTCCCCCATAACCATTTCAAAGGTCGGCAACGCACTTGTGACTACTCTGGTGTTGCGGGTGTCTAAGGGCGGCGGTAATCGCTTACCATCAGGTGATCCGCCTGCTCGGTCCACCTATCACTTTAAAAAAAATACGGAAAGGTGGACCTGCATCTGCCCTCATAAGAGAGAAGACCTCAAAGTATACGGAAACTCCATATACTTTGCGGCCTTTTTTCTTATGAGAACAGATATGCATTTACATACACATGGTAGATAATATTCTATTACACACCCCGGACACTTCATACAAATTTCGCGTCATTGTTTACTACATAGACATTCATGTTTGTACACATGTAAATGTGTGCGTGATGTACTAGGGTTGAATCGAGATTCAGTAATAGCCCTTATTGTATTTATTGTTAACTAGACTTTTACAAATAAAGGCTGTATACACCAGACAAGGCTGTATAGCCTTAAAAGCCTTTAACTCCTTCCTTAAAAAAATGTCTTTGGTTATTTTACTGTACTTTGATTCGCCAACCCCTTGACAAATGGTCACACATCGGTCACACAGGGGAGGGCGAGGTAGCATTTAGAGAGCGGCAGGGAGTGTCCATACTATATAATTTCCTTATACTGTGATTCTACTAATACAATAATGGAGTTGATTCTAACCAAAACTCTTGTCGTTTCTTTATTGATGTCAAGTTCAATGAGTAATCATGTACGTATGTGGAACGTGGCTGCAAATAACGTAACAGATAAATCGTAACAGTGACCTGAAAATTCAAGTTCACTTGAAACACGCGATGAAAATCTTAACACAGTAATGCTCTGTTTTCGTTAGATTTAGCAAAGGAATAGTTCGTTATTCGTATTTAAATAGTACTCGTACATGTTACTTTATGAAATTGGAATTTCTTTTCGAATACAAACGAAATTAATAAGGTCCTTTAGGTAACACAGTCTTTACTTAAGTAACCCAAACTGAAACCTGAAAAAAAAATTTGGGCTTTCTCTCTGCTTAAAAAATTGGCTGATTGGCTGAATTTGTATGAAAGGTCCAATATTGCAAATCGAGTATAGGTTCCACTGGAAATCCTGTTGTAAGCAGTTTCCGGAATGATCATTTTATACTATCTATACAGGGTGTAACAGAAAGGTGTGATAATACTTCAAGGTGGGCTTTTACCCATCAAACTGAACAACTTTTGTTCTACAACTTTGTTTAAATCGCAAAGAAATTTTCGAACTTTTCATACAAACTTGGTTCGCCAGCTGATCGATTTGTATGAAAAGTCCAAAAAAAATTTTGCGATTTGAACAAAGTCGTAGAACAAAAGTTGTTCAGTTTGATGGGTAAAAGCCCACCTTGAAGTATTATCACACCTTTCTGTTACAACCTGTATACTTATACACTTTATTGACTATAAATGGAATACATATACCGGGTGTAACAAAATTGGTATAGGACCCGTCAACTGGGGATTCTACTCATCGTACTGAACAACTTTTGTTCTACGACTTTGCTCAAATCACAAAAAAATGTTTGGACTAGGTACATACAAAAAGGGCAAAATCAATCAATTTTTATGAAAAGTCAAAAATTTTTTTTGTGATTTGAGCAAAGTCGTAGAACAAAAGTTGTTCAGTACGATAAGTAGAATCCCCAGTTAACGGGTTCTGCACCAATTTTTTTACACCATGTATACGATTATGAGATCGAGTTACCACCCAGAGCGGCCTCTTTGTGTACATGAACGAACTTGGTTGTACAGTGTTGTCGGTTAATATTGACTCATTCGTCACACACACCTCGTTTTGTACTAACTAACAACAACTTCGCAGCAAATGGTACTTTTAAAACTCATCAGAGGGCGCTTCAATAGCTTTATGAAAAATGAAACTTCTTGAATTTACCTAATATAAAAAGTATAATATTATTTACAATTTGCAAAAGAAATCAAATTGTTATTGGTTTTTAGATAATTAAAAGAAAGATTTAATAAATAAAAAAATATGTAGTTACCAATGGTTTTGGTCGGGCTCGAACCTACGACCATTACTCAGATACTATACGACTATTTCGTCAACTCTTTCGACTGGGAGCGTGGCGTCTCCTGTAATCCGGCTACTCGGAGGTCGGGACCGGAGGATGGTTTGAGGTCGGGAGTCCTGGTGCTGAGTGGCCCATGTTGACTGGACGTCCGCACTAAGCCCGGTATTAATATGGATCCCCCGGAGGAGTCTGGGGGATGCAGGTTCACTAAGGAGGGGCGAACCGGGCCAGGGGGGAAACCCAGCAGCCAAAAGTCCCCGTATCGGGCAGTAGTGGGATAGCGGCCGGGAGTGGGTGCTCAGTGACAGCCCGACCAATACAATCAGACCCGTTCCTTTTGCTGCTTTTTAGGTTTCTTTTAGTTTCCATGTATATTAAAAATAATAGGTTATTCAATTCAGACCCGTTCCTTTTACTGCTTTTTAGGTTTCTTTTAGTTTCCATGTAGGTATATTAAAAATAATAGGTTATTCAAGTGCTACCCAAACAAAAGTGCCTTTAAGAAATCGATCAGATGATTGGTCATTTAATATATTTTTTTCTTAGGGAAAGTATTCAGTACCTTAATGAACACTCTATCTTTATCGTATATCTTCAGAGAAATAAATCTGCTAAATGCGCATTTGCTATGCTGTTATTAACGGTAAGCGAAAAATATTATGAAAATAATAAAAACAAATCACATTCAATCCTGCTTTATTTCAGCATTCACAATGAAATAATTTTATTAGATACAATTTTATTAAATGACTATCGCGTAAAACTAAAAGACGTTGAGTCCACGTCTATATTATTTGCTTCGCATTACTTATTTGGTTCAATAGCCCCAAGTTCAATAATTATAATCCTCAATAACTCGCACATCTACACAGTATCTAGTACTAAGTTCGTTGTGAACATTTCAAGCATCATCAATATTCAGTAAAGCACTTCGCTCAGAATCATGTCATGACAATGCATTTAGACCATCACAAAAATTAAATTTTTATTTTCAATTCCTTCACCGCTTCAGGTTTCTGACAATGTCATGACATGATTTAAAGTAAATTTCGTGCTTTATTTGGATTTCTCGGCTGATTCCTTTTCCTTGGACTCTAATATTGCTGGTTCTGGCAAATCTGATTTTGCTGGCACGTCTTTCTCTAACAGTTCAGGTTTGGGTGGCATCTCTTCTGGCTTATCCATCTTTTCTTCTTTCTTTTCAGCTGACTCCAGAATCAGTTCAGGAACTTGCAGAGGCTTGCTTTCTTCAGGTTTCTCGTTTAAGGCTGATCTTTCCTCAGGAATATTAGATTTAACTGCAGCCACGGATTCAACTACGAGTTTCTGTAAATGAACAGTAAAATATATTTTCAACCGTACAAACGAATTTAGTTTTAGTAAACAGAGTGCATAATTAAAAGTTCTCAACTCCCCTGCGTGATATTATTACATTGAAATGCAAGGAAAAAACAATGTTACTTGTAATTTAGTATTTGAACCACAACACTTTACAGCTTTACATACAAAATTTTATTGACATATTTGTTCCATTACCTCAACTGTTTGCTCAACAACCTTATCCACTACATCAGGTACAACGACACTCTTCTCATCTACGTGGACAACAGGGTTCGCGTTCTTTGATTCTATGTCAGCAGCAGGATTAGGCAGGATGGTGCAGTCAGCTTGCGGAGTCTTCACGAAGAACGTCCTGGAGATCTTATAGCGGTCCAAAACTCCGTACGCTGCTTGCAGAATTTGCATATTCGGAAGACGTTCACGAGTCAATACCCATGCGTTTTCTGTAAATAACACAAACTATTGGTTAGAAAATATACTTACTGTAAATGAAAATGATTAAAAGTGTAAAAAAGACATAAAAAAGTATAAACTCTGTCTTTGCATGTTTTTTATATGTTTAAGTAACTTAGGAAAACCTGTAATTGGCTTATGATAATTTAATTTATCCTATATTACTTTGTGTGTTGAAATACTGTTGGTTTTCTTAATAAAATAAAATAAATAAATAAAAACTCTTATTCGTTTTATGCATCAGCTTATTGGTCCACTTTAATTTTATTTTTTACCGAAGTTGTAGATTAAAAGTTGTGCATATTCCATGAGTAGCAGCTTAGTCGTTGAGCTCGTAAATCAGCAGATATACTCACGAGTATGAACAGGGCCGATGCCACTACAAGACCACATGACAGCCCAGTTGTCATAGTCGGTATCCAGGATGCTGTATTCGGTGTCGTATGGGATGGGAAGTGCGGCGTATTTGACTATGATACGACCTTCGCCTTCACGTCCGATGATCTGAACGTGTCCGTCCATCACTCTCTTAAGTCCGGTCCTGGAGACAAGTCGATAATGGAGAATAATTTTATAGTAAAAGCAGTCGAAAGTCAAGTGGCTGATAAATCTCATCTAGGTAGGTTATTGTAAGTATAAACGAAATTTGACAAAAATAAATACTAAATTATGAAGAATAATTTGGTAGTGCAACGTGCGTGATAAAAATATTGTAATTCTAGTAATATATTTATGGTGCTTTTATATAAGAAGTCGGCTCCTCTACAAAATTATATAATGGCTAAGTCGTGTGTAGTCTTTCATTAGAATTTGAATATAAGCTTGTATAGAAGATTACTTACTATAGGTATAATAGACTTAAAATGTGCAGAGATGCTAATAGTAAACTGTTATTATATAGGTGACTTTAAATTTTGCGATTTGACTATGGGTTCCTTAGGGAAAGCTGTTGGTTATCGTGAGCACATGCACACCCTTTGGTATCAAGAACTAATTAAAAGCCACCCTATACAGGGTGTAACAAAATTGGTGTAGATAAATATTGTGAAAATATAGTAAATTATAGTGAAAATAGGTGGTGGTTTTCAAGTCGATTTTAACGTAGACATGAATTTCATTACTTGTTTATTTGGATGACATATTATGTAGGTATATTGGTACTTACAAAGAGTTGGTGATCTCATTGGAGACGAGGATCCTTCCCTCGGGAGTGCTCTCATACTTGGTGGTGACGCATCTGCTGACTATTTCGCTGACGGTGAAGTAGCGCTCGGCCTCGTACCAGGTGCCAAGGAACCTCTTTATGTTGAAGTTTGCCATAGGCTGGATAAAACCATAATTGTGGTTAATATTTTGCTATGGAACTACATATCTGAAAACTTCTACAATATCGTTACAGTAACTGGCGCATGTGACAAATATTTTACAAAAAGCGAATTTATTTTGGGAAACAATATTTGAGTATTAATGTATTTTGCAGAATAAAATATATTTTTTCCTGATTGAATTTTATCAAGACATATTTTTTAGTATTTAAAAGCTGTATAGATTAGGTATATAGAGCCGTATTCCTAGTTCGAAAAACTCTTGTATTTAACAAGTTTTCAACCTGTTGGTAAATGTACCTTCATAAAGAAATCATCTCGAAAAATATGTAATTATTGTATTTGATAAAGAAGTACAAAGAAAGAAGTACAAGCGGGTTTTAATGCCTACTCTTCACAAAATCCTCATAAATATCGAAGCAAAAAAAAATTATGTAGCCAATTCTTCGACTCTCATTATTCATCAAATCATTAAGTAATGGTACCAAAGAACGTATGGAAAATGAAAGTGGACTTGTAATACAAGACACGGCAGAAGGCGATCGATGGCCCGCCGCACCGGTGCACGGTGGTGGCACTGACCGGCACCGGGCACAACCGGTCCCCGTTGTCTATGGTCAGTGCTCGGCGCCCGCGCATGCAGTTATATAAGTTGAACAACACGTAACGAGCACGGTCAAGGATAGGGATGCGCGGTTTATTGCGAATTATGAACAAAGAAAACTGATGTAAGAGTGGTGTATTGAGATATTTTTTAGATAAATGGAAGGTTAAATAGCCATAACTAAATAATAGGGTATCAAGATGAAATACTGAGACATAGTCAACAAAGGTGACTATTTTTGGCGAGCAAAGAAAAACTTTGTACAGAGAATGAGCAGGTTAGCAGGTAATTATGTGTAATTTATAAATCTGTAGTTCTTAACATAATTAGAATGTAGTAAGTAAATATTAAGTAATCTTTCCAAAATGTTAACATCGCCTTGATAATCAATCAAAATTTTCGCAACTGTGGAAAAGCATCGAAAATTAGTAGGAAATTTTCATCAATTTACTTCAAATTATTTTCATTACGTTTAACTTCCATAAAAACTCAATAAACTAGTCAAAATTAAAAATTAATTTATCAAACCTATATCAGCTACCAAAATTATAGTTTTACAAGAAAAATTTAACAACAAATAAAAATTTCTCACCAAATAGTCCGGGCACCATCCCAGGGAGGGGATCTGGGCCGCAGCCACCGATAAAAGAGCGAGCACCGTCAGCCTCCACATTTCGATGATTCAGCTGGACTCGCCTCGAGGGAATGAGGAGCTCACTCCGGGAGAGCGCCTTATAAAACCCTCGCAACCCTTGGAGAACCGGTCTGCAAGAAAACGCATCTAATGATACACGGAGATGTTAGTAAACTACGTATTCAATATACCAGGGAATACAGTGGTAATATACGAATATTTCATATTAAATATTATATTTCGGACGTGAAAGAATTATAATTAGAGAAGGAATTATATTTTAAACTACCAATATTCATAGTGATTTTACAAATTTTAGGGTTAATGAAAGTCTATAGAAAAACGATTAATTTGTAATTTGGATTAAATACAAAAAAGAAAATTTAAAAGACCATTGGGGAGTTAACAATCATTTTATGACGTCATTCGAATGCTTATTATTGAATGAATTTTATGATCACAGGAATGACAGCTGTCAAATATATACAGCTGTTAAGAGGAATATTTTCATTAATCGAGGTTTTGCAGTGTAATAAAAAAAACATAATCAACAATATTATATAGAGTTCCTTTAGAGTATTTTAACATTCATAGCCAAGTTTTATTACAGCTTTCATTCGAACCACTATAAGATTCACTTGGGTATAATTAAAGGTTGTCTGGAAGAGATCGCTCTTTAGCGATAAGACCGCCTACCTGTATAACTTTTTTTTTATGTTTATGTTTTTATTTTCCTGTTTTGTTGTCCAATAAAGTGTTTTCATTCATTCATTCATTCAATTATTCTTAATTTAATATGTTTTACCAATACGTAGAAAAATATGTTTAAAGAAATACATCTTAAATAAAATTGTACACTGTATTTACTTTGTAGAACCAGTAGATATCTATTATATTAATCCTGATCCTTTCCATGGTTCATAGACTATCCCCTATCTATAAGCTTACTAGCTGATTTATTATTAGCCATCGCTTACGAGTAATGAATTCGCAGCGATCCTTGTTAGGTTGACCGGTGTGTGCGTTAATGCTGCTTTTGTTTGCTATTTGTTTAGGATCTTATGATCTGACTAGAAGACTATTCGAAGTCGTAACGCCATTTTCATTGCTCCATTAGATACCTATATAGACGCCATAAAACTACCACTACTTTAAAGTACATAGTGAAGTACCTAACATTACATAAAGGGGTGTCGTGATTTTGAACTGATTTCCTAGTTTGAAAGCATTTTTGTTTTAGAAGCATTTTATTGTATGAGTGATATAATACGTATTACGAGTACTTCACTCAATAGGGAAGAGGAATTTTACAAGTTTAGTCAAAAATATTCGATATCTAAAGTTTTTATTGCGGACCAAAGAAGTCAGCAATAATCGGTATACAATTTTATGAATATAGCGGAGATGAGTATATTTTGTTCAGCTTAGATACAAGTAAGTTCAATCAACTTTCATTGCAAATTTAAAATTGTGTTTTTCCCTTTTTATTATTGTATGCAGTGTCCTTGGGGGAGGCCTTTGTCCAGCAGTGGACGACTTTTGGCTGATTGTATCCGGTATTGTAGAATTTTCTCTAATTGGTAAATAAATGGCCTAAAAGAATATATTTATTTTCTATTCATCCTGTATCGTTGGGTAAAACTATTTGTCTTGCGGTCTAAGCAATGTTGTATTTCAAGTTGGCTAAAAGGCACGTACTTAGGTTCCTTGGGATAGGTCTACCAGAGGTTTACCGCACAGAGGTACAGGAATAAACGGCTGAGGGATTTACAGTTAGGCAATAACACATATTGACAGAACATATAAAATGCATTATACTATAAACGGCGTTAAAGAACATGCCATTCAAAGAAGTACAGAGGGTAAGATAAACTTAGTACGAATTGGACATTACCTTGTGTGCGAAAAAAAAATGGCCAAAATTTACTTAATCAAATACACAGTAATCAAATATTTAACTTATAATAAGAACTTACTTAAATAAATAAAATATCCTTATTACACTAAAGGATCTTACGACACCATGCAATTTTAAATCTATTGATCTATTTAGGTTATAAACTCAGGCAAACAAGCAGAAATAAGGGGCGGGTTATTTGACTAATATAAAATTTTATTTTATATTTATGTTATAATTTTGACTAATAAATATATATGGATAAAATGTAGCAGAAATAGTATAGGTATATACAAAAACTCTCTTTGTAGTGCAATCGGATAATAAAAATTTTCTAAGCAGCAACGATACAAAAAAAATAAGTACACTGTTACTAAAATGTTTTACTTTGCGTTAAACCTTCATAGAGAAATTCACTAGCAAATTAAGCCTTTTTAAATTAATGGTTCCAGTCAGAAACAGACTGGAAAATGACTGAATGTCTCAAGTTTTGTGTGCAATGACTTAATCGACTGCAAAAGATTAACATTAATGGAATTACAGTTTTCAATGACGAACCAGCAATCCTTCCAGTGTTTTGAGGAGCTGTTACGTCGAATGTTTTGCGGTCTTCTACAAAAAAGTGTTTTTACAATAAAAGAAAAAAATAAAGGCAAATTAATAAATGTATAGAGACTGAAAGAGAATTTTTAAATGTATCGTATGATAGTAACGAGTGCTACTTATCAATACAACCTTGAATACTAACCCCTGAATTGAGCTATACAATGGATATCCTTGCATAATATATGTAAAGACGAAACGAGCAATTTTGTGATTAACTTCTGCAAGGACTTACAAATTACAACAAAGCGCGAAGTTATAAGAGGAAAACATGAACTCAAAGATGCAGTAAGTACTGGCCCTAGCATCCTCACACATAAGCACACATGACCATAATTAGATAAGCACACACCCATATGTTAATGCAAAGCAAATTACAAAAACGAGCTAGCCAAGCAATTTAGCCCATACTCAGGACTCAGGAGTCAGGTTCAGATAAAAATAGATGAGAAAGATAGAAAACAAAAAGGAAGGGCTAAGACAGGACTATGGAACCGGTAGGCAGATGGACCCTACATCTTTTTGCTCGGCTAGGCTCGATGGGAACATTCCACAGGACTTTGTGCTAATTATGTGGAAGGAGTAAATACACTTGAGAGTGTTATTATTTAAAATAAATAATTATTTGTTACATTTGAAATTTTGGGGTGCCAAATGCGACATATTTTATTTAACTTCAAAATACTTGAATGTGGAATGGAGTATGGGGGTAGACGGATCTAATAGGGACTATTATTTGAGAGATGTATGGTTAATTTCATTTGAAGAAAAGTAACTTGTTTGGCATAGGGTTTGAAGAATCTCTTTACGTTTTAACAAAATTCTTCTAGAAAAAATATTGTATAATTGTAATTATGTAGGAAATGTTGCTGGATTAACTTTTGCTATATTGCCTGAACTATGTGCTGCTAACAAAGGTTTGACTCGGAGAATTTTTTCATTAGGATCATAATTAATACTTTCTAGATCTATAAAACTTCGCATAATTTTAGCATCGATGTCAAACTATTATTTTCTTGCACATTTTTTATCAATTTCACTACATATTTACAAAACAAAAAGTTTACTTACAAGTTTCTCACTTTAGGTATTTCCACTAGTGACACTTTGTAGAAACTTAAAGTGCCTTTGTGTTCGATGACTGCTCATCTAAGGCTTCCTCAGAACTATGCGTTGCGACTCCGTCCATAATCCAATTATTCAGTTCAGAAGTGGTGAACCTTTACCTATCCGTTTACATCTACGTGTCATTTTTTCCAAGAAGTGTTGATTCTGAGCTTGACATAGCAGTATGTACCCCAAAAAAACCTTCATTATTGGCCTGTTCAAACTTTTTGATTTTTTATGGCAGAGGTGGCAAACGAGCAGACGGATCACCTGATGGTAAGCGATTACCGCCGCCCATAGACACCCGCAACACCAGAGGAGTCACAAGTGCGTTGCCGGCCTTTGATATGGGAGTACGCTCTTTTCTTGATGGTTTCGTATCGGTCCTGAAATACCGCAGTCGTCAATTCATTCCACAGTTTGGTTGTGCAAGGCAGAAAGTTTCTAGTGAAACGCACAGTTGTGGACTGCCAACCATCTATGTGATGGGGATGAATATAATGTCGCGTAGAACGATGGCGAAAAGAGGCGGCAGGGATCAATTCGAACAATTCCTCGGAGCACGCCCCATTGTACATGCGATAGAGAATGCACGGCGAGGCTACATCTCTACGCAGCGCCAAGGAGTCAAGCCGATCTGAAATATCCTGGCAGTAGACGATTCAAGTTGCTCTCCGTTGAATGCGGTCCAGAGGGAGAAACTGGTACTGGGGTGCCCCTGCTCAGAGATGAGAAGAGTATTCCATATGGGGCCGAACCTGCGCCTTATAAAGTTGCAGGCGATGGGCCGCAGTGAAATACCGTCTCGATCTATTGAGCACATCAAGCTTCTTCGAGGCTAATTTAGCCTTACCCTCTAGATGACCACGGAACTGGACTTCACTCGATTTGTCGATACCAAGGATTCCGATACTAGCTGAGGCATTAAGGGGAGTGTCCTCAAAACGAGGTGATCCGACAAATGGCATACCCGTCTTGGCAGTGAACGCGCAAATCTGTGTCTTAGTGGGGTTAAATTGGACCAAATTAAGCCGACCCCATTCTGAGATGTTATTTAAAGAGTCCTCAATTTCCGACACAAGTTTGTTTCGGCTCTCGATGACGTTTTTCCGAGAAATGTTAGCACGGCCGGTATAGAAGGCATCACGTGTGCTGTCATCCGCATAACAATGAGTGCTGCTGATTTGCAGCATATCATTGATATGCAGAAGGAACAGTGTAGGCGAAAGCACACAGCTTTGAGGGACACCAGCATTCACAGACTTAGAATCTATCCGTCGACTACGACCTTTATGCTTCTGTCTGCAAGAAAACTAATGACCCATTTGCATAATTCCTCGGGAAGCCAAAAAGCTTTTTCAATTAAATCAGCTTGACTCGCTTACATATGCCCATAGAAAGCATTTTTTCTGGCCTCTTATTGTGTATGCCACAATAATTCCCCAACATCAACGTATGATAATTCCAAAACATCATAGAAAATGCTCGATAAATAACTGAAGAGAATTTTTTTGAGATTTTTCCCAGTAAAAAGAACGCCACCTAGAACAATACAAAAGCGATTTTGTCACAGACTTGCACCCCGCTCCGCCTCCTCCAGTGGAGCGACGATATAAAACTTCTTTGGAATTTGGATTGTATCAACAAATAGAAAGCCTTATATTCTGAGCTATTGTCAAATTGAAATGAACTTATGAAGAGTATATTATAATGTAAAGTAATATAACAGTTACTTGGCATAATAATAATGCTGTACTTACTGTTGGGGCAGCTTCATTCCCTTTCTCTTAAAAAAAAAACTAGAGTGTTGCCTGTTAGGACCCAATAAATTTCTGAAACCTGAAATTCTCCTTTTCCTGGTATTATTTACCACAGAATACTTATACACCTAATAAAAATAAACTGATCAGCCAAAGTCAAAGCCTGATTAATTTAATCTAAACCTTTTTTCAGAGTTCACTATTTGGATAGTTATACCATATACCTACCCTGTCAGTTCTGATGGAAATTACAAACCCCTAAAGTATCTAGGTCGACGTAACCGGTAGTCCTGTATAAACTACATTGGACTTACGGTGTTGGAATTGCAATTTACCTTGAAATAGTGAAAACGTTAATAGCATTTTTTTCTAATGGATCTATTGAGAAATTAGTTTCTCTATAGACCCACACCTTCAAAATTGGATCTATTTAGAAACAAATGACTCAATGCATAAGTAAGATAGGTAAGTTTTGAAACATTTTTTTTTATGGCATAGGTGGCAAATGAGCCGACGACGAATCACCTGATGGTAAGCGACTTGCGCCGCCCTTAGCCACCTGCAACACCAGAGGACCAACATTTTGATACTTTACAATTTCGAACAAAACGAGTTGCCGCCATTACTTGTAGCTTTCGTTGGCCAGACTTTAAACTGCGGATAAGCTTATTCAGGAATTAGGATTATTAGGGTCTTATTTAGGACAATGAAATAAACAGTAACGGCGTGTGAAACTTAAGTATTTTCGTTATTTAATTTACTACGGTAAGAACACATTTTTACATTAGATACGTTAAATGTTCTAAAGAAATATCTACAAAATTGTACACTACTTGAAAAAAGAAACTTATGAAATACTTTTAATTTACAATTAACAGAGAAATCAATATTCAAGTTCAACAAGATTAAGTTAAGCTTTTCTTTTCATTAAAGACTTAAACTAAAATATTATTTACATTAGGATCTAGTTTTAGAACAACGTCATGTTTCTTTACAATATTTCGATTAAAACTGTAGTTTAGAATTCTTTATTTGTTATCTTAAAGTTTTCACGACTTTGGTTTTAAAATATTATAAGTATCAAAATTACAAAGTGAAAGAGTATAAATTGTTTACAGTATTTGGCAAAAAAAAAAACCATGTAAGATACGCATTATTCAGCTTACAGTCGTGTTTTTTTTAACAATTAATGCATAATATTAAATATTTCCAATTTTGTTATTATAACTGTATAATTAATATATTATACAAATAATTTGTCAAACCAAAATCAAAAAGAACAAAAAGGAAAATTGCTGTATTTTTCAGAATTAATTTTGTGTTATAGAAGAAATTGTATCAAAAATACAGGATTGTTACGTGAATATTTTTAAACTGTCATCTAGGTTTCTAAACTGTCAAACATACATTTGCATTGATTCTAAGGCATTTTTGGCAGAAGTGATGTAGTATCAACTACCTTTTGATTTGCGAAAGTCGAATATATTTATATCGTTGACGAATTTTGACAATATTTAAAACGTTTGTTCGAAATTGGAATTTACGTATTAAGAGCGCTATGTATGTATATACATCAAAAATTGAATCGTTACCATATTTCAAGTTTAAAAAAATATTTGATTCATCGAAAATAGACTACCTTATAATTAACAGATGTCAGTACCGCAAGGATTTTTTTAGTATCACTTGTTTTAGTACCTGCTAGCTAGTCTGGAATTTTAATTGGGCTTTCCCAAAAAAAGTAATTGGTTACCGACAAAGATGTAGGTAACCGATTATAACATTATTTTAAAATTACTGTTTTTGTACGCATTTAGTCCGCTCCTAAGGTAACGCAAAGTTTAAGAATGGACGATATTTGTCATGCATTGTCGCCTTACACCTAAAATTATTTACAAGTAAAAGAGTCGAAAATTATGGAAAACGCAATGGAAGACAGCGTTCCCGATGTGCCTACTTATAATAAAAACTGACATTTATCACATAGAATAAAGTAACGATACCACGAAATCACAATTTCTTAAAAGTTAAATTGTTCCCCAATTACAAAAAAAAACTACGCGTATATTCGACGTAAAAAATATATATAAATCAGGTATCTTCAAAGATAGGTAACGTTCGAATAAAACCATTAAAGCGATTTTTCATTTCTACCGTATCGGTAGTTAATGTTTTGAACAACGTATTGGTAACTTCAGTTGTATAATAGTACAACACCTTATTTTTTTTAAATACTAAATTATTCTTAGTAGCAAAGGGTCCACTACTATTCTGGCCTATACTTTTTACGTATATTTAGATGTATTTGTGTTGCACTAAATGAGTATTTAAGAACCGGTCATTAAAGTTGAGTGATAAGTACAAAACAAAGAAATATTCGTAATTTATAACTTTTGGCATCGAAGTGGCATCATAGTATCTATTAGTAACATCCAGTTTTACTATTAAAATAGTTAAAAAAATAACTGGCCACAGTAATGTGTTCGATAATAAAAGTGTCGAAAATAAGTTTCGAGAATGTGGTTACATTAAAACAAAGCTAAAAGTATTGTTAGGTTGATACAAAAATAGACGATAATACTAAAGTAGTATAAATTATTCCAAAAATAAAGATAAGTAATATATTCAGCATTAAAAAAAAGTTCGTACTGGAATTGTGGATGTATTATAGAGTTTAAAAAACAAGACGAAATTAGTAACTACAGTCATGAGATTTTAATTGGTTCCTATACATTAAGGTAAAAAATTCAAAATCAATTCAGGTCCCTATATCTCTTAATTGTACACCAAAATATCATCATTTTTTACAAATCTTTGGTGCTTATCCACACTGCAATAATCGGCACGAACATGGAAGATTAAGTTTTAAAAATAATGTAACGAACACATTGATTTAATTTTATAAATTACATATATTGATAAAACCTAAATTGAGATTTTCATTTGTCATAGAAAAGTTGCGAATGTTCAGTTCGGAAAAAATAATACATTGGGAAAGTATGCTGAATGATACTGAATTCGAAGTAACAATTTAGGATTAATTAAAATATTTCTTCCGTAGTAGATTGTTATAAATTAGAGGAACAATTAAATACAAAAATATTTGAATGAAAAATCAGTGATACCAAAATTAAATCCAACATCGATTATAAGAAAGCAATTTCAAAGTTTCAATTCTGACTGAATCAATAAAAAAGTCAAGTGGAAGTTATGTAAGTAGGGTATGATTATTATAGGCAATTTTTATTGTAACACTAGCAAACTCCGCAACTTTCCCTGACATAGGTGTCTATTTTCTATTCTTAAGGAATTAATGTGTCGGTGGCTTTTAAATAATATTTATTTATCCTAATGAAATACATCTTTCAAATAAATACTATATTGGAAGGTATTGGTCCCAGATTATAATTTTTAAACAAATTATAATAATTTGGACCCTTTCGGCAAACATGTGATTTTTACATTATGTAAGTTAAACACCCACAGTCTGCGGATGTGCATTTATGAGTATCGCTCTGCGATATCACATGACTTAAGACTAACAACTTATCCTTCTTAAACACATATCACAATTGAGCTCCCTTTACGAGAGAAGTTTCAAAGTCCAAAATTACGCGCACGTGCGCGTCACGTTTGTCGTCATTCATGTAGATTCTTGCTGAGAAGCAAACTATTGTGCGGTCCGGAGAGATGTCGAATGAGTTCAGGTAAGGCTTCAAACGTTAGCTGACAGAAACAGCAGTTAAACCGGCCAGGCGTGTTTGTTCTTCCGTCATTCTCGCTCGACGATATGACATTGCGATGCACAGAACACAAATGTTTCAGCAAGTGCGCCTTTTGCTTGAACATAGCCACGCAGAGTCGACAAGCGAAAGGTTTTTCTCCAGTGTGGACCCGGAGATGCGTTTTGAGATTCCACGACATACCAAATTGTTTTCCACAGTATTCGCAACGGTATTCTCGGACTGGCGCTTGTTTGCTTGAACCCTGTTCATGATCAGTTGAGGGTGCATCGTCGGCACCTATCTGGGGTTGGCACAGCCAAGTGCCCCATGATCCTGCACTTGGAGGTCTATATTTGAGAGCATCTTCGTGTGTCGCTACGGGAGGTGTGACACTTCGCTCAGCCAGATAAGGTGGTGCTGAAGCACTCAGTGGATGTAAAGCCCCAAGTCTACTTGCAGCTACTCCTGCTACTCCTCCAGGACCCTGTGCATATCGCAGATGCGCCATTTCTTCTATATAACTTGGGGGGAATGATACAAATGGAGGATTTTGTGACGGTGAATTGTGAAAACCGGGTCTTCTTTTTCGATGTGGTGTAACGACGTAGTTCTCAGGGGATGTTTGCACTAATGACATAAGATCTTGATCAGGCGGTTTCAGATGCGCGTAATCCTCTAATTTTACAGTTCGCAAATCTAATTCGGGAGGTTCCAGGTAATGTGATTTCCGTTTTGCTCTTTCAATGCCTCTTCCCAATCGATCGCTTAGCAACTGTCGTCTGTAAACTTGATGCTCTTGTTGTTGTTCCTCTTGGCTTGATGTTGTTGACCTTCTTCGAGATATATTCTGAAAATGGAGAAAATATGTTTAGTATCAAGTGTAACGTTACAGACAGAGATTAATAAAAAAATATTGTAATTTTTTTACCTTCGCTGCTACTGATTCCACATCAACGTCCTGTGAGTCTTCATGTTCAGCGCCTGAGTTTTCAGAGTTTCTTGCCACAGACAAATTTACAGGATTCGATGAACTCCTCCGCCTTCCTGACAATCTGCCACATTCTTTGTCTCTATCTTGATCTTCATCCTCCCTCTCGTCATTGCTACTTGTTGACATGCTTTCCTTTTTTATACTTAGTCCATCATCTCCTCGGTCTTTATCTTTACTGTATCCAGCGCTAGGCGTAACCCTATCGCTTTCTGAATGTGATGATCCTGATGGCGCTTCATGCTTACTGCTTTCATTGCTGTTTATATCTGTTTTGAGGTTCTTCGTTTTAAGCCGTTCGCAAGACCGATTTCTTTCTTCAGCTTGTTGTCGTTCCTTTGTAGATTTCCAAACGTCTGATTTGATTTCTAATAGTTCGAACAGCTCCTGCATATCATCGATTTCACCTGACTGAGAAGAGCAAAAAAAAAATTGTTAGGTACGCAGTTTCATTATGTAACAAATTCACATAATATATGTTTTTTATACTTTGTAAACTGGGGCTTCTACTCTTGAAACTGAACAAATTTCCCAAAGGAACCCATAATCAATTCGCAAAACAATTTTGACTTCCCATACTAAGTTGGTCGATCAGGTGACCGACTTGTTAGAAAAGTACAAAAAATGTTTTGCCAGGTGACCGTGTGTGATTTGTCCAATGTTTCTAATAATAAATGATATGTACTGACCTCAATGTAGGCTTGACCACTGTACAAGAAGACGAGTAGATGCCTCATAAGGGTGCTGCTGATCCCAGACATGTGGATAGTGACCGGGCTGTCGACTGATGGTGTGTCGTCGAGAATTTTCCTGTAATTAGAAAGAAAATAAATAAATAAATATATTTTTTCATCCACAATTGGTAATTTCAACTGGTGGTAAGTAATAATAACTATTAGAGGTGGCGTACTCAACTCAGTGATTCAGTAATGTACTACGACCTGTTTTACCGTACAAGTCAATTCTGAATAAGACGTCAATGCTTTTAAGCAGAGCATAGGTATTTTGTAACACACATAAAGCTTAAAAAATGATTTAAAATTACCTTATGAGGGGGCTAGCGGCCGCCATGACGATCCTATGTGCCGCAAGGGGCACAGCGTCGTCGCAGACCAGCACCAGGTCAGAGTACCTAGCGCCACGCCATGCCGCGCCCACCTCATTCAGGATGCAGGCGTGGTGCTTGCCATACGTGAGTGTTAGCAAGCCCTCACCCATCATTCCAGCACTGGAAAGAATGAGACAGAAGGTTAAAAAGGTTGCAAGAGTAAAACGTTTACACCAAAAGGGTAATTCTGAGAGTTATGGCTCCTCCGACAATCTAAGATTTGCGTAAGATTGGACAAAGTAGAAGACTCTATAAATAGTGTGCTATTGGGGATGCTTATATCTAACCGTAGATTAATATAGGCTGATCGTAAGATGATGCTGAAAAGTAAGTAAAACTGTGAGAAATATGACTTTTATCAAATTCATGCTTAAACGTTCATAAACTCAGAAGTGTAAGATGTCGGTCCATGATGAAATCTTAAAAACAGGTAAAAATCTGTCAAATAAAGCCAGTTAATAATGAAAAATTAGATTCAAGTAAAGGTGCAGTGTCATTGAAATAAAGGCAAAAATACTCCGCATTCAAGAAAGTGCGAAACTTTATTGGCAACTGTCTAAACCGTATTTTTTTACTGGAAGGCAATCAAAATTTTCGTGATTGGAATCATTGCATAATAAACGTAATTTAACGCTGAAAACAGGTGAAAACATACAGCAGCTGGGCCGACTGCCGTCAAGACTTGGTTCAATAATTTCAATCGTTGCTATTCTGAAAACTATTGATACAAAGGAATACAAGGTTGTAACCACTCAGCTGTTTCGAGAACAAACATTTCAATATCAAACTTATTGAAATCAACTTTGCAATTAAAAGCGTGTGTAAATTTGCTTTTTAAGTGCTACACAATAGCCATTATCCATATAGCTTGGGTGAGAAATTGCTCAACATAGAAAAGGTTAAGAGGTGCTAAGAATGTAAATTAACGTGAGAGGGTCGTTGTGCTCTGGACTACCAAAATAGATAGAATCGTCTGCTCAGGTGCTAGAAAGCGTGTTGCAATGGACCTTGGCTGGGTAAAGCATCACAGCGCTATTACGGTTGCAATAGAAGCGCGAGATCGTTTAAAAGGCGATCAACAGAGCTTCTTTAGCATTGTGCCAGCGTTTAGCAACAGTAGGGTCACTGGAATAACGCTCATTGTTGTCAGCTATTCTTGCCCCATTGTTGTACTGAAAAGTCATATTTAATTGTGGGGACCGAACTGCAACGTATGTTGGCTGCAATTTCGTCTCAGTGTTGGAATGTTTACACGAAGATGATCTTAATCATTTTGTTTCAGCACGATTTTGTAATAATTTCGACTTTGTCTCACTTTTGACTTTTGTACATGATATTTTTTATATAGACGTTCACTATGGAAAGAATGCACTTTAACGTCAGATTTCATGATTTGGGTGTTTGAAATTGTTTGTGTCAGCTATATGAATTGACAGTATGTAATATGTGTCCAGTTTGTATGATATAATAAATAATTTTATTTTATAGGTATTTTCGTTTTGCTAGTGCGTGTTAGTATTTAAAATACGTTTCGAACACAACCACAAATTTTCTAGAGCGCGGGATTCATGAAGACTCTCAAGTTGTTAATTATTTCATACACATATACTGATGCTTAATTGCTTATTAAATAAAATGAATTAAAGATACTTCGATGATGATGATAGGTCATTTCTTAAATTGTGAGGCAGCAAGTAAGTGCTTTTTGTATATCTTCAATAACTTTGTCTATGTTAAATAAGTTACCTGATAAGACGTAATGCGATAGCACATGATACCCTAAGCCCAAAAACAATTAATTAAAAATCAATGATAATGAATTTATAATTCATCCATCAGTGATAATCGTTACCGAAGTGATGTAAAATTTTCCTTGGACTGTAAATGTGGGCCGATTTGCCTCTAAGGCTTTAGTGAATGAAGGTCGCGTCGAAATTAATGCTACCGCATCGCATGTTTTGTATGCCTTATAAAGATAACAAAGAGTTTTAAGATTGAAGAACTTTAACTTATAACTTTAAACCCACATATTTTATTGTTACTTATTCATTATGCTTCTGCCCAAAGTGTTCTGACAATTATTTACTCGTATGTCAACACTTTTTTGTTTGTTAACTCTTCCGCATGTCGTGTGCCCTTTTGATTTTGTATATTTTATTTGAAGAATTTACGCTTACATCCTGCTAGGAACTAATTTCTTCCATGATAAGCATTCCTACAATTTTTGAAAACGTATCAAAACGACTATTTTGTTTATTATATTTATATTTTTTATTATTAAAATTTTCAATTTCTGCTTACGCTTATGTCTTCTTTGTCAATGTTTTAAAACTCAAAATCATTAATTAAAGAGATGACTCAGCTCAGCATTTCCCGGCTGTTATCTTTTCCTGTTCAGCGGAGACCCGCAAGGTTTCAGAACAGCGGCGTGTGCGCCGGTGCGTGACAGGCTCACCCGTCATTGTCCATGTGAAGCCACACGAGACGTGCACTTCACATGGTTTGCATAAAACTGCCTTTTGTAACGTACACTTGCTATTTATCAGCCTGAAAATGGCCTGTAGCTATTTGCAATTCTATACGTCGCGAGGATGCAAAGGACATTGTACTGTTGTAATCTTGATAAGTAAATAGTATGTATTATGTACTTTAATCAAATTAACTTTTTCTAATTTCCTATCAATGCATATTCCACAAAATTAAGTAACTGCTGCTTTTTTTTACAAACTGAATTTCAGAAAAATACTGCTGTCTTTAAGAGAATTAAAGTGCCCTCTATCAGCTTAGTGTTTTACTACTTACGAAGAACAAGCAACGTGTCCTATATTTAGAGCACCCAGCAAATACTCTGTTTAGCTATACATGGCTTCTACCTTATAATGGTCGGTCGGGTAAAAGTTTCTTTAACTTCCAGTAGATGGCAGCACAATGATCTAAGAATAGCTACGGCCAAAAATAAACCCGCGAAATATGAATGAGCTAAAAGTTAAGGTACGGCAAAGTTGTGCGATAGTTTGACCGTCAGTTTATTTGCCTTTTACTTCGACACGTAATTCTTAACCTTCATGCGATTAACACACTCACTTTCACTGATATAATCGAAAACAAAATTCCGGAAATTCTTATTTCTGGTAACCTGAACAATCTCTTTGCGTTCACTCAAACGGTAAAAGATGAAGGCAGTTTGGTTTACGAATTGGTTAAAAGCAATGACAGCAGGAATGAAACGTTGGTCGTAATTAAAGCTAATGATAATAATGATTAAGTCATATAAATTGGATTAAGACTTGTAAGTAAAAAAAAACTGTTGTTTTGGGCGGTTACAATGCTCTTAATAACTCAAAGTTCACTTTAAAAAGTTAACCAACTTCCTAAAAGAGAAATACGTTGTTCATTTAGTAATGTAGTAAATTGAACTTGAAATCGAAATATGTTCTAAAGACATATACTAATTGTATTAGAATGAGAAACGATCAATAAATTACAGATAAAATCAATGTTTACAACTGCAATGTCAATAAAAATTATCTTAATCAGTTGCAGGTATCAAATGCCCAGATTCAAGGTTGTATCGTAAGTAAAAGAAATAAGTCCGCAGGCTTGTATAATTTCTGCCCACACTAATTAATCTACTAGTATATAACACAGACTTGTACCGACCTAGAATGGTAGGCTAAATAACAATCATATCTGTACAAACGATCCATTCCAACTCTATATTGGTGCAGGCGCATACTACAATTTATGACGAGTTGACGACATGTCACTGTAAAAGGAAGAACGGTAGCTATTGCAGGTTAAATTCTCTCTGTTAATAGTTCTTGGTAACCTACTAGATGAATGCTTCAAAGTGACCATGTCGTAGACAATCTAATTGATTGATTGATGGTATTAAATAAAACATTAAACTTAGATGAAGCTAAGTCAGAGAAAATGAAAAAATATATAATTATATTTGTAACAAAGTTAAAAGTCATTTATATCCAGATTTTATGTACATATATATTAAAACAGATGATTTTTATAGCGGATGAGTTTTAAATGGCATATTCCTGGTTGATCAGTGATGGCTACAGTTTACCAGATTCAAAGGTACGACAATAGACTATTTAAATGTCAAGTTGAGAATACCGTCGAAAATTAAAAAGTAAAGTTTAGCGGTGAATAAATTGTTTGCGAAACACCACCGCGCTGGTGTTGCAAGCTTAGAAATTGTAGACAACATCGTTCGCCTATTGGAGCGTGGGATTGAGAAAAAAGTTCTAACTTTCCCCAGTGGTTACCAAATTGAAAGTTACGAAAATGCAATCACATTAAAATGTTGATAGTTCGCTCAATTTGAAAGGTTGCAAAACAAAATTCACTAATTTAGGAAGCAAAATGAATTCACTACTATTTTAGAAGTCATATAAGGCTGTATATCATAAGAGGCATGTGTAGGCAGAACGGCTCTAGTTGTAAATACTTTTTATTATTTGTCGACTTTTCCAGGTGTTTTTATATGTGCAACTAGAAAAAGTAAAAAAAAGGCTAATGGTTAACGCCAGCTTCAAACTGGTAAAACAGATTCGCGATATTTTAATATACAAAATCTTTATCTACATCTATTCTGTAAGTTCTTTAAAATCACAATTCAGTTTCTTAAACGTCATATACATATTACTATTAAACTAATCGATGTCTAATCAAGCATGTATTAGCTACAAAGTCAAGAATTAAAATTCCATTTAAGAATCCAGCTTAAGTATAAATGAAATCTAGCTTAGCTATAACTAAGAATGTTGTTAATGATAACTCTGTCTTCAACATTTCATTCTTGTATGGCGCCAAAACTTATGGTTAGATAGAGAACAACTGACAGCGCTGATTGGACTGGACACATTCGGCTTCGTCGGTCACAATCACAGAAAATCCAATTAATTTACGTGCTCTAAAACCTCGTTTATGCACTATTTATTTGCATACATTATTGAAATGATTCGTCAAATTAAAATGTCCACTCCTATTTCAGTGGACTCAGTGATCATTGCATGCTTGTTGAAAATTGTGATACAATCGAAATCGTACTTAATGGCAATAATATAATAATTAATAATAAAAAGGTCAATATTGAAGTCAACCACGTCAGTACCCTCCATAATGATATAATAGAAACACAAGAATATCTATTTGCATAATTCAATAATAAGGAAGAGCCAAAATTATGACATTGGGAAGTTGTAATGATAGTTCCGGCAGCATCTAAGGTTTTAATGATAAACACATGTGTGATGGTACTTAGCAACAGGCCAGACCCCTTTACAAGCCTCTAACAGCCAGCCGCGCAATGTATGACAGAAAGCGATAGTGATGTAAGTCAATAGTTGTCAAACAGGAAACCACGGGGAGCGCGTGGCGACGGCGATACCCGCGGGCTTTGTGCTGCGGCCTTCGACGAAATGTTCGGTGCTCGTACACACTATGCTTCATCGCGCAACATATAACACTCATTATGTAACCCGGCTCCACAACAAATGTCAGTTCATTCATAAGATCCACGGCCAATTTATTCGGCTATAGTCTATGGACGATATTCTCATCAGAGCTCATAGTCTGAACGTGTTCGACATTCTCTGATGATTTCCGCATCGCTTGTGCGTAATGTAATACCTACTTTATGGAGCTTGCGTTGTTTGTGACTCGCATTGTTTACTATCAATCAAGTTTGTATGAATTTTACGCACGACGATCGATAAACTTATCAACGATAATTTCTTTTGCGTTGTTAAAATAAGGAAATTATATAGTTACTAGAGCTGTACCGACTAGTCGAGAAAGTCGACTAGGTAGTCGGCGACTTATCTGTAAAAAATGACGTCTAGTCAGTATTGTCTTCTTATTGAATAACGATAAAAAAACGTCCTTAACTATCTCTCCAAAGTTTTCAAATTAATATACTTGTTAATAAATTAATATACGTGTAATAAATTAATATATTAATATGCTGAGTAAGTTTTCATAATTTCAGAACCGACTTATCGGTATATCGCCCAAACCTCCTCCTTTATGTAGTGGAACCATCTCTAATAAAGTTCGATCTAAAACTTTATCAGTGTCGAATTAAGTCAATGAGATCATTGTCACAGCGATAAATACTTTTAGGGTCGCGTGTTATGTACAAATTATTTTCAGTGTGAACATAAATTACTGTCGATTACGCTTAAATTTAAAGTCTGCAAAAAACTATAAAATTGTTAAGCGTTTAAACGATGACACTAACTGGCACTGAAATATCATTATTTAATTCGGGGATCTTAAATTAAATTGACCTTTAGCGGTTGATTGTGTGAATTTTATTGTTGCATCATTGACCTCATCCGAATATTAATATAACATTTCACTATGTTTGGCTTGTTGGCAACTGATTTGTCTATTTATTTATAAGTGGCATCGTCCGTACCCTTGCTCGAGAGAGTCTTGGGCCGAAAGCGCGAATGAGTTTTACCTTCGATGCTTCTAAAATAGCTCCTACAGTTACACTCTCACCTTGCGTTTGATTGACGATCGATCCCTTGTGCCAGATACTTGCTAACTGAATTGCAAACAACACTCTGTAAACAGACTTATTTAATAGTTATTTAACCTTAAATACCACATAAATTCTTAATTGATATTTGATACCCTACACTTCACCTACACACATGGACTTGCGAGGTTACAGAGAGCTTTCAATAAATCAAAATAGTTTAAAACTGCTTTATAATGTCTAAATTCCAAACTTCAAAGGTCAGGTCAGATGAAGATTTTTTGAATTCCTTAGCAAGGCGACATGAAATCGAATGAAACGCCCGCCCTCGGCATTATTTCTGCTTTTCGCAATGCTTTTGGTTCGGAAACAAATCGAGTTCGTGTTCGACATTTTGCGATCACTGCAGCAGTTAGATGACTATTTATAAAGAACGTGTCTTAGAAAAGGTCGGATTTGATTGTCAGTAGTCATTTGAATATCTCTAGTGTTATTATGGCAAATTATAATGAATTAAATAGTCTATATTGAAGTGTTCTCACGCCACGTTCTCAGATGACCTTGGGACAGGTAGGTGTTTTGAACCTAACGAGGCAGTTTAAATGTGGCAACTGTATTTTATACTAGCTATGCTTCGTTTTAAGAATGTGTAAATAAATGTTTATTAAATTTGTTTTACTCCTCATGTGTCGAAATATTTTTTCTTTAATTACACTCTTTAATTACAATATTAATTACACTCTTGTATAATAATTTAGTTTATTTAGTTCTCATTGCTGCAAGTCTAATCTATGGGCAAGTATTGCTTCCGTTGGCTAGTTTTTTCTCAAGAGTCTGTCCGAGGTAAACAAGACACGTCCAAGGTTCATTTTGAAATAGGATGGCACTTGACCTTCAGGATGAAAGTCAACTCTATTGCGCAACACAGTATCGGCCCGCGCACGCGCCACACTACTCTTATGCTAATAAACCTACGAGACATTATTGGTGCCTGGCTGCCTGGTCATGACCCACATATCCATGTTCAAGGATTTCACATATTTGGTAGGCGAAGATTTCAAAACTGACAGAATTTTAATAGCGCTTCTTGTTAGAGTAAGAAGCGCGAAGGTAACACGAGCTAAGGTGACGAAGGCCATGGGATCTTTAAAGAAATGATTGAAATAGTAAAGAAGGTGATTTTCTCCGGTTTTCCCCAAGCTCTAGTGACGCAAGATCACTTAACAATGTAATGACGACTAACAGTTGTGAATTATTTAGTTTGCGAATCATCGACGTATAATGAATAAGTTGATGGCTGGCTGTTTCTTTCTCTTCATCACGCAACTGATATTTACTTGTACATCAAGCAAATCATTGAAAGGCGTTGAAAGGCTGTGGAACCGGACTAGATTTTTCACCACTCCTTTCTACATATTCGAATGGTTACCCCCACACATGCGTGCCCTGCACTTGTGTGAGTATTTCTGTATTTGTGTTGAAGGTGCGGTGCGGTGTGTGCGTTGCGCGCACACACACAGAAGTCTAGGTTTGTGGTGGTGGAGCGTGCGTAGATCCGCGGGCACGTTGCATTGAGGGGGGAGAAGGTATCACCGGCGAGTGGCCCGTGGTTTTGTAACACTGTTTCGTTTCAAGGTCATCCGCGCAGTTTTTAGAAAGTTATCTACTTAGGTGTTATATCAAATCTTACTTTTATTTAAATGAGCTAAAGGTACACCTGTCTTATTTCGTAGTTGAAATCATTTGTATTTGTCGACTTAAAACAATATGACGCAGAACATGTTAGTTTATAAAAATGTTTTCAGTTGCTGCAGTGTAGGATTCAAATACCACTAATCCTGTCTGTTTTCGAAACTCGAAAGTAAATAGGTAATACAATGAATATGGTGAGTAAATTATGGATATTAATTTTGGACAAAGGATGGCCTTTTATTGAGTCTCCTTGCTGTTGGAATCGAATATACTGCCATTATATCAAATCAAAACTCAGCGGGGTCATCATTAATTTCGATTCTCCAAAGATCGCACAAGAATGCGATCCATCTACGGAGCAAATGTCGAATGCTTGAGTATATTCATTATTCCTTTACGAAACTATCCTCACATTTCTTATTTCATCACCAATTTGTATACTTCCATATAAGATACCATGATCATCTCTCATCGTTGCCGAAATGTTGAAATTTAGTCGACAGTCGACTGCCATTTCGTGAAGTTGTTTGCGTAACCTGTTCACGCTGAATTTTGCTGCCAGAGAAAGTATGCGAAAGGCTTTACGTAATGCCACCACGTAACTGCTGTAGCGACTCGGTTTTGATTTCCTTACTTCAGCTTACCATCACCATTACGTGATTGTTTGGGGTTGTTTTTGAAGACATCAATACCTTTTTTGTAACGGAGCAGCTTTAAGATAACTATTGTACCAAAGCTAGCCTTTGAAAATACCCAAATAAAAATTATATTATGATAACGACTACAATAGTGACGTGTGTGAGTTTGTAAGATACACGTGTGTTTACTGACAATATCTACTGAATTTCCTTAGAAAATTCTAAGAACTTTGATCCTTACCATATTCTTACTAGTAATCAGAAAAACTTGTTTCTTTAAATTCACGTAATAAATAGGTATACTTCGTGTCGACTTACTTACCTGCATTTAGAGTTGATTTATTATCCTTGTTATTTGAGACGTTAAAAAAATACTATAATAGAAATAGTTCTTCTTGTAAATATGAGATGAATGTGTTGTAATGTAAGTAATCAAGATCAACAAGTCAATTATTACGATTGGAAGTAATTCTAAAACGTGTAGCGAAAGAGAAAGCTCTTACATCAATAGAAGATTCATTACGTCACCGATTACGTTTTAATATGTTTAAGTATAATTATTATTATATCATATACCTAATATATGTATAAGAAAAAATAAGAAGTGACGATGTTACCTTGTCGGATAATAGGAACTGTAATCATATTATCAGACTAGTGTTTTTTTTTCAATTTACGTATTTTTTTATTTATGTTAAGTATGTGTTTGCGGAGTGTTTTTTGTATTTGGTCTATGCTTTCTATTGTACAAAAATGGATAAGTATGTTTATTCAGAGTTTGTATTACATACTTATTTAAACCATGAGGTACTTTTACAAACGCTGAGTCTTGCCTTAACAATATTGAAATTCGATTTCATTTAGTAATCCATTAAATATTTGGGTCGCACCATAAGCGGTATGAATTGAACAAATTATAATGAGTTCACACTTTAAACCCAAGATGTTCGGGACTTTCGCAAGAGCGTTATTAAGGTATTCTCAGATAACAATGTTAATTTTACTATCTTTCACAACTTGGCAAACATTACACCTAGTTAGCTACTAAAAGCCCTACTTATGCGCATTGTTAACGTATTGTCAGTTAGAAGTTATATAGTATGAAATTTTATTCATGTCCTCTCCGTTAACTGTGGCTTCTATTCTATTTTAAAAACTGAACAACTTTCTCCTAAGAAATCCACATATTTTCAAACTGTCTTTTTTTATTGTTTTACACGGTTTTATTGTAACTAAATAAGCCCGTAGAAAATTTTATGTAAATAAATTGTCGCTCGTAAGCGAAAACAAACTCAACCTATATAGTATTCCATACCTATGTGATTATGTTAACATCTAATGTAAGTACTTACCCTAGCTATAAATATAAAACTTGATATTTTATAAAATGTTGTGGGAAGTGCTTAAAGAAATAATAAATGATATCAATCAGCAAGTGAAGGCTACGATGATCTCAGCGAGCTTGGTTAGATCTCTGCGATCGCATTCAAACGTCTGTAAGAAGTATTGATCCATTGTTGATTCGATGTACCGTGAAAAATCGACAATTTCGAATCGTGGCTGTCTATCAAAATATTTAGTACATGCGCGTATACAATGGAAAAAATATCAATAGTTAGAACAGTTTAAAACGCACTGAGAAGAGATAACTGATTCTACAAATCAGTATGTAGTATGTGCAATTACTATATTTTTTAACCGACTTCAAAAAAAGGAGGTTCTCAATTCGTCGGAATCTTTTTTTTTTATGTATGTTCACCGATTACTCGAAGACGCCTGAACCGATTTAGAAAATTCTTTTTTTGTTTAAAAGGGTATACTTCACAGGTGGTCCCATATAAATTTTATCGAAATCGATTCAGCGGTTTTTGATAAAATCAACAAAAACATATCAAAATTGGAGTTGTTGCGATTGAAGTCGGTTGTTTTTAACGTATTCAGCGTGGTCAATTCTTTGAATATAAAAATCTAATGTACTTTATTCGTCGTGTATAACTATTTAATACACTGTGGTACTTTTAATAACTACGGATCTCTGAAAAACTATGCGGTATTTTTGGATAAGATATACCTTTGTGTATACCACAAAGGTATATCTTATTCAAAAATTTGCCTTTCAGTTTCAAAAAAACGAATATAAAAAGGAAATAACACAAAGAAACCAAAAACTCCACACGTAATCTAAATAAAGCGATGACCAAACAACTCTCTCTAGGAATACCTATGATGACCATTAAAACCGAACCAATGAATCATGTAAACGTAAATTAACATCACCATGCAGTATGAGTAATGAAAATACTATAAACACATATGTACATGGTTGATACTTTCTAACCTAGTAAAATGTTTGAAAAAGAAAATTAATTAAGAAATATTTATATGATTTAAGATACAAACACTTATTCGACACAAAATACATGCCATACATACATAACTTAAGATAAAAACAAAATAAAAAGATAGAACGAAATAGGTAAAAACTGGGCAGAAAATGAAATGAAAATAATGAAATAACTTACAATAACGACACAAATAATAGAAAGAATACTGAAAATAAAATTGTGTAATACTAATAAGAAATATAGTACCGTTTACATTGTGTTAAAGGGACAGAGTTACATTGCGATTTCATATGTTCCTACTGCAGAAAGAGCCACAGCAGTGATTTTCATGTATGTATTCATAGGTACCAAAATAGAAGAATTAAAAAAGGATTAAATATATTATCTGCAGTAATACGTAGGTGTAGGTATGTAAGAAAATATCAGTAATGAAAATGAAAATGTTGACTAAGGAAACGTGGAACAGGAATATATTATAGATTCTAAACCTGTTTATCTTGTATCTAGTGAAGAAAAGACAATTTGATTAACTGCAAAAAGTTGAACCATAGAAAAATAAAACATGTAATTGGCTACACGTAATGTTTTCACGGTGTTGCATGCATGCATTCAGCTTATCAGATTTTCAGTCATAACAGTAACTGACCTACCCGCACATTGGCATTTGCTAAAAATACTATCAACGCGAAACGCGCCTTCGTTCACGATAGCTTAGTTTTAGTGTACTCTAGGGTTTATTTCTGTGTGCGAATGTGTGAGTGAGACTGTGTTTTATGCACACGTGGTAACGTTGAAGAGTTAGAAGTCTTGCTGTGTGCGTGGCTGTGTACACGCTAGAATTACCGCCCTACTCCGGATGTGAGCGCAGATTTGTATGACTGCGAATGTGAATGCTAGTACTAGACCAAATAGATCTGATCTCTTACCTTATCTACTGGCCACGCCACTATTCGCTGCACAGAGTTGAGCCGCTGCGGCCGTGTGTTGTATTGTGAGGCTATTGTGAGGCCTTTAACTTATTTTACAACTTGCCAGCAATCGAATTGCCTATAAACTTGTGAACAATCAGAATTTACGAGTAGATGGGAAGTTTATGACTTGCTATGACAACGTATAATAATTAATTTACTGGCGTGGTCAAGGCTTCGAATGTTGACATTAAAATTGTAATCGATGAAGTTATTGAATTTTTCAGAAAAGTTGTACTTAACTACTTAAACATATAAAATATCTAATCATATATATTCGTTACTTAACTATTTAAGTTAGTTAAAGATATAAAAATAAAAGATACTATAAAATTTACATGCAAGGCAAGCCTTTTAAGATTTAATAGGAAGGGCCAATTGAAAGCATTAGATTAGGCCATAAATATTCAACACAAGGGTAACTGCGCAATAAAACTAATAGACGAAAACATTTGGCCTTTGAGAGTCGTAAGAACATTATAATATATTCCGATGAAAACACAAATTAAATTCCTTTTTTCAATTTAATTGACCTGTCGACCTTAAGAAAGCATATTTTCGGTAGACATAGTATACGAAAGCGGAAGTTATTACAAGGCACGTCTATCGATGAAGATGGGTTGAAGAATTCCGAAGGTCAACGGGTTAGGATAGGAGATTAGTAAGAACTGGAAGATGTGCGGACCCTATTGTGCCCTAATGCCGTCGGGGGTGCGTCAGTGTGCGTGAACGTTTGAAAATCCAACGCAGCTCGGGCGTGCGTGTGAGCATTGCGTGCGCGCAGACTAGCCGATAACAATAAACTATTTCCGAAGTGACCTAGTTTCAACGTCCTTCGGCAATTTGTGCCGTGAACGGGAACAAGAAAGGGCTCGCTGTAATTTTGACCATTAAAATTTTCATTGTCGTACGACAACAACTCCTTTGTGACGATGAGCTAACAGCCGCCTCTTTGTTACATGTCCATAGTTTTTGTGGCGCTACCAAAAAAGCGAGGCCTTTTCGACCTTGAGTCAATTCAATGTTAATGGTGGCACCTTTAAAACTTATATTCAAATTGGATCACTGTTTTTGCAGTAAACATTAAATATCGATTTGCAATAGCCGCAGGAGTGAGAGACTTCTAATTGAATCGGAACATGGTAAATATGTTATTAGGTGGCGGTCGCATTTTGCGTGTTAAGGAGAACATTAAAATGCTATTTAAAATTGATTACCTAAATCTAAACAAAAATATGTCACTCGGCCTCCATCTACTGGCCGATAGCTGGTTGGTTTCACAACCGCTTGCTGTCAATGACAGCAGTATCAAGCCCTCTGATAACATTTTTAATTCAGTTCAATGTCGTATGAAACATACAATGATACATCGGGTCTATGAAGAAATTTATTGAACAATTCGTTTTATTGGAATCGCTTTTAAACGGATGTGCGACTCCTGTGTCGCTAAATTCGTTTATCTGGGAAATGTTTATCCGACTTTGCTACGAGCAAAATGCCGATTTCGACACAGCATTGAGTGAAGCAGCAGCTCGTGCATTTCGGATTTTAGAAATGTTTGCGTACGAACGCTGTAAACCTAGTTTCTTAGAACGTTTGCTGTGTGCACAAAAGCTGTGTAATAGTTATGGTTATGTTGTTATTTCGCAATAGTCTGAGAAATTTTCTGTTTTGACTGTTACATTCATCTTTGCCGCGCCCAGCATCTAAACTTAGCTCGTTGAATTATGGAAATCTACAAATCATTATGTTTGCTTTTTTTCTAGACAGTGACTAATATCATGGAAGGTGCTCGAAAGTTAAGAATTTTTAATATTAAAAAGCTAAGTAGGTGTAGCTACTGATGGGTTTCTGAATCATATTCATGAAAACATCGACAGCACTAGATTTCCCTTTGCGCATGGTAGTTGTGATAAAATTCACGGTACTATCCTCATATTTCCTGGAAACAACAACTGAATCATACCTACTGGCCCGATTGTAGTTATTGTCCGACCGCTAAATGCATCATGCATCACTTAGATCAGGGCTAGACAAATAGGCCCTCAGTCAATTAGTTTATGCAAAGTAAATATCGGGAAACTAGTTTCGTAACCCGTGCAAGTGATAAACAATGAGTGTAGTGGAATATCACACACGCGGAAGTAACATGAAGTGATGCGTAGTTAGTTTTATTTTTGTTTTAATGTCATATGAAATTTGATTAAAGCGGCCATTAATCAGTTCTGTGGTAGGTATTTTGGCTTTGTATGTTCTGTTTTTTTTACAGTCATTGTCTGTAGATTTTAATTGTTTTTTTTAAATATTAACTGATGACTCCATCAGTTTTCTTTAATACATCTGCGTTTATTTTATTTGTATTGCTACTATGTATCACAAAAAATTGCTCATAATTTTATGCTTTTGTTAAGATCCAACATTTATATAAAGATAGCCACACTTAATTTTTTCTTAGCTACTTTTCTTTCATTATGGACAAGAATTGTCTTAAATTTTAATTATTATAAAACTTTATAAAACCTATCTACGATAGTTTAACTTTTCAAATAAGACTATCTTTGTTCGTTAACTAACCCAGAAGGTTCTCATTGTAAATTGATACTTTCTTATGAGAAAATAACAATCTGATTGGAGTTTTAAATCTTCAATTTAAATAGTTTAAGCCTAAAAATGGCTCAAATGATCAAAGAAGTGTCTTTGATCTAGACTTGAAACTTAATGACACGGATACGAGTAATGATGATAAAGGAATTAACATATGAACTGAATATTTCTAAGGTTAAATGAAAATCTTATCGAATCGGTAACGTCGGTCTTATCGTAAACACAATACGTCTACAATCAGACAATACTGAAGGTTGTGATAAATGTTTAATAGTAACTACTAAATAGTATTAGGTTAACTTGATTGATCGGTAACTGTAAAGTGGCATGATTTGCTGGTTCAAGACTAATGATCAATTAACTACATCAAGAAATACTAGTGTAATCGTAATCAATGATAATTTGAAAGTTTCACTTTCGTTTGCAAATATTATGTGTTATCTGATACGAAGAGTATGGTTGCTTTTTGCTTTTTGTAATATTTGAAAGAGGTTGTTCTTTTTTAACCGACTTCAAAAAAAGGAGGTTCTCAGTTTGACCTGTATGTATGTATGTATGTATGTTTGTATGTATGTTTGTCCGCGATTATCTCGCGTTTGGCTGAACCGATTTTAATGCGGTTTTCAGAAAAGTATGTGTTACATTTAGGAGTAGGTTTTAGTATTTTACCCGACTTCAAAAAAGGAGGTTCTCAGTTTGACCCGTATGTTACGCGATTGAAGTAGGTTTTTTGACGCTTTCAGCGTTTTCGATTATTTAATGCTGGAGATATAAATCAATTTGCACTAAAATAATGCTAATGTAATGTAATGTTAAATATTTGTTTGAAGTTTTATAAACTTTTATTCAACTCTTGATCTATATTATAAGACTATATTAAAATTCAGCTATGATTGTTGCAGCGAATAAGAAATTTCAATTTCATTGCTGTTTGGGTTCTGAATTCGATGCTCAATTTTTATGCAAAGTAAATTTGTTTTAGAAATGGTCAGTTTTTAAGCCAGGAAAAGCATTCATTTTCTTGATGATAATAGGTATGTGTTTTGGATATTCATCTTTTGTTATACCTATTTTGCGCAATAATCAAAACAATTTTTGGCAACTTGCGCATATAGTAATGAAAATTAGGTGACTTATAATATAACAAAAAAAAATCTAAAATAAGTTACGTGTAATTATTAAACTCGTCACTGGAGAAAATGGTACAGAGAAATACGTTTCGCCGAATTGCGATTGATAAAAAAATGATTGACCTACTTAATTAGTTATTTCACGCGTAGGTACTTCTCTTAATGTTTGTTACATTAGATAAGCCCAGATAAGCGAGATGAAAAATAAAAATAATTTGTAATTACAAGTATACAAACAGTAACTATAAATATTATAGTATGACAGTATTTATGTATAGGGTGACAAATAAGTGATAAATCAAATTTCCCCAAGGAACTTATATAATCGGAAAATAATTTTTTTATTTATTTTCCGTACCAACTGTCAATAACCGATCCTATACATATATACATAGGTGTAACAAAAAGGTGTGGTAATACTTCAAGGTGGGCTTCTTTTCTACAACTTTTGTTCTACAACTTTGAAGAAATCGCAAAAATATTTTAGACTTTTCATACAAATAAATCAGCTTGCGAGCCAAGTTTGTATGAAAAATCCATACATATTTTTGCCATTTCTGCAACGATGTACAGTTCGATGAGTAGAAATGCACCTTGAACTATTACGACACCTTTTTGTTACACCCTGTATACCTACAAGGCGATTTTTTAAATTAAGGATAAGGAGTGGCCATATTGTTCGATAGAATTGTACTAATGTAAACTATCGTATTTTAGTCAAAATCATGCAGCCTAGAGTTCTCGGCTCGGATGTAGTCATTAGGGTAGGGAGGGGAAATTGCGCTGATTTTGTATAATATATCGCCCTCCGGTATCAGCCATTCCGTTTAAGTTTAGATGTCATCATCTTACTATACAGGTATTTTTTTATTACTTTTTAAATTGTTTTTTTTTTGGTGTCGTTGGCGCATCGTTTTATAATTTACGTACCTAAGTGTACGTACGTACATGTACTTACACTATCTATAATTCGCCGGTGCCAGCCAACTCTCTAGCTTCAATGATACTGTTACAGTTATGCATGGAAATGTAGTTTTTATACTTTGATACGTAATTATAGGTAATTAAGCCAAAAACAAAAGAGATTAAAAAAACGCATGTGACAAAGTGTGTGATAAAATCTCATTATAAAAAAGAAAAACTAAATACAGCCGTATATACAGGTTGTTAAAAAAAGTACGTTTGAGATTTTAAGCGGTTACTCAGAATCAAGTATAGAATACAGGAAAAATAAAAAATAAACCGATCTACAACTTTTTTTTCAGTTTCCCATACAAATTCTTGAAATGAAATAGGTATTGTTTATTTGCATTGATTCACTAGTATGGGAAACTGAAAAAAAGTTGTAGATCGGATTTTTTCAAAATATTTTTCCTGTATTCTATAAGTACTTGATTCTGATTAACCCCTTAAAATCTCAAACAAAATTTTTTAACATTCTTATGTTGTTGGAGAGTGGTTACAACTTGCAATCACTAGATAACATTAAGCCATATCGGAGGCTTTATGGCGGTTTGATAATTTCTGATACCAATTCGGACTTGGCACCCATGTGTGGCGTATGGCATAATCTTCCCGATGTAGGTACCTATCTGAAGAGGCCGGTACCAAAGCAAGTGGTACGATGTGAGTTGTTTAAATTGAAAGCAGTTTGTGAACATGTTGTTGTGAACCAATTTTATTTATTGATGATTCATCTAGTCATGAAATTGAATGCGAAGAAAAAGAAGAAAATACAAATACCTACTTGCCCAAATAAAAGTGTTTATGAATGACTATTGAATATCAATATAATTAAAGAATGGTGGATTTGTGTGGAGTATCCATCAGTTAAATAAATTGAGTTTTTTATTTGTTTTAGAACTGGGTCAACTGATAGGTAGGTACCTTATATGGGCAACTTGGAGAAGAGTTCGCATATGTATTTTTATTAAAATCCGTACAAAAATAACCGAATATGTATATTTTCAGGTTGATAGTATGGATTTCAGATAGATACTCCATAGTGATACAAGTCTGAAATTTATACTGTTGTTTGATCAGATGATACAGTTCTAATCTAAACCAAACAAGATTTGATTATTTAAAAATACATACCTACTAGTAAGTAAGTCAGTCCTACTATTTAGTATTTTCCATCCTAATTCTCTATAAACAAAAATGTCATACCTAGGCACTTAAGTGGACATAAGTAAATTCTCTTCAGTTTAAGAATTTGAACATATTTTAATTTTAGTGCCGATCGCGCGGAAGAACGACCGTGGAAAACGGCGCGGGCGTTCATAGAGCTCGGCTGATTTCGCAAACCACCATCTAATGTGAACCTATTAACCTCTTCGCTGAGCGAGGCTCCGAGGCGAAGGCGAGAGGCGGATGAAGCACACAGCGTTTATTAGACACAAGGTTGCACCGACCGACGACGCAGACCATCCCATCGGGCTCGCCGACCAACCAAATCTCACCAAAACTACACCCAAAAAATAGTAAACAAACAAACCTACCTTGCCAACTGTAGTGCACTTCTGTTCGCAAGCTCATTGTAGAAATTCAAAAGAACGTTACTATCGAACATATTAGCACTATATCACAGCCATTTCTCTCACATGAAATCAACAAAAACAATCCGAAACACCAGCGATCACAGGATAACACAGCGTCCGATCCTAAGCACGTCCGTGCGCGAGCGACGTCAAATTAAACTGGCCCGGTCAAAATGACGAAAGTGAAAACATCGCACGCACAGAAAAAAAGGTTGGCGTCGCGGCTGAGCAGTCCTTGCGGCCACTTCTCGTGCGGCTCTCGTGACACACTGACTGCGCGCGCGCGCGCTTTGCCCGCCGCCTATATAATGAAGCGCTCCGAGGCTCAAACATCAAACGCCAGCAAACGGCACAAAAAGAAGATGTGCCGCAACGGTAGCTAGGAAAGATTGAACACAAAGAACAGCAACACGTGGGCGCGTGTGCGTGCACGTGCGTTTGTCGGCGTGCGCAGAGATAGGCGGCCGCAGGAAACTCCGTTCTCTTCCACTAGGAAAGACCTTGGATTCGAATCGGCACGTTGCAATGTATACCACCATCGCCTACGCTGTTACCTACTTCAGTACCCGCGAATTAAACGATGCTTCCATATAAGCTGTTTATTTTGATCTTGCACTTGCTGCCATAAACCACATAGTTGAGGGAGTTAACGCAAAATAAACGAAGCAGGTTAAGAACAAATATTAGCCTACTTCATAGTTAATGAGTAAAGCAGATAGCTTTATTGTTATAACAAGTAGTGGCCGCGTGGACAAACACTGTAATTACCGCCGCCGATGACGATGATGATGCAACGAAAGTTGATAATGGAATTAGCAATTCGACACGTACTTAGCGTGGGTGGTCGGAAAGGGATGGCGCAATACATGTAGCTAAAATTCGAGACCCCGTATTTAGGTCTTACTTAACTCTACAGTTTAGGTCATATTAATTATGTTGACAATGAACTTGGATCTTTCAGGTGATTGAATAATCGTTCATAAATTTTAAGCAAGACAGGTTTAAGGTTGTACACAAAATCTTTTAATACGTAAGCGTTTACTTACGTCCTTCTAATTGATGAGTAGTAGTTCAGTCAGATATAAAATATTGCAAGATTTGCAGGCAACAGCAAGGAACCGGTTACCCAATGCGCTGAGAGTGGACGGCAATGCGAACCCAGAAACTCGCTCCGTTTTCGTAACAACAGCTTTCCACTTTCGTTTCCTCAGACTCATTGTCTAATGAATGCTCGGATTGAATAACTTTGTAAATTCCATCAAACCTTACATAAACAAAACCTCCTCTCTGAGAATCATCATAATTGCGACTTGTTTTAATGCTTGATTTTATTTCTTGCTATTGAAACTTTATTTTGTAACGTAGTGAGAGGCTCCCACATTTGTTGATTGCGTATTGTTTACATACTGGTTTTTATTTTTTGGGTCTGAGACGCATTTGTCATGCGAATGATTGTAACTTATTTTTATTTAATAATTTCATGTTAATATAATAATATTCATACGGAAACAAGACACTGCCGATAAGAGTTGCTATCAAAGCATCTATTCGTAATTTACTGTGGACTGTTATTGTGTAGAATTATCCATTTATCACCTATTAGTAACAGGCCTTTTCATACGTAGGCACTGCAGAACAATAGTCTATTCAGGGTTTTGCAGTGTCCTAACTGTGAACTAAATATGCCAGTAATAATGTGAAGAAATGTGAACAATTGAATATAAACTCAAAAGTTGCATAATTTTACCAAGCCTTTCCCTGTCATTCACTTTTCCCATACGACATGTATGTTTATTTAGAAACACTTTGTATCGCTTAATTTAAAAATTAATAGCTCCTACGATGTACGTATTTCCTTTTTTAATGATGAAAGTGCAAACACTAATTTTATTGTGAAGACATAATGGTCTTCACATCGTGTCACACTTTTGTCGTGGAATGCATTATTTTTGAAAGTGAGAATTGTAAAGTAGTTTAATGGATCTTTAAATCTATGTTATTTTTTATTGTGTCCCGCAATTTTTTGTTGTATTTGTTTGTTTCCATTAATGTTAGAGTCCATTTTAATTAATAACTTTTATTTATTATCGGATTCATAAGTACTATAAAACACAAATGCATCAAATATAAAACCAGGATGAAATCACCAAAAAAGTATAAAGAGAAAAACTTTCTCGACAATTTCACCGGGTGAAAGTGAAATACGTTCATGCATTGTGCTTTTGTCGCTGGCAAATCACGATCTTTATCATCATTTTAAATCCTGCCATTTAAAGCCACGCCCACAACACTATGAATGACAATTACTTTTTGGAGATTTCATTTCTCTAAATTTTGTTGCGCAATAGAGCAACTACAACGTCAGTGTACATTTAAGTATGTCATACAGATATATTAGACTTTCTTAAGTGGTGGCGAACATTACACTGATGAGGCCACGTGACCTTAAAAGACATTTGATAAAACTGTTTAAGGTTTACAGTTTTTAAGAATATTCTTATATTAATATTTAAGAAATTCTTCAAAATCTATTACGTCATCAATATAGCTTTGGCCAGTAAAATGGTTGGCTTTGGCCATCTCCACGTGTCCATAGTCGGCGTGAAAGTGTAGTGGATCAAAAAGATCGCATCACAATACATCCGCATTAACCACTACTATATTATAGCTGTCACGATCGCTCGTGGCTACCATTTATTAATATTAAACGAAAATTCGTTATTCAACTGGCCTTGAGTCGCGCTCCTTTCAGTTCTGCTTAATGATGACAGTTGCTTGAAACGTGCTGTTTGTAATGGCACCAACTCAATGACCGTACACTGTGGTCACGGAGACTGCAAGGTTTTTCACTAATGCCTGTGAACGGCCAAGAAATCTATAGTGTACAAAGTACAAGAATACAGAAACAATTTTCCTCGCAGCAGATCTGTTTTAACTATTATAAATGAGAGCTCTGTGTTTCATATCATTCCGTACCACTCAAATGCAACATTCGAAAGAAAATTCGACATGCAGCAGGGTGTTGTAATAGTTATTGAAAGCGCGGCTCGTCGAACGCGGCCTGCGCAGACGTCGAAAGTGAGACCGAGAGGTTGCGCAGGCGCGTTACGAAGTTTTTATTGTCGGCCGCGCGCGAAATCAGTTGAAAGTTGTATTGTCCTTGGATATTTCACTTTTTTGTTGCGTTTCCAACACCCGGACGGAATTCAAATTGCAGACGACAATATTGTACTTTGAAAGTGTATAGGTAAGTAGGTACCAGTTGGGTTCCAATGCACTACTTGGGTTCCAATGTTCTATCAGTGCGGGAGTCTTCTATACATAAAGTAGTCAAACCTAAAGTCTCTTTACCAGCTTAGCTTCAGATGAAAGGTGACCTTGATGTGAAAGTTGACCAAGATCATGACAGCACAAAAAATAATGAACACCAGCTATTAGGATTCTCACCAAGGGACCACGTTAGAAAAGAGCCCACTATCTCCTGAGCAATCCAGGGTGTTAGCGCTAGCGCACGCCGCCGTTTCCTGGCGCTTGCGTTGCGCCACTTCCCGCTTGCGACACGCTTCCTCCGGGAGAGCGCGAGGCCGCACCAGTTCCGCACGCAAGTTGCACAACTGTTAATAAACGGTTCGGCTTTCACTGTAACTGATCTGATCTCAATCCAGGGTGATGTGAGCACTGTATCACTGTAATCCTGGCACGGTCACAGGTTCGCGAGAGAGCGCGTGAGTCGTCGGCGCGACGGCGGCGCTGCGGGCCGCGGGCGCCGGGCGAGTGGCGCACTCGCAGCGGCGCCGCCGTCGGTTGCGCCACTCTGGAAAGTAAAAGTGAGCGGAGCGGTGCGCGGCGGCATTTCTCCCACTTTCGCCGCAGTGATTCATGATTCATTCCTCACATCACACGTCGCAAGGTCGCTCCCGTCCCAGTGCGACTCCCGCGCTATTCCGAACCGATGCCGATGCTCCCGTCGTCTGTCCAGTCCTGTCGCTGGTCATTACGCCTGCACCGCGCCGCTCACCTGCATAATGCGGTCAATGCATGTGCTCGTGTTCGACCAATGTCATGTGGTGTACGTCACGTAACTGGGTGACAAGTACTGCTTGCAAACGAAATAGACAACAACAATAATAATTTATAATAGTGAATAAGTAATGATTTTCCATGCTGTGCTGTAACAACTGTAGGAAAAGTTCTCAGTAAAGAGATGTTTTAATATTTCTTAACGTCGGTATAATTGTACGTATCGACGGGGAAGTACTAACAACTCCTAACTTAAATTTTTTACGAAAACGATTTATGAATGCAGTTCGATAGAGAATAAATTTGCGCGTCTACTGGTATATGAATTAAATTAAAATTCGCAAAATTGATGTAGCTAGACACCCAGGAAATATCTCCTATATTAAGGTCCATCACAACCTGATTAATTTTGGCTGGAAATATATTTTAACTAAGTTTTTTAAACTTTGTAAGTTAGAAGTTGTTAGCACTTCCCCGTCGGTATATTATGTGTCATTTTGCAAACAGAAAGGTTGGTTCATCCTGAGTCTGGAAGTGGTTAGTGTGGTGCATGAATAAAAAAAAGCATTGGATGCAGATTTAAATTGTACCAGATATAAGAAAGAGTTTTAATAACCAATTATTAATGTTTCTGAGTTAGAATGCCATTGTTACGTAAACGTCTCATTGATATTTGATGCTCGATCGACTCTTATTCTATCATACTGTGTTGCCGGATTGGTTGCCGGGACTTTTTACCGAGCACACGTTGGTTAGTTAATTTTTCAATTATTTCCGTTTTGGAGTAGTTTCAACGTTATTTTTGTGATGGGGAAATAGCTGTGATTCAGATTCAGAGATAAGCGGTCATAAGAAGAGGATTAATTCGGGAAACAGCTCCGTTTTCCGAGTTCCAGCAGCAAACCACCACGTGGAGCGGCTTTAAGTGCCCATCACCCTTAGAGCCGTGCCTTTCACTTGACATTGGCGTTTCGCCATTTTTTTTATTGAAGATTCTCCCATTTTTCACTCGACTTTGGCAAAATCACGCTCAATATGAGATGTGGAATGCCAAATAGAAAAATAGAATAGAACTGTGTTGCCATTGTTAAATCTGACAGTCAAGTTGGTAGACTCTGGCCAACGAAAGCTGTCCACAAGAAATGGCGGCAAATATAATCGTAAAATATCAAAATGTTTCAAAACATCAACACATGAAAGCTGACAGTCTTAGAATGTTGCCATATTAAAGTTTCTTGGAAAAATCGTGGTCAGCTTTCATTGGCCAGAGTCTACCAGAACACGGAGCCAAATCAAACGAAATTTATTTTTATTCATCAACAAGTATTTCTCTTTGTAAATAACTAACGTACGAGTATATGGCATAGCGTATGCAGACAAGACCTAGACATATAGTACATATATTATGAAAAATATATTTTAGTCTACCGTTACTACCTTTGTTACAGCTGTGCAAATGTGCAAATACGAGTAGGTAAATACAATAAACATTGCACACACTTTCTCGCGAAAATGTACCGTCAACAGCATATCAACTCCTTAAACTGGCAGAAGATTTGTTTTATAGTGCAGGCTAGTGATACAAAAATACCGGGTTGATTTACCAAAATTGACGTTGTATTAAGAAGAATCCCACGTTTGTTTGTTTCTTATTGTATTTTCACGTCGCAACGGATTAACCGACATGTTTTCTGCACAGAGTTAGTTGACTGGATGGAAATTTTCATTTTATTACAACGCAATTTATTTCTAAAACTGTTGAACCGATGTTTTTAAAGTGTAGTTAAAGACCTTACGTAGAGGACGGGGAACAACATAGGCCAGTTTTATTTCGAAAAAATCATTTCCGTGCTCGCGAGCCGCTTGCGGCTTACGTATTGCGAACTCTGAATGACAGTCGTTATTGTACAAAACAATAAACGGGCAAAAGCTCGTAATAGGAAGGTCCTACTGTTAAGTTACTTTTGCATTTTTTATTTTTGGTGTATATAGCAGCTGCCATTAAATGGCAACCCAGTTCTTGCTGTATCTGAAATTTCAACAATTTCAAAAGAATCCTTATTTCAAATTTTGATCCCAAACGGATCATGCGTTTATTATCCGCTTAGGAAAGTGTGACGGGCGAACATTTTTGGTAAAGTATTTTTTGTTTATACAAGTGATATAGAATCGGAGACCTTATACAATCTTGCTCGCTCGTAAGTAAAAAGGTGTTAACATTATGCGGTAGTAAACAAATATTGTTAGTGTTTAAATAGATCGTATTATTATAATAATCGACGACGATAACAAACAATACATTTATATACCTACTTTTATCTATAGATATGGTTGTCAGCAATGAGTTTTTATACTGTACTTTTTAGCATAAATAGAAAGTAGTTAAAGACGCAGCAAATTCTGCGCAACCGACCGTGATGTTTTATTGATGAAAACCGCGAGATAGCGCAAGTGAGCGATAAACAGCCGGATATGTGATGAATAATGAACTTATATCCGAGAAGTATACAATAAATAATGAGCGAGTGTTGTAGGCGGTAAGGTCTGAGTATAATCATCTAGAAAGGTGGCGTAATAAGCGGCAAACAGTTTTAAAGGTACTGAATAAGCGAGCCTTTCTTTTCCTCGCAACACCTAATTACCCAAATTACGAGTAGTGGGCTGTAATGGCTGACATAATTGTATACTTTTTTGGAAAATTTCTGTTATCTGAATAAGAGGCAATCTTAAGCTTCAATTATGATTTCTTTAAATGAACTTTGCTAAAGTGTGAAACTTGTAAAAATGGTATTTCAACGTAACGTATTCGTAAAATCAGTTCTTTTGTGCTGATGATGAAATGCCACTAAACTACGGAAAATTTAATTGTTTTCCTGAGTCACTTATTCTGGTGAGAATAATATGCTGACGTCATATTTCCTAGAGATAGTTTAGGTGAACTTATTCATCCGTCATGATCCGTCACATCATACATTTTGGTATTTACCGGATGTTCTACGACTTGTATTTTAGTTATACCTACCTTATTTCAATCTCTATCTTCGCGTATAATTTTGTTCAATAAAGTTAAACCGTAATATGTTTTCAAGAGTTTTACTTCTTTTTTACCACGTTTTCTCAAGCGAAGACTTATGTGCTCCGTGTATGTATGTATATCTGTTTTATCGTTATCTAAGACTTGCCGCCAAACATCAATGTTAACAGCATTGATGTGTTCCGGCATGAAGATAAGATAGCCAGTTCCCCATTGCGTTGGGGAATCTTGGTAAGCCCGCTTCCATCTTCGGCATCATCGTCACTTACCATCAGGTGAGATGATGCCAAGGGCTTACCAATTGAGGGTAAAAAAAAAAAAAAAAAAACCACCTGGAGACAACACGATTTGATGTATTTTGGAGAACGAGGTATCGTTAGAATCACTTGATTTTTAGATTGTCAAAAGGATACATTTACAAAATTGGGTTTTAAATTATTTTGTTCAATTACTACAGACTGAAAATTCAAAATTTATACAGAATCTGCTTTACCAATTTCCAAGAAAAAATAAGTAAATGTCATCTCCTCGAACTTTTTATTCGTCTGGAGGATTTAAATTCGCTTGCAAGTAGCACAAACAAACATAAGAGCATGTAAGAAGTACCCAATGCTTGTCTACCGATACAGCCACAGGATAGTAATATGTATCAGTGTATTATAGTACTTGTGGTACTTACCACCAGTATGGAGTGGCGACATTGAAAGTCGGCGTTATGTTGCGTAACTCTAGATACGGCAAGCAAGAGTATTGAATATCAGACGGCCGCACGTGGTGGACATTGCTGAATCTATTTGTGTCACCCTGTATAAGATTAACAAAGTAAGGCGTTGTTGTTTGATTTGGTTGGTCAGACAGATAGTCTTTGCTATGGGAGGATGCCGCACTGCTTCTGATTTTGCTGTAGTTTTTATTATAAACAAAGGTTATCTAAATGCAACAAAATTACATAATTAGGTTCGATTACTATGACTGATCGTCAGTTATATGTATTTTTTTTATTGTTTTTCACTTTTGTTTAGTCATCAACTCATTAATTACTTTCATATTCGTTTTATTATTATTGAGATTTAAATATCGAACATTAAGGTGCAGTGCTTACTAGCTTTTGCCCGCGACTCCGCCGGCGTGGATGACGCTTTATGACTGTCTCTAAGGTAACCCACAGAAACCAAGCATTTTCCCGAAAAAAAAGTTGTCTATGTTTTAATCCAGTATTTGATATACCTACCTACCAAATTTCACCCAAATCCGTTCAGTAGTTTCGACGTGAAAGCAGAACAAAAAAACAAATAAACATTCATACATTTCCATTTCAAATAAGATCCGAGTTGTATCTATTGTAAATAATATAAGTAAGATTAATGTGCAGTGTGGATTAATAAGCTTTAACGTGTCAATAAAATTACCAGCGAATTTAAGTTTTAGTTTACCATTTAATTTTACACTTAATTCAGGCGAAATTGCTTAAAATCATCTGTAGCTGGCCCTGCTATCACATAGTAGTCATTGATGCATTATCGACGTACTATTTATTGTCTGTGGTCGGATAACCTACCTATCTAGATCATAGCTCCTTAATTTAGGTGACCTAATTACTAAACCGTTATAGATAAACTGTACAATTTCATACGATTTTGTTAAGAAATTTATGTTGGTAATCTCTTTTGTAAATTATTATAGTCTGCGTTTTAACTGGCATTGATATTTGTTAATATTTTAGTTTTACACTTGCTTCCGCCCGCGACTTTGTCTGCGTGGACTTAAAAATTTCAGTTTTTTGCCATTCCTCCGGGAACCATCGAGTTTTTCGGGATAAAAAGTATCGTGTGTTATTACTAAAATAATAAACTATTAACAAATACTTTCGCATTTATAATATTAGTGAGATGAGATGAGAAGTATAGTTTAAATAGTTTAACTATTGCAGTTATTGGTTTAATTCTTCAACACGGTAAGAGAGAGAGACTATTGCGTTGTTCCTCGATTAGTATTCATTTATCCGTAATATGTTTTTAATTAATTATATGTATTTTAACTAGCTTTTTTTTTGAGATAAAACTATTCCATGTTATTCCCCGCCCTCAATCTTAGCTCTCTGAAATTATTTGGGAAATTGTCTGAATAGTTATTATAGCAATGAACAGCGTTGCTGTCTGCGCTGTTGCATTATTTTTGTGATCCCGGTGTGATTTCCGATATAATTATTATATACATATATTTTCACAGGATAAAATTTAGCCTTTGTCACTTCCCACCCCGACAACTATCCCTGTGCAAAAATACCGATTCGTTACTCCGTTGCGACGTGAAATAAAGACAAACAAACATACTATTTTTTTTTTATATAAACTAGTAAGAATTTATTGTATTTTAGTAAAAAACAGTTTCGATATTTTATTTTATTCTCACTTTATTTTTAAAAACTGAATAGGTTTTTTTTTTTTTTTTTTCGATAGGACATGTTTGTTGTTGGCCGTTGGGCCTTTACAACTTCACCGGACAGGGAGTACGTGGGGTACTCAGCCTAAGCAAAAAGATGCAACTGCCTAAGGGCGCCCAGGTGGGCACGGACCTCGGCTTAGGACGTTGCTTGGACGGGGAGGATCGGATATAATATGCGTATTTAGATTTTCATTACTTATTATGTTTTCATGTGTATATTTGTTGAATCAGGCTAGCTATACTGCCGTAAGAAAAAAAGCCGTAAAGTATACGGACCTTCCATATGCAGGGTGTAACAAAATTGGTGTAGGACCCGTTAACTGGGTATTCCACTCATCGTGCTGAACAACTTTTGTTCTACGACTTTGCTCAATTCGCAAAAAAATTTTTGGACTCTCCATTCAAATAGATCATCTGTTTTGCCTTTTTTGCCACTTTTGTATGGAGAGGCCAAATTATTTTTGCGACTTGAGCAAAGTTGTTTAACAAAAGTTGTTCAGTACGTTGAGTAAAATCCCTAGTTAACGGGTCCTAAACCTATTTTGTTACAACCTGTATAATACTTTGCGGCCTTCTTGGCAAGGCAGTATACGAATCTTTTTCTTTGAACTTTACTATTTTCTTACATCTACTACATAAGCATTCGGAACAGTAAAGAGTCACTGAGAGATAAGGCGTTGTTCTCCAAAACTGTGTCACAGCCTTCACAACGTTATGTCAGTTACAAAACTATTGATAACCCCGCCGCTGCCGCTGCTATCGCCGACAGATTTGGCGGTTGCACAACCGGAAAAAAATGTTTTAGTCAAACAAATCGGTTTAACTAAAGATATTTATTGTAATTTGTGTCCTTTTTTACGCGCAACGTTATGGAGAAAATATACGAGTATGCCTTTGACGTATAAGGTGTCCTCCACGAATCCGGACTTGGCCCCCGTCTGTGGAGTACGTAACTGTTTGTTTAGGTCATTTTTAATTTTCCTTAATAACATTGTATTGTATAATCGTTTGCAAATTACTTGAGAGCGAATGATATTACTTTATTACCTATAGCAATACCTACCTATTTATGTGTATGTATGTATGTGTAGTAGAATTAATCTCCCACGTGATGGATATTCTTCTCCATTAAACTCTATACATATAGGATGTTGTAGATATTTACGAAAGTAATACATTTTATCTATTCTTATTTTATTTTGTAAATACATAATAGTTTTTTATCCATAGTTGGTTAACCCTTGGCATTATCTTACCGGATTCATTCATTCAGTCGCTTGCAGATTGAAACTATTCAGTTTAAGATTATTGACACTCTAGTAGCGTCATTAGATAAAACTTTTAATATTTCATTCAATATTTAATTTAAAAAAATAGCGTGGTCCGTACCAAGGTGGGTTTACAATATGTATCTTTTTTTAAAGTTATGCAACGTAAACGCCGATTGCAAACTGATTTTGATGATTCATTTTTAGCGATATATACTGACTTCAAGGTGATCCTATATTAATTCCATAACATTTTTATAAAAGTACTATAAATAGCAAATTTACAAAAACATTGCAAAATTGTAGATGAAGTTGCTTGCTCTTAACGTGTTTAGCGCTAACACAGACAAAAACGTAAAAACGCATCTCGTACTCTAAAATCCATTAAATCTTTTCAGCTACATGCCCAGATAACATACCTCCCCACGAGTTCATACATCCAAAAACATTTGCGTAAACCTAATTTAATCTAGACTTCCAAAAGACTTCGCCACGCGTTCAAAGACGATTTTTTTGCTGTCGCTGCTTACTTGCACATCCTGGTGACATTATCAAGGAAGTAAGCAAACTCGGATAATTGGATATTTACTACCTATGATATAAATAGTACTTATAGTATAACTAGTGCTATACTTATGTAGTAGATCCTGACTCACGTTGGACATTAAATTAAAGATTCTATAAGCAACGTGACTTGGGCAAGCGAAATCGAAATACTGTCTGATGATTATAAAGTACTATCGATGTTTTTCCAATTTTTCCATACAACGAGAAAATATCAAAGGGCACAACAAAAGCACATGAAACAAATAAAAATCATATATGACACTTTACTAAGTGTGCTACTGCACACACAATCACAATCACATTTTTTTTTGTTAACCTTTTGAGCGGCACAATCGGCTAGTGCCGACAACCGGTTTCCGTGCCACAGGCGCCAGGATTTGAGATTTTCATACATTTTTGTCGGCTGGAGCCGACGTTGGCGATGGGGGCACAATTTGTCAAAGAATAGCGTGGCGCTCAATGGGTTAAGTGAGCAACCTAAACAAGTATAATAATAGTGTAGTAGTACTCTAGGTCTTCTTCAAAATAATAGTTTTTCGTCTCTAACTCAGGATATTTTGTTTTGTACCAGATAGTTGTTTAATTAGTGTATTTGCTGTGAGAACACGTTCCTTTATGTGTATGGATCAGGAAGCAAGTGCGAGTGCGACTCTGCTGAGACGCTCCACTCACGGACAGTTTTCATTCTCATGCTGTTATAGCGTTTGTGTGTATTGGCACGTCATGTCCCTCAATTATATTCGATTGAATATACAATTCTTAAATATATATTTTTTCGCTTATTCACGTTGTTATTCAAGCTGTATTCTAATCAGTTTAATGCAATTGCTTTGAAATTAGTTATTTAGAAAAATCTCGCTTTTATGTCTAGGAGATATTCTTAGATATAATGTCAATGTATCATTTTGTGTTATACTGTAATTTTATTTTAGATGATCTTTATTTTTATGTCTGGTTTATAAACAATTTATCTCATTTTCAACTCTTCCTATTATTATAGAGTATCACACTAATAACTAAAGTCCCATTGCTGATGTCGACATTCAGGTCAACAACGAAACAACTACAAGAAAGAATTAAATATCGTAAGATGAATCATTACAAAATAATTTATTGATGCACAGAAAAACTTTGTCATGATAATGGTTCAGATTCTGTCGCAGTATCGAATAGGATTTGCATTAAAATCATTCTTCCGAATCAGAGATGATTTATTATAATTATTTTTGATAAATTATGTTGGCTATATCGATTTCGTCTCGATGCGACGCCCACATTGAAAATCGAAAAGAAAATAAAAAAAAGTGAACAACCATGAGGCCAATTCAAGTTGTGCTCACATTCGTACAAGGTCGCGCTGATCTCACCGACAATTTTTTTCTACACATAGCTATTACGTGACCGGTTTTAGATGTAACCACATTATAGGATTTTTAGTAGAGGGGGCAAGGAAAAGTGGGGACCACGAAGCTTTTCCGGCTTATACCTGCTTACACTAGTTGTACCATGGCTAGGCACGTGTGTTACATGTTAATATCTTGACCACTTCTACTTATTTCGCTGAATTTCAATGTTGTTGAAATGTCTTGGTTTTTTGTATAAGTAACACGTTTGTTTTGATTTGTTCCGCATTTGACCTTTTTGTTGTTCCAAAATTTCGTTTTGCCCAAAATTAGAACTTATTTACTTCCATGACTAGCTTTGTTTTTTTATATATTGCTAAAATGTGTTTTAATTTTTAAAGAAGTACGTGGTATATGAATCGAGTCCAGAATCAGACGAAAAATAATAGATTAACCATATTTTAATCGCAACACTTTGATCTATAAATATAGCGTAAACAGTGGTCCGAAATATTAATTTCTTATGGTCCGAAACTCTTTGAGACGAATGCGGAACAAATCGCTGTTTTTATGTGATTCCGTTTTTTGTCGGCGTCACATGTCTTGTTTTCGTCGGCGCCGTTTTTCACAGGGGTACATAAGTACCTACCTATTTGGCTATAGTATAACAATAATCTTACGTTAAGGCCATGATGCCAGGGCTGGACACGAATTACAATATTTTGGGTTCGCAAAGCGCTTTCGATTTCGTCCGTCAAAGTTTTTATTGCTCAGTTTTTTGCGGAACATTAAAATCCTTATCAAACCAAATGAAAACAACTAAACGAAATGCAACCAAGACAAAAGTATGTAAAGAAATTAAAGATGATCTTCCCTGAAACTGACCAACATAAGCTATTATAACTGTAGCTATCGCAAAAAGATGTAGAATTCCCATATACAATTAAGTGTCTATAGTAAATACATCATGCTCTAATATTTTTTAACTGAATAAATGATTTTTGAACTATAGAAGTTACAAATGATAATTGACCACGCTGAATACGTTAAAAACAACCGACTTCAATCGCAACAACTCCAATTTTGCTATGTTTTTGTTGATTTTCTCAAAAACCGCTGAATCGATTTCGATAAAATTTATATGGGACCACCTGTGAAGTATACCCTTTTAAACAAAAAAAGAATTTTCGAAATCGGTTCTGGCGTCTTCGAGTAATCGGTGAACATACATAAAAAAAAAAGATTCCGACGAATTGAGAACCTCGTCCTTTTTTTGAAGTCGGTTGAAAATAGCGACCAGGATTTAGGATTGAATTATTGGATCGCCACCAATTCCAAAGTTGCTGAACGCATTGTGAAAACAACTGAAATTGTCGTAGAGATAATAAAAATTGCGAGTAATTAACGGAATATGATACAGACGAAGAAAACCCCAGAAAACTTCATTGTCTCTAGACGGGATAGGAAAGAGGCTACAAAAGGCTCAAAAACAAATACGAGTAATAGTACTTGTGTCTGTGCATGAGTATTATGTATTTGCTCATAAACAATTCTTTCGAATGCCTTTCTATGTACTTTCTCAAACCTTATTCATTTATCTTATCATTATCAATAAGCAAACACAACCGATAATGAAGATAAATGAACATAGTAAACAGTGTAGTAACTTCCAAAAATAAAAATGTGTAAAAATACAGATAAGTACCTATAATCTTTACTCTTTTTAATCTTTGATGTTTATTGTTTCACAATAAATACAAAACGGCAAGTTATGAAATTAATATAAAAATAAAAGAGTTATAAATAAATATAGGTAAGCTTTATTTTATGACGTTTTATCTATTCATATTAAAGCAACGTCTAAAGAAACAGTATTTTTTTAATGCAAGAGAAACAAATGATTTATTATTAATTTTAAAATATGTAACAAAAATATGTAGAATACATAAATTTCGGCTTCAATTTAAGAAACTGAAAAACTTTTGTTGAAACAAAAAAAAACGACTTCACTTTCCCATACTCAGTTGCTCAATTAACCAATCAATTTGTATGAAGAGTGTGACCAATCGAAGATCTAAAGTTCAGTTTCATGAATTAAAACCTACCTTTAATTTCGTATATCCACATCGAGTTAAAAAAAATTATAGAACAACATTTTTTCACACCTGTACGTATCTATCCTATATTACGTATGTGTTATGTCATACATAATCATTGATGTAATGGAGTTTTGATTAAAAATGAAGCGAAATTGTCTTTTAAACTCATAGGGACACAAGAGTACCTAAAGCTTAATTGACAGTTAATATTGGAATAACAAAAAGATATTGTACATCTATGTATATACTTTAAAAAATATATAGCTATTTACTTGAGACGGTAAAATTACGAGGAAATAGTATAGTAACTGAAATGAATTATTGGGATTTTACGTGGTTAGTAATAAATCATTGAAAATAACGTGATTTAATGCGGTTTTTAATACATACAATAAATAAGTATCTATACGCACTTTTACCACTTCCTTGCTTTTACGAAATAATTTCATTCATGTAAAATACAATAATCGGTTAGTCTCTGTTTTCGGTGTTATTGTCAAGGAAATTCGATATTATCTCATGATAAATATAGCCTTTGTCACTTCTCGTCAAATGTGTCCATACAAAAAAAAAAATACAAATATGAGTAAGGATGTCGATCTTTACTGTATTGTATAAAAATACAATGAAATGAAATAAAATGAAATGAAATAATATTTATTCGAAGTAGGTATCTCTGTACACTTTTCGAACGTCATATTTTTTCTATCTAATACGAAGTTCCTACCACTCGGAACTCGTATACCCAACATTTTGGGAAGTGTTTGCGGAGAGAGAAGAAACATCGGGCCCTAAAGAAACTCTCTCTAACACATTTTTTTAAATAAAGTTCTTATTTAAAAAAAAATAGGTAGTTAGTTCATACTATATCGTATAGAAGAACCTACTTTACTATCTCATTACCACGCCTTGATCTTGTTTTAGTGACGCATACTGAACTGAGATGTGGGAGCTTATCTGTAAAAATAATTTATTTACTATCCGTTTATTCATGCTTAGCTCCGCGACTACTCGTCACGTAGTGGTCCGCAGCAACTAAGGCTAAGTAGGGACAGCAAAAAAGTATTGCAAAGAGAACAGGATTTTATTATTTGCTTTTGGATTAGTTTTATATTTTAACTAGAGGGAGCAATTAGGAATTATGATTTGGTCTAGCATGGGTACCAATTTTTTTTGTTTTTCTGAATGACAATATACATAAATACTCTTGTTTATGACTCAAGTGTAAGCAAGTGACTACGATAGCTTATAGGCAAGTTACTAGCGCTTTGGCACAATTTGCGAGCTACAAAAAGATTGCCTTCTAGACCTAGGAATATAGTTACGTCTTTTTACACAAAAGAAAGCTACACGATGCTTGGTGGCAACTATTGTATACAGGGTGACTGGTACAAGCTTCCTGATGAAACTGAACAACTTTCTGTTTACCACTTTACTAAACTCGCAAATAAAATATGTTTGAACTTTTCATACAAATCGATTAGCTAGTGAGCAAAATTGTATGAAAAGTCCAAAAATGTTTTTGTTATTTTGGAAAATTTTAGAGAACAAAGTTGTTCAGTTTCAGGATTATAGTATCACCAGTTAGGCACCCTGTATTGTAAATTATATAAGAAAATATACAAAGCGTAAGTCATAAAACAACTAGTTAATCACATAAGGGGTCCTCCATTAATCACGTGAGGCTTCAAAGGGGGGGAGGGGGTTCGGAAAAAATCACGAAATATCACAAGATTGGTGTAGTGAGATATCATGTGTGTTTTCGTGAGTCAAAAAAATAATATGATTTAATGTCTGACGGGTGAAATATTTTCAAAATATAATTTCTAACTCGGAAACTTTAGTTTGCAAACTTGCAACCCTCATGTCAGACTGAAAACTATTATCACAGTCGTAGAAAAATATCTCTGATCACAGTGCTTAAAGCTTCAAATGCAGTAATACTTACAAAATTTTAAATTTTATTTATATTATGGTTTTCATGACATAATTTAATGTTTTTAACTTTTTGTTAAAATATCTGATATTTTCAATATAAAATACACGTGATACTGGGACCCCTACGGAGTTTTTTTTGAAGGGAGGGAGGAGTAGTCTAAAACCTCACGACGTATCACCAAGGGGGAGGGGGGCATAATAGTCGCTAAAAACCTCACGTGATTAATGGACAGCCCCTAATATACTTATAAATAGGTACATGAGACTTTTTATCTGCTTGGTCTGTTCCTGAAAAATAAGGAAATAATTTACGTAACTTAAATAAAATAACAAGCTTTATAATAAGGAAAAGTATTCACTATAACCAATTAGCGGTTGTGTTAACCTCTCGAAATAGTACTACATCTCATTTTAAATGAAATTAAATGTATAAAATGTACAATTCAATTTCCATATCTATTATTTACACATTAAATTCAGCCCATTAGAAACAAATATGTACCTATACATATAAGTTTGTTTTATTACTCCCAAACCGAAGTTTGTGGTTGTGGTTTTCTTATTAACCTTACGTTTCTCAGTACGGTTATCAGTTTAACTTATATGCAGTTTTCCTGTTTGTTTAACTATAAACTAATGTATTAAATTAACTTAATTTACCTGATAAGGTGCACAGATTTTTATAAATGAGGTATTTGTTGGTTTGCTAGGGTGCCACAAGCTAGATATTTCACCTTTTCACCGAGTATGATAATAAGAGTTATTCAGTTGTCGTGAATCTTAAGATGTGCGTTGTTTGTCTGGTCAAATTACTGTCATCATAGGTTTAGATTTTAATTGTTAGTAAATTTAATTTTTTGCTGTCTCTACCTTAAGAAGGAGCAAGTGGCGTAGCGTACCGATTGTTTACAATCACAAAGTGTTGAATATTTATTTTGTTAAGTCGAGTTTTATCGCACGCCCTGTATCTGTGGGAATCTGATCAGCCTGTATACTCTTAGTTGTCAGATGTAAATAACTTTGTGTATAATGAAGTAGTAAACACTAAGGATTCTTGTAAACTTATTGATTGGGTCTCAGGGTTTGCTTCGGGGTTTGGGAACACGCTTATTTATATTGTGGCAATCAAAATATGGTTAATATCAATCAATATCAAACGAGAAATGAAATTATGGTTATAGTAACGATTACATTGAGTTCATTCATACACATTGCGATCGAAGTTGAATAACTGTTGAAAAAAGTTCTTTTAAAACATTTTAAGTGTGTAGTGTTTTTAGCGCTTATTAAAAAATACTATTTTAACTTAAGAAGAATCAGCGAATAAAGTTTTAATCACACAGTCTTTTTGATGTCTTCAAATAGATTTGAAAACCATGACAATAACGCTTACATCATCGCCATGTTCAACTAATACTAGCTATCACAATAACAAAGGACCCAGCGCGCAACCTTGCGGTACGCCAAGCACATGTTGCCCAAATTGCCAGTTTTTTGTGACACTGTACAAGTTTAATGTGGGAACTGGCTTACCAATGCTTTTCTTGATTCGAGACAAGACAAGGGAAGTCATGCATCACAGCTTAAGGTCACATAAACTTATGTTTTATTGCGATTAGGTAATTGTAGTGTATATTTTTGAAGGTAGCAGCTTCACTGAAGGTAAATTAAAATTTTTTGTTATAATGTTTTCTGTGGTTAAGGCGTTTTAGTTTAGGTTTTATTAAGAAATAAATATTAATAATATAATTTACATACATTAGATTCTATCTATCTATCTATCAGCCGAAAGACGTCCACTGCTGGACAAAGGCCTCCCCCAACGATTTCCACACCGACCGGTCCTGTGCGGCTCGCATCCAGCGGCTTCCTGCAACCTTTACCAGGTCGTCGGTCCACCGAGTCGGGGGCCTGCCCACACTGCGCCTTCCGGTGCGCGGTCGCCATTCGAGAACTTTACTGCCCCAACGGCCATCTGTTCTACGAGCTATGTGCCCTGCCCACTGCCACTTAAGTCTAGCGATTCTGAGAGCTATGTCGGTAACTTTAGTTCTCCTACGTATCTTCTCATTTCTGATTCGATCACGTAGGGAAACACCAAGCATAGCACGCTCCATCGCCCTTTGGGTGACTTTGAGTCTTCTTATAAGGCCCATAGTAAGCGACCATGTCTCGGATCCATATGTCATCACTGGCAACACACACTGGTCAAAGACTTTAGTCTTGAGGGACTGCGGTATTTTGGACGTAAAGATATTGCGAATTTGGGGGGTAGTTGCCATAATCGCCACGCTTGGCATGCGGGTTGGCATACATTAGATTAGTTACATTTAAATGTGCGAGTGTGTCTCCAGTAACTTTTATTTAGTTTTTCCTTATTTAGCGCTTTATTAACAAACGAATACTAATAATATTTACTTTTCCTTCTAATTTGTTATTGATATAACTTGTGCTTTAATGTTTTAAATAATAGGTTTTAAAATACGATTCCTATGTACTACACAAACGTATACATATTCACACCACTTATTTTTATTGTTATTACTTCTAAACTAATATCCTTAGAATATAAATATTGTCAACTTTTGTTATTTTCATAATTCATAATTGTTATCACAGACTCAGCTGCGTTAATATTTTCATAGTAACCAATAAATTTAGACTTCCACGATACAGGCAATGCCTAGTGTTGGGTCAATGTTAATGTTTTGTAAGGTACTGGTTTTTTGTAATAAATAATTTATTATTATGTCGAAATATAAATTTGGGCTACTTTGCACATTTGGCGCTAGGTCAAGTGGCAGGAGCTACTCCAGCAGAAGCACAGTCGACTCGTCAGTGCGACGAGGAGAGAAAGCGTCGGACAATCCGGGCATTGTCCAGGAGGACTGCCTTTTGCATAGCCGCTATTATCGGTATGCCTCGAAGTCCCAGTCTATTATTATTATTTACAGTTTGACACATTTTTGAAACATTATACACTTTTGTTTTCAGTTTTAATGTGAAATATCTAGTCAAGGTATTAAATAAATCTCAAAATATCACTAGACACGTAAAATAAAACAATGCTTGCTAAATGCCTGTTGTCTGAATATTTTGAGAGCACACCGGTGTAGAAGCCATAAAAAAGGATTTTTTTCATCATGAAAATTACCATTATTTCAGGTAAAAAATACTTGTTTTTCCTTTCCCGAACGCGTTATCTATCTTACGCGGTCTCGCTATCACATGCATTTTTGATATATTTAAAAAAAATTGTGGAAATAACGCATTAGACCTCTAAGAAAAGGCCTATAAAGTAGTCAATGGAACCTTACTCTGTGAGTTTTTACATAAGAGACATCACGCTACTAACTTATGAAAAACATTGTATACAACGTGTATATTATTTTAGGAAAGTAAATTAATTCTTGGGGTAAAATGATTCAGTGGAACTTTCCAAACTAAAACAGCAATTTCATAACTACTGTAACGTAGTTATTAGCTGTTTTATTACTTGTAATCCAAGCCTATAGGCACACGATCAGTTTATTTTTTAATTTATAAATTAAAAAATAAACTGATCGTGTGTTGTCATTTCACGGAGTGTAATTTATACTTTTCTCGCCAACTTGGTCTTATGTTATTTTGAACTCTTAAAAACTACCTATGGTTATAATTAGTTTCGATTCATTTCGACTGTGTTTTTAATTTTACCACATCTGTCTTGAAAACTCTAGAAAAAAATATTTTGAGATAAGGAGTGGCTTCATTTTGTTCTACTTGCAATCCTAGTTCTACGCATTTTGTAACAAAATTGTTTAAATGGTTACACTAAATTCAGACTTTCGTCGCTATCATCTGTCATACATTGACGTGGTTTTCTTTTTTTGAGTTCGCACGAGCGTGAGCCCGTTGAATATTTTACTTTAAATATTTGACTATTTCTACTTTTGAATACTTTTGATATTTATTCTCGTCGTCGATCGCGTTGTACACGTGTCGACGTGGTCTCCGGCAAAGACTTCTATAATAGAAGTCTTTGGTCCCCGGCCGGCTCGTTTAGCAGCCTCCGCAGTTGACATCGCTTTATTGCAACTATACGCAGGAGCGTTTTCCTCCAAAAGGAGGTCCTCGGCACGGGCTAAGGTCCGGTCTTTAAAACATGACAATCATCGTCTGGGCTTTGCTGTTCTCCGACTTCATCGGGACGCTTTCTCCGGATAGACGTTTTCTCAAGTAGGATCATCATCGGTCCAGTGTATTATCGACAGTACCTGATACAAATTGATTAATGATTAGTCATCTTTATTTGGGGTTTTTTTTGCGCATAATTTTTTACTGTGAAAATTGCTTCATGTTTCATGATTGCTGGTAATTTTTTGTCAATTGGTGACTACTACATTTTGTCATTTAGTTTTACTGTAAGACACCCAGTCCAGTGCTAAAATCATCTATATATGTCTAAACTTGAGTATTAGAAATTAATATGATTGTTTTTATTTTCAAAACATATTTTTTAACAGACATATATTTTTTTAAATTATGGGTATGCGGCAATACTATTCGAAAAAATTAAAGGAAACGTCTGCCTATGTGCTACGAATTTGAAAAATTGAAATACCTATAAGGTATATCCGAAACCTTGCCTAAACTACTTGTTCGATATTGGTAGATAGGGTACAGCCATTTAATAATAACTTTATTTATTGTCAACAAGACAGAATTAGAACTAAAATAATTATAAGACATTAGTGAAGCTAAAGAACCTGTTATTTTACGTTGACTTTAGAATTTCAAGTATCTTTTGTTTTGTAATAGAGGCTTTGGTTGCAGATAATGGTAGCATTTCCGCCCACGAGTAGCAATTTGAGTAGTTGCTCGTATCAAAAGTAAAAGGGATTTTGAAATTTGTAACGAATTGCAAGCAGTCTAAATTGATACGCGTTTTAAATAAGGAAAATATCTGAATACTATACAATCCGAACTTGAGCCCCGTGTATGAAGTAAGGCCTAACCTCCCCGAGGTAAGAGGAGCCACCAGAACATCCATGTAATTCGGAATAGTGATGTAAATAGAAAAAAACATAGCACCCTCATTTTTTTTTTTCTTAATTTAGTTTTTTTCAGAGAACGAAATATACAACTGGAATGGTATAAAACATCAAAAGTGATGATTTTCTTGTAATTTTACTTAATTGATAAAATAAATTAAATTCTTCATTAAAAAAAAATCTAAACCAAAACGAGGATTCGAGAAATCGTATCCCTCAGTAAACATTAAATATTAGTATATTGAGCTATTTGATACTAAAAACACCAAAAATTTTAAGTTTCAAATTTTCAAAATTAATAAACAAATCATTGATATACATATCAACTAATACTTATTTAACGATAATTATAAATCACCTAAGGACCTATATCACCTATATTTATTTTTATACACTTGAAAAAACCGGCGCCAGAAAAAAACTATTTTTTTCCTTTTTTTTTTAACGTTTTGTTAACGACTTGATGACGTCACTGGATGTCATTATTCATTGTAATTGTTTAGTACCTACACTCTCACGGAACAATCTCATAGTATTGGTACCAGTTTCCTGATTTACATATAAATGATCATTAAAACAAGAATATAAAACGAGAGATCGTAAATAAAACATTTCCTTCACATATTACGGATAAATGCAAAAGTATTCAATAATTATTGTTCAGTACATAGAGGTAATTGTTATGAGATTTGTATAGATAATAGACATCTGTAGTATGCAAGTAACTATTATCTATATATTAATGAAACTACAAAACAAGAAATAAATAAATAGGTATTAAAATACTTAAGTAGTGGAAATAAATATTTGTGTTTTTTTTTCTGTTGAGAAATTAGTTTTGAAAATGACAACTTTTTCAATAATTCAACAAATTCAATCTAACATTTCAGAACTGTGTATCGTGCTTATTTTGTAAATAATTCAAAATTACTGTGACATAAATAGCTACTGATCTTTTTAATAATTTTTTATCTATATTTTAGGGTTCCGTAGCGAAATGGCAAAAAACGGAACCGTTATGGATTCGTCATGTCTGTCCGTCCGTATGTCACAGCCACTTTTTTCTGAAACTATAAGAACTATACTGTTAAAACTTGGTAAGTAGATGTATTCTGTGAACCGAATTAAGATTTTCACACAAAAATATAAAATAAAAACAATAAGTTTTGGGGGTTCCCCATACTTAGAACTGAAACTCAAATGTTTTTTTTTTTTCATCAAATCCATACGTGTGGGGTATCTATGGATAGGTCTTCAAAAATGATACTGAGGTTTGTAATATTATTTTTTTCTAAACTGAATAGTTTGCGCGAGAGACACTTCCAAAGTGGTAAAATGTGTCCCCCCCCCCCCGTAACTTCTAAAATAAGAGAATGATAAAACTTAAAAAAAATATGTGATGTAAATTATCATGCAAACTTCCACCGAAAATTGGTTTGAACGAGATCTAGTAAGTAGTTTTTTTAATACGTCATAAATCGTAAACCGCAATTTACCTTTCATTCAAGTTACAACGAACTACATTAACTTTTATATTATGTTACTTGCTGCTACGGAACCCTTCATGGGCGAGTCCAACTCGCACTTGGCCGCCTTTTTTTGCTTGGTTACGTTGTAATATAATATATTTATTATTTTATTTACATATTTCTCTCTAAAACTACTTATAGAACAATTTTTACTGCCACAAGTGCCGGCACGCAGGCATCAATTTTATTTGATCCATCAATAATAGCCTTCGTTGTTTTTAAACGCCATACAAAGTTTAGGACGAATCTGTCACACCGAATTCAAAACCTATCTAACCACGTCGAGTAGATTGAGTCAAATATACAATACCAGCGTGCATACAACAGAAAAGTCCTCCTGCCAGTCGGTCATATACATTGCTTCTCCATAGATATTCTGCTTCTGCTATAGGTATTAACCTATCGTTGATTACACCACGAACTTTAGTATTTACAATGACTAAGACTAAGGACGAAAGATGCAATCATCGGCAAATAACAGTTATTTCAACTAATACTCAGTGACTCAGTAACAATCTCAGTATGACACACAGTAACTAATTACATGTTATAGTTTAGAATAATAAAGGAAAATTATATCGCAAGGAAAGGAATAAAAATTTCTTGGTAAAATGCGGTTCAACTAATTTGTTTAACAAACTTGATGATGAATTAGAAGAAATAATAGTGGAGTCATCTAATAGGAAAAAAATTAACTGTTATCTATATGTGCAAGTGATAAACAGGGCAAACCAAAAAGCCCACCCACACTAGACACCGTCGATATGTCTTACATGGTCTTAGTGAGTAAAGCTTCAGATGACATGTTTTTACTAGCTTTTTACTCGCGGTTTCACTTACAATCATCTTTTGCTTATACCAAGGGAACTTCTTGATGAATCAGGAAAAATGATAACCTATGTCGTTCTGTTCTTTTGGAACTTTAGCAACTTCACCTTTCGAGTGGCGGTATTCATTATTGTACTCGCCAGAATTATGATCATGGAGTCAATTAAAGATAGGGCGCTCAGTATTAACATGTTTTATAGCGCTAATATGATTTCTACCATAGAAAAATAAATGTGCTGTATAAATTATGTAGATGTTCGACCAACTAATACAACTGAATAAGTGAGATCATCCATTATGTATACTTTCTCGCTGCAGTGGGGCACGTTTGAAGGACTTGGTTCTAGCACGCACTTAATTACCTTCTCTTTATCCTAGTTGATTTGGCTCTACTTCGATATTAAAATTTAGCCCAAATTGCCTATTATTGTTTTTTCCATCAAGAAACGTACGCAATATCAATAGTTAAGTGTTTGTTACATTATCATAATGTAAAAGGTTAAGGTTTTTCGTTTCATCTATCAAATCACTTGATCGATTCTCAGGTACATTATTTTCAACAGTTCAATAAATTTCACAAGTGATACCAGTAAGTATACATTCAGTGACAGTCTATGTCTGTTACATAACTAAGTAAACATGTGAATAAATACATTTTACATTATTTAAATTTCTTATACACTCTTTCCTCTTTAATCTTCATTATTTACTACTAAACTACATACAAGAAGGTCAAATATTCTTTTAGTGAACATTGCTGGCTGGTTTTAACTTTTATTTAAATTTTGAACGAAGTATACTGAATTGATAAAACAACTGAACATCACCACACATGCAATTAAATGACAATATCCGTGTTTTCTTTTTTATCGATCGTCTTCATTTTTTTTTTTTATGAAAGTAGAATTTGTTTATTCTTGTTGGGCCACAAATACAAAAGTAATAGCTTAGTCTACTATCATTTTTTGCTTTAATCACATAGTTTGGAAGCAATTGTTCTACCACGTGATAGATAGCATTTAACCACTTGCCACTTGCCAGCGAATTAAAGGTACAATAAAAGTCACCCTACATAAACTTGGTACAATTAACTGCAAATAGGTAAATGCCTATACATTTGTTTGAGTACCCTTACCCACGTTATTATGTATTTATATACTATCTACCTCTATACAAAATATCAGTCTTACATACATTGTTATAATGTTACAACTGTTTTGATACTGAGCTGCATGTCTAAGAGTATATTTTGGTACCGTCTGCACAAACATCGTCTGGGAGACGCCCATTTCTGCACCTCTCACCTATCAATGGGCCAATATGTGAACAAAAGAGACAATTGAATAGTTTTTTATCCAATGAAATGTTGTTGATTGAATGAAGAGCGTATGCCGATCAGTGATACATTAAAATTACGATCCAGTTTCATACACGTTTCCATCATAATCATTTTCACTGTAATTTTATTTTATTTTTGTATACCTACTTTTAACTTAAAAAACTGGTGTGTGTTTATTACAGAATAAACTTTAATTGGAAGCTCCTAAAATATTTAAATTTTATAGGGAAAACAAAACAATTTGGTGTCTTCCCCTCCTCCAAAACATATTTTATATAGATAGGAAAAAAACTGGTGCAGGGCCCGTAAACTGGATTTCATTAAACTTATTACCTTTAGCAAAAAAAAAACTTATGATTAAATCTCAAAAAAAAACACGAGTCTCCTTTCAAACCTGATCAATCAGTTGAAAGATTTGTATGAAGAGTCTAGTTTTTTCTAAATTTATTTTCGTACATTTCTTAGGAAAATTATTTAGAAAAATGAATGAATAATGAGGCCGTACGAGTTTCCCAGTTAAAGGATACTGTATAGGACTACAATATAAGGACTATAGTCTCAATTACCAAAAATACATAATAAGCAGCTATATTATAGCTCCTTTAGAGGAAAATAATAATGACATCACACCTAAAAGTTTTTAATAAAATTACATATAAGAATAAAAATATCGTGAATTTCGCGAAGTAGGCAGCTACCTCCTACACTACTGGAGTATCTTAAGCTTATGTTGAGAGATGGATGACGCATTGCTGACACCATTACATCACCAAGTCATCGTGACCAGGAAGAGAGGATTACTGACTGAAATGTTATGTTTAAGTAAGCAAACTTTGGTTAATGCGTGAAAAAACTTTGCTAAGATTCAGAACTAGGTTTAGTTCTGTTTTCAAAGTGAGTCATATAAATAGTTTTTCGAAGATAATTTCTAATTGTTTTAAACGAGACTTTTTTCAAGGTATTCAAATTAATTCCTTTGAGAAACTGTTCAAATTCATGAGTAAAGGCTTCAGTTTAATCTTGGCCATAGTTCAAAACGTTGTCTTTTAAAGTAGTATATGCTAAACAAAATCGCTTTAAATTCGCTTTAGGTTTACGACTGAAGCTTTTCGAAGGAAAGTTTGAAAAAACCTCTTCCAGTATGTTGCTTCGTATGTGGCCCTGAATATGTTGTACCCTATAGATGTGGCGGCTCATGGACCAAGCTCCAAATTAAATTTATACACCATTCTTTATTATTCTGTTCTGTACAATTTTTTTTAATCATTGACATAGTTTCATCAACCATATACATATACTGCACATACTGTCGTAGTACCAAATATTATATGCACGTATGTATACATGCATGCATGTATGCATGCATTTAGTATGCTAAAAAATAAACGAAGATACTTTTATATCTTAAGCCTACAGAGATTAATATTGTGAATCATAGTTTGTAAAATATTGCGACCGGATGCAAAAAAAAACTAAGCCTTTTTGCAAGACATTTGCCTTCTAAGAAAAATAATTTTTCATTCTTTATCTTGCGTATACACAAGTGAATGTTATGCTGATTAAGAATATCAGCTGTCAAATCCATAAAATTGTTGACAGGAAGATTTTTATTAATCGATGTTTCGTGGTGTGATACCAATATATTTTTGGACGATTTTTTACTTCCTAGAGTTTGCATCCTGTTAACGTTCATTCGTAATGTATTTTAACATTAATAACATAACATAATATTTTAACATTCATAAAAGCCGAATCATGCATAATAAAACCTGCCACTCTATTGAAGCTACGGAAAATTCTACTACATTTCCTCAAATTTCGTTTTACGTATGCAATTAATTAGATATTTGTGATAGCAGTAATATGTTTTTGATGATTTGTGGTTATTTGGAAAAGTTTTAGAGATAAATGGGAAAATAATTGGAAATAGATTTTATTGTATTGCGTCAAGACTTAATGCATATTTCGTTTGACATGTATTGTTTACACTTTTACAGTATTCTACATTATTCGATCCGCATCTCAGGAGGAGGTCACGGATATTATGATGTTACCGGGAAGAGACTAATCCTCCCGACACAGGGAATCCTAGTGGGAGGGTTAGTGTGTTATTTAAAATGTAAATGTCATTACTTTGTTCCAAATAAAAAAAATATTCGAATCCCAGCGGGGTCTAGCTTCGGTGGACTCGGTTTCGCTGGTAGCAGAATATTTTCTGAGCCACCTGAATAGCTTCCATAATCTCATCTAAGTTTTGCCGTCAAACATCAAGGTTTCCAGCAAGCGGATAACATACCTATGTAGTTTCTCTACGCGTAGGGAAATCTTAGTTAGCCCGCTTCCATCTTCAGAGTTTTGTTTCGGTGAATCGGAGGAGCAACGAGCACAGAATGCAAAATGAATGCCGCGAAATTTTAGGATATCAGAGAGAGATCATCTTAGTCCATAGCCTTTTGTGCCATATTCAATAAAAAAAGTGGCTCAAAGAAAACAAAAGTGTAAGTAAAAGTTATACAAAACAAAAACACATTTGTAGTAATAAAGCAATTTGCAAAAATATAAAAAGCTCAGGCAAAGACTAATATTGAAAAGCGAAAGTGAATGAAATCGAAAGCTACCGACTTTAAAGAGAAAAATATTTTAGTTCCTTCTGTAAGGGTATTGTCTCAAAACTATATGAGAAGCCATAAAAATGGGATCAAGCAAAGGAGCCGAGCAGCGAAAACATGAAGTTTTATTATCGAAAGCACAAAGTTTGAGCCTTTGAAATCTTTGTGCTCGCCGCTGCCGCTCACTTTCACATTTCTAAAAAATAATAATAATAAGCGGAAGAATTGTTCGACGTGTATAATTATTTATTATGCAACAAAACAATGAGTCCCTTAGAAAGGTTCATTGTTCGATACAAAGAATAGGTTTGCTACCTACCTAGATTTAAATGGAATGCTACTGGGTAGGGTATGGTAAGTGAAATGGTATTCGTATTAGGTAATGTTATGGAGCCTTTTATCTTTTTAATAAAAAAAAAAAAAAATCTTTAAGCAGTGTATGACACATATTTAGTAAGATAAAATCGTGCGAGAGAAAAATCAAATGTCTAATTATCTGTAAATTATTTTCTTTTCTAAATATTAACGGTGACTGATATTTAAAAAAAAAAACGATCTGTTAGTAATAAATATGAATATTTTTCTTTGTGTGCATATCTGATCCAATCCATTATTTCTAAACTGTAAATATCTTGAAAGAAATGGATTTAAAAGGAAGGAGTTAGAGTCTTTTTCACAGCCTAAACATTCTGTACTCAAAACGATACAAGATAGATGTAAGTATAAGAGTTTTTTTCATCGAATTTAGCAATTTTAAGATTAGAGTACCCTATGGTGGGAAAGTATGGCTTTTTTAGCTACGATTCAATTTACTTACTCAGATAGGTACCTATTTTTAATGCGTTCACACCATTTTAATTGTTATCTCGTGGTTACCGACCATTGTTAAGTTGTATCACCAAGGACTCGGCATTCAAATCGATCAAGATTGAACGAATGATAAAACTGCTGATTGATATGCATAGTTAGGCATAATGTTTATGTTTATAGAAAATAACAAAAGTTATTGGCTACTGCTATAGCCGTTTATTATGTTGATTCAAATTTATATTACTCGGCACTAGTTTTATTGGTTATTAGATTGAGTTTCACGAACTGTACACTTTTACGACAGTTTGGTGCCTAACAGAATACATAGAGAGGTACTTAGGTTTAAAATTTCTTGACAAATCACATGTTACAGACAGTATCATCTTTATAATTATTATTGCTGCATGAGGTTGTATAACGTTAGAAGCTTTATGTTATACTTATTAAGAGAAATTGGAAATGCTCATCAGCTTCTTTTATGATTTGTGAAAATAATTAAAATCAAAATTCAAGAACGATAAGGGTCTTGTCCCCCTCTCCCCCCCTTTAAAACCATACGACGACATCAGACGATCGAAAGTCTTTGTCAGTAAGATGATACCATTGGCAATTAAATGAAGAAAGTGTAGACACCTACCTACCACGTATTCTAGATTTCCTCATTCCTATTAAATTGTTTAAAATGATAAGATTTTTACCTCCTTCGGAGAAGTGTTCACATAGAACTTGGTCACAATTACAAAACGAATAATAAAAAAAACTTTCATTGTCACGTTGAAATTGAAAGTGTCAGTTGTACAATGTTGTCAACTCGAACAAATTCGAACATTTTAAAATATTCTTTGTCAACAACCGGCATCCTTTATGGGCCCAATGTTTGGACACACTGTCCCTTGTCCGAAAATTACGACATAATTTGTCTATTGTCATTTCATTTCGACAAAAGTCAGAGAAAAAATTGGATCATGCAAACGGCCTAGTGTTGGGAATGAGTTTTATTAGTGCAAAAACTGTTTCTGGGTATTGAAATCGTTTACGACCATTTGTTTTTGCCTTTTTAGTGCCAAAAGTGAGTCTAATGCCGACAAAGTCTTTAATGTCCTTCCTTTCGAATGCAAATAAGTTACAATGAACTCTGGTCAGAGGAGTCTGAATAGCCACATGTTCGTAATGACGACGCGAAATTGTGTTAGATTCCCAGAATAATTGAGTTTTTTTACCGGCTATTCCTTTTTACTTGATTGTAAGACGGTATAGTTTTAGCTGATTCTTCTTACATCGATTCGATAACATTTGCATTATTTATTTAGCTGATTTGATCTACTTTTCAAAGGGATACATTTAAATTCATCAAGTTACTTTTTATTAAATGTCAAAAATTATACTCTGTTTTAAAAACGTTTGAAATACTGAGTTATAAAGTTATAATTAGTTATGACCGTTTACATATTCTTTGCGAAAACGTATGAATATACAGCAATCACAAATGGATTTAAATAATGAAAATTACATGATTTTTTTTATATTTAAGTATCCAATTCTCGTTATATTCAAGTTTTAATAGTAAGTAATATAAGAGTTGAGAGCTGATAATGAGTTTATGAAATTATTATTATTATATTATTAATGAAATTATTTCCTTACACGTGCCAATAATTTCTATACAATAAACATTTTATTCATATGTAACTTTGGAATCATAATTAATGGTTTATTTGCCCCACCTTGTTTACACAAGTTTTCAATATGTACAATATTTAAATTGAAGAAAGAGAAGAATATGAAATGAATAAGCGCCTACTAGTTTGGACAGATGATTTAATAAGGAACAAAGAAAAATGTGTGGAAATTTTGGAAATATTTCTTAAAGGCTTATCTCGCATAAAATTATTATTTGTAATACAATACGTATTTTCAGTTTCCACGAGGATACCGGATTTAGCCGGTATCTATCTACCTATTTTAATATTCAAGCGACGTAAGAGTTAGCAAGTATTGTCATGAAAAAAAAAACGAATTTGAGATTTTGTTGAAGATCGATTGTCTTGCACTAATAGAGCCCAAAGTTCTAAAAAATCTGTGTGTTTGCATTTTGTTGAAATTTGGGTTTAGGCAATATTTTAATAGGTACCTAACCAACCTCACTTCACTAACAAACCGACATTATTTGTTTATTTTTCTTAAACCTGATACTATCCTTATTTTTTACTACTTATGAATGTTATGATTATGAATGTTTAGTGCTGATTTTTATTGATCAGTGCCACTGATCCGAGGAAAGGATTTGAGAGAGTATTTACAGCGTGTCTGTACAATTTATTTACGAGTAAGTGAAAATCGAATGAATATAAACACATAGGTCTATTGGGATATATAATTCCATATAATAATGAAAAGTTTTCGAGAAATATAATTATATTTTTATTAACATTTGTATCTAAATATGGAATTAATTAAACTTACATACTGAAAAAGTACGGAGTACAGTTTTCCTTCGAAACTTAAAATAAATCAAATCGCAACACAGTGTCTTACCTATTAGTAAACTCTATTAAAAATGTGTTGTCTGAGATAAAAAAACAGAATGTTCTCTTCCTTGGCGGATGCAAACGAGGACGTTCCTTCTGAAGAGCACCAAAAAAAGCCTGCAAAAGTGAACGGAGTGGCGATACAACATGAGCGCTACGGCCATTGTTCGACTATTAGTCTGATAGGCAGATCTCGTTTGAAGGTCGAGACGTCGCTGCTAGTTACCAGGTTTTCAATGATAGATAGATAAGTAATGTTTGTATACAATATAGATGGAAAAATAATTCTCCTGGAAACTTTAACAGGGTTTCTACTCATGAAAGTCGATGGAACCTATACGGAATTCGTTAAAAAGTACTTTTCATACAAATTCATCGGCCAGTCAGCCGATTTTGTATGGAGTATCCGAAATTTTATTTTTAGATTTCAGTATGGGTTCCTAGGAAAAAAATGTTCAGTTTTCATATGTGTAACCCACCATTTTAGTTTTCGGGATTGGTATTTTTACCATGTGTCGTTTAGGGTGCATTTAATAACTTACAATTAGAACGGGAAACCCATATTATTTCGGGAATTGACAGTGAGTTTCTTGGGAAAAGTTTTTCAGTTTAACGAGTAGAAGTTCATAATCAATTTGCTTAAAAATAGAACTTCCAGTTCTGGAAAGTCCGACTGAGTGGGTGGGTACCACTGCTAGCTCTATAACTGCCGCCAGCAGCGCACTGTGCTCCGGCGGGTGGCGTGAGGTAGTCATCCTAATTACCGGCATAAGAGGCATTCCATCTTACGCGGATAACACACTGCTCCGGAATCCACGGTGTGCGGTTTTACGTCACACTGTCCGTAGTAAAAAATCCCCGCACCGCACACCGGAGCGGATTCCGGAGCAGTGTGTTATCCGCCTTAGCCCTCAAGATTGGCAAGGCACTCTTTTGGGGTTGTAGATGTTTATAGCCGCTTTCCATCAAGAGGGCCGTCAACCTTTTGCCATCTTATACAAAAAAAAAAGAAACTTTCCAAACTGGCCAATTACCTACCTGATCGAAAGAGTTTGAGACACTGAATTGTCTTTGGGTTTCTTGAGGAAAGTTGTTCAGTGTCATGTTCAATGTGCATTCGTAAAATCTCAGCGACATATAAGCAGTTCGTTGGTATATAAGTATGAAAGTACTGTAGTGATGGAATCTCTACAGCCGCGCGTTGTGATGTGATCTTTTCGGCGTTGGAACGTTTCTATTAAAAATAATAATTTAAATCGTTCGCTGCGGATTTTGATTGTTTTGGAACTGACGATTCTGTAAGGGTTCGTTATGATGAAAACATTCAATAAGTTGAACTGGAAATAAACCAAAATAATCAAAAGTACCAGTGTTAGAACCTTATAGTACCTAAGCATGCAAATAATATGTCATAAAATTCTGCGCCAGATAATACATAAACACAATCATATTTCCTTAAATGAGTATTTCTTGGCCAATGTGAACCAGAAGTTAATAAACTCAATTAGTTGTTTACACCCTAACTGCCCTGCATATAAATGTTTACCAGAATATACCCATTTGTGGAAATCTTACCCACGACTCTCAATATTCAATATTAAGGTCAGGAGCTCTGACCACTTACGGGCCACTTACCAAATAGGTTTCAAAAATACCTGTTTTTCATACTTAGTAATCCATAAGGTACGTTAACCGTACCTAATTATAATAAGGCATTATGACCATAGATTTAAACATGTTATCACTTAACAATTTAGGACGAACAACTTAATGGAACAAAACAGACACGCATATATCCCAAAGCAAATCCCTCTCCACGAAATGGCAATCAACATGTTAAATTTCACTGCAATTGGCTGAGACAGGTGTGAAAGTTGTAAATAGAAACAAATTCACTTTTTAGATAGAATATTAGATTAATCATAGCTATGGAGATTGAGTTAATAATAACCATCGTATGTACCCTAAGATTGACCTTACACTGCAAAATGGTACCCGAGGGCATGTCGTGTTTAACCGTAAAGCGAATGATTATGATTAAATACTGTCAACTTGTGGGTGGATACAAATTAACAAGAGATTAACTGCATTTTTCCTTAGGCGGTTCTGTGACTGTACACACCTACTTATTAAGACATATGTGGAGGAGATAGTTTTATTAAAAGCCTTAGTTGAAGGTGAAATTGTGTTTAATGTACCCACAAGGTGTCAGTATTAAGGGTGCTCTTAAAATATCTGCCAGCTTGTGCTGAATCTGAGGTTTCTATATACAGGTGAAATTAAAATCTTGGAACAAATTTTAACTGTGGTTTCTGTTCATGAAACTGAACAACTTTCTCTAAGGAACCAGTTTATTCGGAGCAAAAAAAAATTCTTCATACAAATCGGTGAGCTGAGTAGCTAACTTTGTATGGAAAGTCCAATTTTTTTTTGCTCCGATTGAATGGGTAGAGAAAGTTGTTCAGTTTCATGACTAGAAGCCACAGTTGACATTTGGTCCGCGATTTCAATTTCACCCTGTAATATACATGAATATGAAAAAACTTTCTACAAGAAACACATTGTCAACTCACAAAAATTTGACTCTATACAAAGAAAAAGAAAAGACAAACATTTGTCCACATTAATTTTCAGATAGATAGAACGAAAGATTAGATTAGAAATTAGCAGATCCATTTTTATGAAGAACCAAACACATATATTTTTTGGAAATTAAAAATGTGTTCTAGGCAAAATGTTTTAGATTTTTGTACAGAACACTCAGTTTAAATTATAGCAGATAATAATATACTCAGACCACTTTTTTTTTTGGAATACACACATCTGTTACTGGCTATGGTATCTACTACTAATAATATCGTTACTCTAGAAGTGAGTCAATTGGTAATGTACATGAGACAATGTATTTTGAAACATACTGACTCTTAAGCAAAGACTTCTATTGTAATAGAAGTCTTTAGTCTTAAGTAGGAGAAAAACAACACAAACTACAAATAGCTTTTGCAACATTCATCACAAAGAACATTCGCAGATAAAAACTAGCAAGAAACGCTCGATAAGAAGAATGAAAATTCACAAGTGTTAGCATCGGTACGTGACATTCGCGCTAACACGTAAAAACGCGTAATAAATACTATCGTTACTCCTTTGTGTACCAATACCAACCAAAATGCTAAGCCGCAGCTCAAAGTAAACTCAATTTTGCAACTTATCCGGCTTAAGTTAGAAGGTGAAGTAACTTGAAAGTTTTGATGGTTCTTACGGCCTTTTGAAGCGAAGGTGAAATGCGTGCACTACCTCAAGACCTTGACAGGGACGTGGAGTGGTATCATCAGTAACCACAAGAGTCTTAGAAATAACTCTAACAGAATAGCTTAAGGTTAAATTTTCTGTGATTCATGAGATATTTGTTATGACGATTAGTGTTTGGGCAAGTTTAGACGAAGTTGAAACCTTGGCTGAAGTGGGACGTTTATACATAGAGCCTGGCTGCAGAACAGAAGGCTCTGTTGCCGTGACGTAATGCTAGAAACGAAAAAAGCTATTACTAAGACCTATTTCAAACTCTGAGTTAATCCCATATAGTTTATTTTAAAACACACCAGAACAAAATGCAAACCTATAAAAAAATAGAAGTCTATTAAAAGAAGAACATTTAAGACATATTTCAGGAGTATAAACTTATTTAGTTTAGAAATAACTGGTATTTTTTAAAATTTTAATATCCGCTATCATGAATTATGAGCAGTTAGTGATTGAAAAATGAGTAACAATAGTTAAATATAAGGGCTCTACTCACCTGAAATCTCACTCGTTGTCGGATGAAAGTTATTCTATTTTAAAACTAGAAATAACTCACCTTGAAGTATACTCGTCGGGGATCTTTGCATTTTTAAGAAAGTAACCGGCTGATTTTAAAGTGATTTATACCTGTATTGGATAAGGAAAATATATCTATATCGGCACTTGCTATGTCAGTTTTTTTGAAAACTGAACTAAAATCGATTCGTAGCTAGTAGAAAGAAATGACAATATTTTACGCTGAAACCAGTCATGTTCACCGAGTTCTTTCCATACGATAAATCTTGCTCCGAAAAAAAAATGCGTTACCGACGCCGCTTATATAAGAGTCTTTTTTCAATAAAACAAAGAAAATTTGAATTGTTTGTGTATTTTAAAAAAAGCGACAGACTACAATCTACGTAGTTTCTGATATCCAGCGCTCCCTTAATAAAACAATGTTAAACAAGGATCAGTCCAAACATAAAATATCTCGTTAATGTCAAAGCTATACTAAACCTCACCTTTAACATAGTAATTAGAACTTATGGCATTGTTACAGCATAATCAATGGAGATCTGCATGTATATTGTGCACTAGTGGAACGCCCGCGACTTCGTTCGCGTAGATTTCGGAAGTAAAAAGCGTTTTAAAAAGCTTGTCGAACGCATTGGAAATTCAATTTTCCATATTAAAACAACCATATTAGCACTTACTGTTTAGCATTTAAAACATAGCCTCTAAGGATCCTATTTTCCAATTTTTAAATACCTAACTTATGTTTTTAATATACCTACTGTGCGTTGTCTGTTAGTCCGTTCGTCACGATATAATTTTATAACAATAGATTTAAAATGAATGATTCAAAATTTCATTCGCTTCGTCATCCATAGTTGTATTTCTTTAGGTTAGCACTTACATATTTATTAGAAGATCAACGTCATTTTAGATTTAAGATTATTAATTTCTTGTTCCTTTAGTTTCGGCGCAGGAGACACTACCAATTCTTTGCTGATTATAGAAAAATATTTTCAAACCTTTCTTGATGTTCTTCCCACTATAGAGCATGTTACAAAATTACGCCAATTGGCTTAGGACTTATTAATCAAGGCTTCTACTATTCATGCCAAACATTGCTGAAAAATTCTTGTTTGATGATATTTGTTTTGTTTGAAAAATTTTGTATGGAGAGTCCAAAAATGTATTCGCCAATTTTAGCAAAGTCACAGAAGAAAAAATTGTACGACGTGAGATGAGTAAAAGCTACAGTTGATGGCTACTTCAATATTTTTTTACATCCTGTATTACATAGGTATGTATAATATTTGAGGAAAACCACTTAACATCAGGTAATTTTCCATACAGAACTACAAAAAATACTGTAATAATTACGTTATACAAACAGACATTCCTTCTGTCTTCTGTACACTTAACATTATATTAGATCAAACTTAAACCTCCACACCTGAATAGTTAATTGTGTGTATTGGATTGTATGTTATCTTAGTTGATGTAATTACTGGTTGTTACCAACACAACAGGGTCAACAGTACTGAAATTGAGTTGTCAGTTGCTCATTGCAATTTATAATTATTATGGATGGTAAACACTTCATTATCAAAATCATAAGGATAATTTAAGAGGCATACTAGTAGTTAGTCACTAATATTATGCGAAAGTATGGATGTTTGTTCCACTTTCATGCCGAAACTACTGAATCTGGTAACACATAGGATACTATTTATCCTGGAAAAAGGGTTCAATGAGGAATGCTTAAAAACTCAAAATTCCCACTTCGTCACTAGGTGGCGCCACCTTAATATTTTCTTTCTGTCTGGACCCAATTCTAAAGTCTACACAGACGAAGTCGCGGGCGGAAGCTAGTAGTATCATAAAACATTTTCTTGACACGTAAAATATGCAACTACAATTTTAATGACATTTTAGTCTACATTTTAAATAAATGGAGCATCTTAGATTTAAAAGAAACCCGCTGGTAGTTTATGAATAAAACGGCCGTGATTATATTTACATCAAGTAGATGGCGAAACTTTTCCATGGGTTCTATCTAAGTTTACTCAAACAGCCACAATTTGGCTATCTTTGGGCATAAAAAAATAGAAATTTATGGTATTTTTAAATAAAAAGAGTTCCTGCTTTCGTTTTTCACAAATTAAAGTACCTTTTATTTTTCAATTTATATAATGATGACAGTATTAAATGTTTAAAGCCTATGTCTGGCTGCCGTATCCTATGTATGCAAATTGATTTGTAATTTAGGTATGTTTGATGAAAATCGGTTGAGAGATTTTCAAGCAATTTGGCTTTTGCTGTTGCAGTAGTATTTTTTTTACTAACTTACATGCATTTTGGACTGATTTAGAAAAAAAACACATGATAAGAATTTAAATTTTCCACAGCTACAAACATATAAATGCAAAGCAATACACGTTCCGCCATTAAGCAACAACCATATGAATCACCTAATCCCAAGTCCGAGCGAGTGATACAAAGAATTGCATGAGACCATTTCATTCACAAAAAACCTGACTTGCTTTGGGCGTCGCAAAAAATGATCAAGACTCAAAATGTATCTAAAAATACCGCAGATTGCAAAGGATTTTCATTGCGCAAATGGACAAAAACAAAATAAGATAGATAGGTAGGTTGTAGGTTTATGCTAAAGAATATAGATCTAGATAAAAGTGTATTAATTTATGTTATGATCCGTAATTGAATAAATTAACATTAAGATTGCCTAAAGTGATGAAATACGTGTATCAAAAAAAATTAAATAAGTTGTGCGATCGCCACGTCAAATCAACAATATAAAGGGGATAAATGGCATTTTGGCAAACTTATCTATCGTTAGCAAATGTACGAAAATCAGTACAGTAGAATACGGCGGATGAAACGTGACTCTTAAAGTCCATAATAAAGGTCCATGGTAATATTTATATGTATTTGGTAGAAATAGTACAGTCAGTCGTAAATGAGACTCGTTAACATTATCACATTCTCTTTCAGCCTTCTTATTTTTATGCCATCTTTTCCCTTCCTTATCTCATCCACCTTTTCCCAACGATCTATTTTTATGTATGAAGTATGAGTAGCATGAAACGAAGTAGATACAATAATACCAAGAAGATATAGGAATGAACTGCACTGGTGCCCGAGTGCACTGGAGCCCGACAATGAGATGGTATCAGAACAAAAGATCCGTATTCAGAATTAACATAAGACTACCTGCCGAAATTTCCTCGCCTACGCCGTGAAATAGTGAGGTGGAGTTATAGTGCTAGCGAGAATTAAAAAGTCTGCTAAAAGCGCATGCATGTAGTATGCGATGGACTTAGAGCGCTTTTTTAGTCACGCGGGTTTCTGCACCCCGCGTGCCGCCCGCAACCTATCGTTTCAGTTTTTTTAGGTTCCTTTTATTGTCATGTGTGTCACACGCATGCGCGTCGCCTTGGAAACGCCGCGCCGCACGCATGTGGGCACGGCACGCATGCGGACAGAAACCCGCGTGACTATAAAGGCGCTCTTACTCGCATTCGCAATGAGGCAAGTGAGTCGGACTTGCGCAATGAGGGTTCCGTACATATATGGGGTGGCTTTTTACAAGCGAAAACGATAGATACTACTTAAGTAAATGAATAAATTTCCCCAACTTATCAAACAATAGCTAGTAAGCATATTAGTTTAAAATAATAAAGATGATTGTAACGCCGTGTTCTTGACCATGATACGATAGTCCATTGACAGTTGTATTTCTTTACCTATATAGTATATAGGCGTAGGAGCATAGGTATTATTGAATAAATAACAGACCATCTATGTAAATATTGATTTCATATTGAATATTATTACTACAGTTATCAGTTTATGAATGAAGACTGCTATAAGTGCTATAAGTACAGAATAATACAAAAGAATATCATCGAAATTTTACAGTGACAAGTGGCGATATAAATAATTTCTTTCAAGTTTTCTGTTTCATACAGGGTGCAACAAATTAGGTTTAAAAGAGTGCATTGCTAAATCTCAAATCGAGATACAGGGATACTATTTCAGGTAATAATAGCTTCTCAAAACTCGATATAATGTTCTAATACTGATAGAGAATATTTTGGAAGTTTTATCAGAATCGCTTGAAATGGAAACTTACAATGACACACGAAAAGTGTGGGTTGAAGCAATTGTCCAGCCGACATTAGAGCCCATACTAAGAACGACACAGTTCTAACTAAGGTTTCTGTGTACTAATCATGGAACTATGTCTCAGTGTTACAGAGCAATGTCATAGGATAGTTTTTGCGGTCGCCCACGCCAGGTACATCAGAAGAATTCGACTTAGCCACCAAGGTCGTGCATGCATTGTCTTTTTATTTGAACATACATACATAGTAGTAATATGGCATTTTATCGTGTTGACCCGACTTTAGTTTATTTGGTCGTAAATTTCAATTTTGCAAAGCGTCGTCGACTTCGATTTTATTTATTCATATCGACGAAAGGAATGTTTGTAAAATCCCCGAGAAAATTTGGGTAAGCCGCCTCCATGGCGTAGTGGTTATATGTATCAGCTTCACATAAGGAGGATCGTGGATTCGATTCCCGGTGCATTGCGACTTTTTAAGACCCGTTTTGTTTGATGCTTCTAGCGAACATTATTGTTGACAGTGGTGTGTGCCGGCTAGATAATATGATAGCAGTTCTCCGTTGCGTTAGGGAATCTCGTTAAGCCCGCTTCCATTTTTCGGTGTATTCTCATAACTTACCATCAGAGGACATGATGCCCAGAGTGAAGGTAAGGTCTGATGGTGGCAAGGTCTACAACTTCGAATGCTCTTCATTAGAATTTAACCAGAACTTAAAAGAAAACTAAGTACCTATAGGAAAAGTACAGTTTTTTCTTCCAGTCACCAAGAAAATAAATAAAAAAGAGTGAATATGTATTCTTAATTGTTTATTTCATAATTTTATACAAGTACTATAAATTAAAAAAAAAAATCGGTTTCTACTATTTCGCCACTGAAAAATAAAGACGATCAGAAATGATTAAAAAAATGAAGTTTTATTTATTTAAAAATAAAGAAATTTAAAAGGGAAATAAGTTATATTTAAATTTGAAAAACGAGTAAAAACAACTTTCAAAAGAAAAAAAGCGTTTAAGTGATCGAATCTAAAACATTATAAACCCTACAATGAGAAAACATCTAAAACCACAACATTCATCTTTTGCTTTTTGCACCGTTTTACAAAATTATACTAAAGATATATATAGAAACCCTACTTTCAAAATTATACGCCTCTGGAAGAGAGGATACATTTTAAGAGGGCGGCGAGTCGATTGTGGGAGGTGCATCTTTGCAGACCCGCCTTATTTGCTTCTGGACACGCGAGCTTAAAAAAAAGTTTTGAAACGAAATATTTTTTGTTAAAGTTTGTTTTCCTTGTCTCTGGTAAGACTTGGTTTTACAGATCGTACCAAAAGTCTAGTGTTCGCCATATAATCACGTTAATTATTATTTCTTTGATTTTAAAACAAAATTGCAAAAAGTACGCCCGAATAATAATGGTCTACTAGTTTACCGCACGCGGCTTCGCCCGCGTTAACGCGTGAAGAAAACCATCCAGTTCCTAAGTGCTATAGTTTCGGCGAGCAGTAGGGTCACTCCTTGATGAGGAGCAGATTTTCTTGCCACCGTTCAATTTCGACTAAGATGCAGATTTATTTTTGTTTCAGAGGTACCACCCAAGTGTCATAGTTTTGGCGGGCAGTAGGGTCACCCCCTGATGAGGAGCAAATTTCCAAGATCTCGGATTTTCCTCTCACAAGCACTCACCCTCCATACCCCCGATACATCATTTTTACCCCCCCGTGGCTCCTTCTGGGAGAACAATTATGTCAGTGAGTGAGTGGGTTTGCAGCTATATTTATTGTGGACAAATCACACACGGTAAACTTGCCCTATCCTAGGATTCCCTGTTTTATTAGACCCAGAGACATATATACGTTTAAATACATACATACATATATTACACCGAAATTATAATTCACGCAGACACAGAGCAAACAAATCGAACCCACGACCCTTGGATCAGTAGCCAGGAGCGCTTACCACTAAGCCACCGAGTTCTATATGTATACCCGTTTGAGAGTTACCATTTCACATAAACTTAAAATTCATTACCCTCCTTTAATGCGTCGGGGATTAAAAATAATTAAAATCCATTATTTCAATAAAATATTTACTACAGGGATGCTATTGCATCTCTTTACTACCATCTCATTAGGTAGTTAATTGTTTGTTTGGCAAATTGAATTTCGAACTAAATCGATTGGCTCTACTGGCTGTCTATACCAAAGAATAAGTCTTTGGTCTACACACGATGCAGGCACACCAATTGTAGGTAGATATGTGGCAGATATGTAGGCAACAATGTATTATATTAATCATTTGAGTGAATTTAGTATTATTTGTACATATTTTTAACTAAATACTTCAGATTAAAAATTTACAGGAGAATTGCAATCGATAATTATCAAAGTCATTAATGAGTAATGAAATGATCAAAAACCCATCTTTTTGAAACTCTGTGAGGCTGTTAAATTTATGTTCGAATCAATCTCAAAGTAATTCTCCTTGAAAGTTTGAATTGGCACCTCTGAACTTAGCTATTTTGCGCACTAACGCGAATATAAACGCTTTTCAATGCCAGCATCAACTTAACTGTCTGTCAGAGAATAATATATTTTCAAATTTATGCTATTTGTTTTTAGTTATTAGTATTTTCATTGTTACATCTCACCTTGACATAAATGGGCTAAATTTTCTTCAAAAATAAGTTTTGTATAGGTATTATAGGCGACTATTTTCAAACTCAGTTGGTTGTTTAAATATTTTGTTGTAGTAATAGTTCGCTATAGTATAAAAGTTATTGCGTATACAGGGTGTAACAGAAGTGTGTGACAATACTTCAAGGTTGGCTTTTACCCATCAAACTGAACAACTTTTGTTCTACAACTTTGTTGAAATCGCAAAATTTTTTTTGGACTTTTCATACAAATCGATCAGCTGGCGAACCAAGTTTGTATAAAAAGTCTAAAAAAATTTTGCGATTTCAACAAAGTTGTAGAACAAAAGTTGTTCAGTTTGATGGGTAAAAGCCAACCTTGAAGTATTGTCACACATTTCTGTTACACCCTGTATATGATGTACTACGAAATGCAAGTGAACTCAGACTATTAGGTAATCATTTATTAGAAAAAAAAAACACGATCCTAGATCATCAGCTTAGGACGCATTCACTTATGTGGATTGTCCTCATCATACTGAACAACTTTTTCGTCAAAGTTTTGCCGCCAGACATCATTATTAAATGGCTAATTGCAATGATGTGTTCCCATTGCGTTGGGGAATCTTGGTAAGCCCGCTCCCATCTTTCGTCACTCACCATCAGGGGAGATAATGCCAATAGATAACCAATTATTGTGGATAAAAAAACTCAATTCGCAAAAAAAAAAATTTAAACATTTTAAACAAAACGAGGTTGCTTGAGGCTTTTTATGCACATCGACTATGGAATAGACGAGGCAAAATGTTGGAATAATGAATGAATGAATGAAAACACTGTCTATGGGCAGTGGTAATCACTTACCATCAGGTGACCCACTTGCTCGTTTGCCAATAATATTGTAAACTAAATACTGAATAATCTTGTTACACCTGTACAAGTTTTCTTCAATTTCTCGTTTACTTTTTTAGCGGATATTAATATTTGTGGGGTTAATGTGGGATAAGAAAATTATATGTGCACACACACGTCGAAATAGCACTATCGATATAGACCACCACACGGATATGTTATTTATTCTTTCAGCGTAGATGTCTATTGTAAGTAGCACTTTAAAACAATCGAAAATTATCATTAAAACACTATAAAACGCTTTTAGTCTCACATCAAGTTCATAGGAAAACCATTTATAAATTCTTTCCTCGTTCATAGCACACGTTAGTTTGTTGAATAGGTAAAGTAGTATTAAGAACAAAGTTCGTTTCTGTTCCGAGTATCGAGTTCGGATCCCGAGCAAGAGAAGGATTTTATTATACAATAGAATGTCATATGAATTCAAAGGCACAAAAAGCGAACCACTTTGCTCTAGCTAGTGTAACGCATTCACGTTTCACCCCTTACAAGGGAAAAATGTAAAATTAATAAAATCAATTCTTCCTTCCGCAAGATAATACTAAAACGTACGTACAACACTACTTTCAAAATGGTACGCCTCTGGAAGAGAGGAGACAAGTGCACACTATTGTTTACTAAACAGCCTATTTATTGAAATGTCAAGGACTAACCAATTGTGAATTTGAAAAAAAAGCTGTAACTCTAAAACAGAAACTTAATCATTCGTAATTCTGACGTTAAAATACAATTATTACTGCAAAGTCTTGTTTTTTATCCATTAAATTATAATTACTTAATTTTTTTAAATTTCAATGACGTTCCATAAAATTGTTTTAATTAAATAATCCATACGAGTCTTAAACTGTTACCAACTAAAAATATTCAGCTGACTATAACATCGATGAACTAAAACTTCGATCAACTGAAACTTCGAAAACATACTTATGGAGCAGACCGTGCGTAGTGTGGGTCGGTATAAATTTTGTTCCGCATACCGACATTTGCATATCGTTTACTCTTGCTTTGCTTACCACTCTTCTTGCGAGTATCTCAAACAAATAGAAGATTTAAAAATCTGCATTTGATATTGAACAATAAGCCTGATTAAGTAGCTTTTAACTGTATTAGCCATTTGAATCAGCTTAAACGTAACGCAAGTCAATCATAATAAAAAGATTAGGATAGGTAAAAAAAATATATATTAAAAATATCATTATGCAAACTAAAATCAGTTTTTCTTCTTCTTCTTGATACAGTATACTGGAGTCACACTAACAATGTAATTAATTGTTGCAGTAATTACTTTATAAATTATGTTCACAAAAATTCTGCCAGTCTTGTAACTCATTTTTAAATCGGTGTTATACTAAACGAGTTTGTGACAATTATCATTGCACATTAGTGTGGCCCGAAGAGAAGCGATGGTAAAGTAGTAAGTGTTGAATGTTGACACTGAAATCTATTCTGGAACCGTTTAGACAGAAGTAAGGACCTCTATATCATAAATGTGTGTAACAAAGGTGAGGCTCGACCGAGAAAGACTCGATATGAAGAGAACATATTTTCAACTGTATGAATTGTGAAGAGAATCCATATAAAATACAACCTATTCGGCGTGGAGACCTGACTATGACGAGACTCGACGTGGACAGACTTGATATGGCGGGAAAAAATCTGTTTTTAATACATATATTGTTGTTTATTTCAGAGTTCACAGAAAAAAGCGCGAGATCTCGACTAATAAAACTCTTCGTGTCACCATGAGTAATATATTTGACAGCTGTCATTTCAATCATCTTAAGGTTCATTTGGTACATACAACTGTCAAAATAGTTTTCCTATTTGTGAAATGATGACGACGTGTGCTGAGAATCTCACAATCTCAATTCTCAACTAAAATAACACCATCATCCGCAGTCTCTCCACAATTAATGATAGTACTGGCAAATTGAAATGAACAATATGTCTTATGTACTTCCTTGAGTAGTATTCACGCTATACTTGGTAGAATTATACCTGTGCAAAGTAGTCGGCCTTGGTCGGCTGACATTCCATGCCCTTTCTTCCACCTTGGTACCTACCTATGTCTTCTTAGGATTGCACACGTGAAGTTCTCTTAGTATTAGTTACTACTAAGCATACTGTACTTAGTATGCTTTCACAACAGTCAAGGTTTCCTCTACTTTGTTAACATCATTGCGATAATAAGTACATATTAGGTTGTTGGATGATGGGAACATTTAACCGCCTCTGTGGCCTAGTGGCTTGTCGCTTCACATCAGGAGGTCACGGGTTCGATTCCGGGCGCGGTCCAACTTTGTAGGACTCGGTTTCGTTGGTGGTAGGGCATTTTCTGAGCCCACCTGGCTAGCTACCACCATCTTATCTAAGTCTTGCCGCCAAAAATCAATGTTAGCAGCATTGATGTGTTCCGGCATGGAGATTAGATAGCCAGTTCCTTATTGCGTTGGGAAATCTTGGTAAGCCCGCTTCCATCTTTGGCATCATCATCGCTTACCATCAGGTGAGATGACGCCAAGGGCTTACCAATTAAGGATAAAAAACAGACAGTGAAGAATAATAACGATCATTAACTTTCCTTGTAAAGAAATACATTTTTAATTTAGTATTTGTACCTCAAATTTTTTAGTTTAGTATTTTTGAATATTTAAGACTAGATTTCTGCCTGCGGCTTCACTCGCAAACACTTTTAGTTATCCCACAGAAATCAGGTATTAAAGATTTTCTTTGATTATACATATTGAGATAATACCTACCTTCCATACCAATCAGCATAGGTACTTAGACAATGTTATTTTAATCTCTGCCATTGTTGCATTCTATATCTTTTTAGTCAAAAGTAAAAGTGAAAATTTACAAGTCGAATATCTCAAAAATAACACTCTTTACGAAATCAAACACAATTGGTTGCTTATAAACATAAACTGTAGATCAGGTACTTAGATATTCACCGCAGTGAAACTTGAACAAAGGAAGACCTTGTGATTACGCACTAAAATTAGGCGCTTGCGGCTTTATTTGAATACTTGATTTACTTCGTGAAAAATTTTTCGGACCTTGCCTTTGCGGAAGAACTGGAGATAGGTACAAGGAAAAAGAGAATTCGTCGCTCTGACTTTTTTTGTTTTAGTTATTTAGGAGTTTCTAATATACATATTTTTAAGCGCTTGGTATCATGCAGTTGGTAATACTCGGTAAAAATTTAATAAATCTTCTATAATTAAACTGTGAACTATATCAGAATCCGGTTAATAAAAGTAGTTTTTCACTTTTTTGACGAAATAATTGACCACGCTGAATACGTTAAAAACAACCGACTTCAATCGCGATAACTCCAATTTTGCTATGTTTTTGTTGATTTTCTCAAAAACCGCTGAATTGATTTCGATAAAATTTATATGGGACCACCTGTGAAGTATAGTCTTTCAAACAAAAAAATAATTTTCCAAATCGGTTCAGGCGTCTTCGAGTAATCGGTGAACATACATAAAAAATAAGATTCCGACGAATTGAGAACCTCCTCCTTTTTGAAGTCGGTTAAAAATAAGATAGTTAAATAAAATACCCAAAATATCATATAGTAAATTAGCAGAAGATTTTTTATTATATTTCGGATTTCATAAATACCAAGTCACCCAGAAGACAAATATGTACGTCACACAAGTGTTTACCCTGGATAGAGACCGAACCTTTAACCCTCAATGTACTCTTATCGTAGAAGTCAGGAGCGACAACCACTACACTACGAAGTCAAACATAATATCTTATTTAAATAATAAAATCTTATTAAATAAATAATAATTCCTACATAACTCATACAAATAATATGCTTGAATTTGTTATATCGAAAGATGTGCACTGCACTGCATACCTTCTAATCTCCATAAGGATGTGAGCACCCCAAGCAACTTTTCTATAAGAATTCCTTATGTGTAGTGTTTGTTTGTATGTTACGCATGCCGTTGTGGCTAACTGCTGAATCTGATTAATTACACCAAGGTCCCGGCTTTGTCCGAGACAATTTGTTGCTACAAAGTACTAGAGACATAATGGTCTAAGTTATAAGACGTAACAATTAATTGACGAAGATTTTTTGAAAGGACACAAAAAATAATATACTTTTTGATGATTTCATGAATAACTTTTTATTTAATTTTTCCCCCAATTTTTACAAGTGATTTTTTAAAGTTGAGGCCAAAAATGAATTGGATAACTGATGGACAGAAAGATAAGATTCGATCGAAAGACGTAGTGTTAGATAACACTCATCTGGTAGATTAATGATCTACACTGGCTTTCAGGCAGCTGCTGTATTAAAAACTGTATAAAATTATCTAGAGTGCTAAGTTAGTCTATGGTCCCCCAGGGGGCCGAGAGAAGTGGACCCCACACGGCTGATTAGTGTACTTCTACAACTTGTCTCCGTGAAGTTCTCAAGGAGCTTAGGTTTGTGCTTCAATTCAAATACTACTACCGATTTCAATCATCAGTAAAAACAATTGGGTATCGCCGTTTATCTCTCGCTATCCTAATTAATTCGTTGATCTTATTAGCTTAAAATATTTCTGCTACATATCGCTTCTTCATAACTCAGTCAAGTAAGGGTAGGCATTAGGCAAGTGCCTACTATGAACATTGAAATACCTGACAATCAGTTGTTTGTTCAATAAATATATTATCTATCTACTTACTTATACCTTGACGTAAAATGTTCTTCCGATTGTGACTTATACCACATCCAATTAATTACTGTTACATTATTTTATAGGTTATATAATTAACATAAATCTTTAATAGTAACGTTATTCTAATTAAATTAATCTTTGTCAGCATTTTATTCCTGTTGGAAGGAATTATATCTGACACGTTGCCTTGTACGTTGTGATTTGTGTAGAGTGTAGAACATTCAAGATAATGTACCTACTCTGAATGATAATCAGTCATCAACAGCTCCCCTTTTTATTCACAATCGATAAAACCATGATTTATTTACACCTGATGATAAGTGATGATGATGCCGATTTCTCATTGAAATGGGGAAACCCCTCCTAATTTTTATGACACACAAGGCTGTTAAACTGAAATCTTATAGGCAAAATTGAGTAAAGCGCGTATAGTGAATAGTGACCCAACCCATCATGGAACTGTACAATGATACTAGTGATAGTGCGAACGATCGTGTACTACGGCGGTAGTTACCTTCACTAGCCACAAGATTTTCTGTTGGATGTACCTATCATATCGACTGTTTCCGCTACAAACGTAACTCTAAAATGCATATTTTTGGCAATACCCAAACAACAAAAAAAATAAAATATTTAAAAAAAGAAATTTCTGTTTTTAAAGTTATAAAGACTTGGTTCTAATGATTCTTTTATTATTTAGAGCTTTAAATTTTTTTTTGTATTTTTTTAAATATGTATTTTTTAGTTTTTTGGCTATTGCCAAAACTATGCATTTTTGAGTTACGACCTTTGTAGCGGAAACAGTCGATATAATGTCATTAACAAAAGAAACAATTTCTATCCTAGATTTTCATTTTGCTACTGCCATTGAAAATAAGCACCCAAAATTTCCTTTGCTACAAATACGTAAGAGTCATTATATAAGGATTCATCTTTTAATATAATATTAATATTATTATTACCTCTTAAGTTTCATCATTGATTTATTTTTGTATTTATTTGGACGGGAACATAAAAATAGATATAACAAAATTAGTTCTGTTAATATGTCAATGTTTGTTCGAATTACACTTGTACAAGCGGTCCAGAGAAATGTATTATCTGTAACTACATTATATTAACAAATAGAATCGCGTGTTTTCTCACACTAAAACAGATTACAATAGGTACCTAGGACCTCCAATCGGCCGCAAATCAAAGCTAGATCTGCATATAATTACATTCTATCCATCAAGTATAATGAACCATTATGCCTATTAAACATTTATTAGCTTTTAAGCTACTGTTAAGTCGATAAAGTTATCCTACGCGAAATGAATAATAAAACTTGATATTAGCAATAGTTAATTGATAAACATTAATTAATTTATCGTGGAATATTGTCTCCGGCATCATATTGACCTTCGGGTTGATGGAGCAAAGAATTGCAATTAAATTTATTTTACTTAAAGTTATATTAATTTTCCTAAAAAATTTAATTTTCATGAAAAAATAAATATTAAAAAAAAAAAGAATTCCTAAAAGCAAAAGTATGAAAAAGATAGAGTCGATAAAGTTAATAAAACTAACAGTATCATCCCTGTTTACCCCTGCTTCCTCTTCTCTCTATCTTTTTTCTTGACCTTTTGAGAAAACTTTTGTGTAGTATCCCTTATTGTATTGATGTATATACATTATAGTTAATCATTTAGAATTTATAAATCCCAATCTCCATAATTGAATTAAGCGAATAGAAAAATAGAAAATCAAATTTTAATATGAAAAGGAGTAAGAGCTAGTTCTTTTTTAGATCGGCATGTGTTGCTCGCTTCGCTAACACTTTCCGAAACATTGAGGGTACAAACTTTGCGCTCGGTAGAAAAATAGGCGATTTAAAATAATAAAATAATTAAATCAAATCAATTTAGAGTTTGAATTTTCCCAATTTATTTTATTTAGCTTTTAATGTTGATTCTTCTTTTTCTTATTCTTCTTCTTATCGTGTGGCACAATTAACCGTGCTATAACAAGGGATAGACGACAGTTGCCTAGTGTTGCGTTTAGCATAACCCGCGGTCACGTGTAGAGCATTTAGATTTATACCCGCAGATGTGTGCAACGCGACCATCATACACTTCTAGTCATCAGATGTGCGGTTTACCTCACGATGATTTTCTTTAACGTTAAAACAATCGGTATGAAAATACACGTAAGTTTAGCAAAAATCAATGGTGCACTGGCCAGGATTCGATCCTGAGACCTCTGGTTAGGATGTCGAAGTCAGTAGGTACCGTAGAGCCACCAACGTTGATTCTAAGAACTATGCAGAGTCCTTCTGAAATACTGGAATAAAATAACTATGTTTTCTACTCATGGTTTGAATAACTTTCCAAAATAACCTATATTTTTTTGCGAATTGATTATAGGTTTATTAGGGACTGTTGTTCAGTTTTATTAATAAAAAGCAAAGTAAAAAGAAAGAGAGGTATTTCAGAAGGACCAGAAAGATATTTGAAAAAATGCTTCTAGCGTCAAGCGATGCAGCTCTACTGCTCTAACATGTATATACCTAGGTAAGTAGTTATTCAGATTAAACTGCTGTGTAGGCAGCTGATAGTGATGTTCTCTATTTACATCCTAATTCATCACATGAATAGCTTACTGCTTCTAATACTAATGTACAAGAGATCAAAACCAAGCGCCCAGGGCCGGATCCAACATCAATACAACCAGTGGGTGGACAATTACAGAGTGTGCAAACATCTGTGCCCACTGAATACCTACCTCGTCATTAATTAATGATTGTTGCTGCAAAAACAATGTGCGAACACAAGACGCTAAGACTTGTCCTTTATGTGGTGACCATTAGTTGTGGCAATTTAAAGACATTCAATACTTTAAAAAGTTTAAGTAAACGAAGTTTCTTTTGAAAATGTTTAGCCACTAAATCATTATGATTATACATATATGGCATGACTTAACTTGGAAGTTAATGCAAAATTGAAATGTGCTTCTCATTCTGCATAGGTGATAACATTACAGCGATGCCAATGGATTGTATTGTATTGTAGAATTTTATATTTTTTATGAAAGACTCATTCTTCACTTCTTCCTTAGTCCCTCAATTCTGAGGATCAAGATCATAAATAAGGTCTCTCTCTTGGCTGCGGTTGTAGGTACTATGGACTGTGCTATTTCCTCTTACAGGTTTTTTCAACACATCTTAATCGAGAAGGTGCTATACCTCTGGCTCCTTTGCCATCCATCTAACCGAGAATTATGTGCTTCTCCAAATTATGCCTAGGTGAACGCATAATATGTCCGAAGAAGCAAAGGAACCTTTAGTGGCATGGTGCAGAGAGCCTCAATGTGATGTTCAGTTCTTGCAATATAGATTCATTTGTTGTCATGGCGGTCCATGGAATTCTGAGAAGCTTTCTCCAACACTACATTTCAAAGGCGTCGACCTTCTTACTATAATTGCTCTTGTAGCACCAGGTTTCCGCCCCACCTAACGTATGAGTTAATTGGGAACTGGATTCTTTACAATTCACCAGCGTTCAAATTAAAAGTCTTTATTGTCCTAGAATTTTCTGCTTAAATTGCTATTTAGGTATAATTATGTACTGCCTATGTACATCCTTTGAAAATTTAACTTGTCTCTTTTTTGCACTATGGTCACCCTACCTAAAATGTTCATAGAATAACGTTTTGTTGAGAGTAGGTGGGTTACAATATGATTAATCGATATTGCTTATAGTCGCTTAATTAGTGGCTTATGGGTATTCACAATAGGACATTTGTCTTGGACTTCTCAAAGGATGGGTTTGGTAAATGTTTGTGTCGTAAGAAAGGTGTATATTGAAGCTGCAGGAAAAATATTGGAATTTACTCTCAAGATAGGCTGTATAAATTTAAATATGACATTTGTTCTAACATTTACAATTCTGTTATTTTTGAAAATAATATGTTTTATACAACTCATTAAAACCGTGCACAATTTCAAAGTTATGGAATGTAAATCATAATATGTATTTTGAACGTTATTGTACAATTTTGATTTTGATTTGAGCAGTCTGTAAGAATAGTATGTATGTTAAGTAGAAACCTCAGTTAAAGTATCCTACACCTTTTTTGTTATACGCTGAACTGTTGTAACTATTGTACTGTAGTAACTGTAGTAATGTTGTAAACCTAAGTACATACTGCACTACCTAAATGGACCATAGAAGACTATGGTTAAGAAACCACACTTAATAATGAAAACATTTTGGCACTTATTAACTTAACCATTAATGATCAAGCAACGACAAGTGGCAAAAAAATTTAATTCAGTGTTTTTTCAAACCAGTTCATTATCCGCTCATAACCTTTTCAGCTGGCCTAACATGCGCAACGTGACAAAATTTTGTCGACGCATTTTCTCGTGTTAAAACGAGATATGTCTATTTGTCGAGGAGTCCTAACATGGCAGTACACGGAACTCTTTTCGATCTGTCATTTTATGAAATTTTATCGTCTGTCAAACTTTTGTCGACAAACTCTAACATGCGCGCCCTTATTTCTCGAAATTTGAAACTTCTACTCGACATGTCAGTGTCAGTGTTTCCGGACTCCTACAATTTGGGGATCTTCAAGGCGAGAGTGAATAGGCATTATTTGAGTTTGCGTGTACCATCCTTGACTACATCATCACTTTCCATCAGATGAGATGTAGTCAAACGCACTCAAATTTTTAATAAAAAAAATAAAAAAAAAACATGTTTCTCTTCGATGAATTTGAGCGACGAGATAAACGAGAAACGCGAAAACAAAAAGGCAGTCCTGTATTACGACTATATAAATATACAATTATGATCAAATGGCCATTACGTCCCCACTGCAGGGGCACGGGGCCAAGCCCGGATTGATGGAGGTTGTGGGGCTAGTGGCCAACCCCAGTGTCAGAAGTTTTCAAGCTGCCTATAGGGCCTCTGACATGGCTTAACGACTGCTAGCGATAGCAGCCGGCACCAACGACTTAACGTGCCTTGCGAAGCACGGAAACGGTCGAGACAAATGGCACTAACAGTCAGACTCATCCGGGTTACGACCGTGTTTGTAGTCAGTTAACCTGCGTGATCTACGCGACCACGCAAGCCGCACTGAGACACGACCGCTTCCCTGGGCCACATGGGTAGGTGGTTTGATTTTTATGGAAATAGATGAAACTGAACAATAATATGGGTTCTTCTGAAATAAGTAGGTATTTAATTTGTTATTTAAATATTATTTCTACTCATGAAAGTAACTAACTGTCCCCGAAATGTATAAAATCCCAAATTTTTTACCGCTACATTGGACAGTCGCTTTATTTGTGGCAAAAAATATAAGATTTCTTAAAAGAAAACATTGATCAAAATTGAAGCGCGCGCGAAGAAATCAAAGAACTCAAAGAAGTCAGTGACCAAAGAGAATATAATCACTATTTTGACAACGAAATTATTGAAAAGTTCAGAATAAAAAGTTTTTATTGCTGAGATCTAACAAAACTCACGAAGAAAACAAAAAGTCTGTGACAAAAGAGAATATAATCACTATTTTTTTCATAAAATTATTGAAAAGCTCAGACTAAAAACTTTTTATCGCTGAAATCTAACGAATTTTATATGGCAAACCGGTTATTTTTCTTAAAATGGCAACATCAACTTCTCGCTGTTACTTGTCACGACAAAGCGAAGTCATGCCGAGAAATCTTCTCTTCCGTGGTACGCATGTTAAGAAAAACGATAAAATAATCGAGATCGACAAATTTTATCATACACGACATGAGATAAGTCGTGTTGCGCATGTTAGGCCAGCTGGAAGAGTTCAGATTCGTGTTATTAAGACATCATTCATTGCTACTCATTATAATTTATTGTGTAATGTAATGGATGCGGAAATTCAAGTAGCGCACATCATTTCTCTGTTAAAAATTAGCGAATATGACCTTCGGGAAGTCTAGGAAGGAGGAAGGGTGTCTAAATTCACGACACAGTGGCCAGTAATTTTGGTGGACGACGCCTACGTGTGGTCAAGCTTCCTTGTCAGTCTTGAGACACACTAGGTGACAGTATAGAAGATTTCTCAAGAAATGTATTATTTATCATTTTTTTATTTGTATTTTTAGAGCTCATATTGTTGCTAGTTAGGGATTTTCTATATATTGTGCATATTTAAAAATGGACTGTTCGTACAAATAGTTTACCTTATTGGTCAACTTTTTACGCAAATTCTAAAATTACTTCTTAATTTAATTTAATGTTAGGCATAGGTTATTTTATTTTACACACAGTATCTATATTCAATAATAGAAATGTAAAATTTTGTATGTATGTATATCTTTGTTACCTTCTTCTTATCGTGTGGCACATTTAAACATTCTATCCACAAGGTATTGTTACCTGATTGAAACAAACAAAGTTTTAGACAATTTAGCTAAAGCTGTAGAACAAAAGTTGCTCAGTTTTATGTGTAAATAAATCCTATTATTTAAAGTTTTCACCCATTTTTTATTTATTTCTTTTGTTATATTTTTTTTTGTGTCTCTATGGACCAAATATTTTTGTTTAAATAAAATAAGACTTTCAAAATCTTCAATTAAATAACTTACCTAATGTATTATTGTTTGTATTTTGTCAAAGAACTGCAGTCTGGTTTAGATAGTTCTAACTTTAGGTTGACGATAACGAAATTTGAAAGTAGAAAGTGACGACAAAACATAAGTGATCGATCACTCAACCTTGATTGATAATTGCTTTTTCGTTCGGAAAATGGTTAGATGAAGGTTGGGAGAAAGTGTTTATTTAACTACGTCGGCCTTGATGACCGCTTACATTTTGCATAAGTTTTTATAAACGAAAATACAGGTAAAAAAGTGCGTTTGAAATGTTATGGGGTTACTCGGAATCAATTACAGAATACAGGAAACATATTGAAAAAATCCGATCTACATTTTTTCAATTTTTCCTTACAAGTTTTTGATTCACTATTCATATTTAGTATAAGAGTCTGAAAAAAAAATTGAAGAGCGGAATTTTTCAATATTTTTCCTGTTCTATTCTTTTTCTTTTTTATTGAAAATTTGAGTGCATTTGACTATTACATATATTTGATTCTAAGTAACCCCTTAAAATTTCAAATGCACTTTTTTAACACTCTGTATACTTTATTTATAACTCATAATGGTATTGATCGAAACTGAGCTTGTACTATCAGGTTAGATACTGTACACAAATACCCTTAAATAATCACATATTGAATAAAAAAGACATACGAACAGCTAATAAAACATAGTGTAATAAATGTAATATTGTTTAAATTTTTTTTAAAGATGAAAAAAATAAATTATTGGTAGTGACATATTTTTTTCCATTTCAAAAGGAAATATTAATTAATTATTAATTGTTGAGCCAAAATGTAGTACTGATATTCTTCAAATCTCCTTCGTTTATTTATTGTCGCTCTCAATGTACCCCAGAAGAAAATTCTCGATCGCCGCTGCTGCTTATTATACTAACGCAAACGCCTGCGCAGACCACTTGAATGACAAATTTCATTGGACCTTGACTGTACATATTTTCCTCGTGCGTGCTTCAAATACGTGAAAATGTTTATTAATCAGCTCGTATTGTGTATAGCAGATGTGTATGGAACTGTATGCATTATTGATGAAGTGACCGGTCTGATGGATTAGTTCTATATCGACAAGACTCAAGTGAGGATATTTTTTTTTGTTTAGAGACAGTTCTAGTAAACACCCTTCTACAATACGTTTTTATATTAATTTCTATAGTAAAACCCTTCATTTGTAGTTGATCTATTTTTGGAAAGGGTTTTAAAAATTGACGATTCATTAACAATAGCGTCCACTCGTAATATGAAACGACTTACTACAAGAAACGTACGATCAGTTTTAAAAAAATTGGACTCCATAAACTCTAAATGAAATAAACTCTTAAATAGTGATGTCGTAGTCAAGGAGCGAAGTAAAGGAAGAGTTGAGTGTGAGTCAAGTGCCAGGCTTTAAATAGGAGTTAATGGTGTTAGCCTACAAGAGTCCAGCTCTTAAATCAGAGAAGAACAAGAAACTCTTTTCAGTGTGCTAATCTACCTTATTATTAAGCCTACTGTATGCTATTTTAGTTTATTGAAGGACCAGCTTAGTTGGAACCCCTTAAAATACCACAGTTGCAACCTTCCCCAATGATACAATAAATAGAGGCTGAAGCTACTTACGCGGAGCGGCAGCGCAATCTCCTTATGTCCGGGACCGGGACGATAATCCACACATTTACAGTTCAAACATCACATTAAAGTTAACACAAGTAAAATTCAGTGTCACAGGGTTTTAAAAATACATGAAAATAAAATAAAAAGGTACACGATGGGCGCCGCGTTCTACCATCACAGACACGCAAAAAACAACTGAAGTTCAAAAAAGGAGAATTCTCTTTCTTCACAAAAACGCGCTATACCGCCTTCATGGACGCAGCAACAACGTACTTGATGCATAAAAGAGGTCGGAAGCAATTGTGGTTTACCAAACACCTACCGTACCATCTCTCTGTTCTATCTTTTGAACCATTGTAGGTAACAGGTTCGAATTTTCACAAAATATGTGGATATATGTATTATAGCGGAGTTGTATCAAAAAAAAAGGGCCCTCATATAAGAAACTTAATGTCATTTGTTTTTGCCGTATAGTAAAAAATACAACCTACTGTAGGTCTCTTAGGAAAAGCTATTCAATATGTTGGGTAGAGTCTAGATTATTTAGTTCTTCTACACTTATTTTGTTTCACCTCGTAAATGAGTAACTTGGGTATTCTAATTACTTATTATAGTCAAAATTTAAAGCAAAACTTAATATTATACTTACACTACAATGAAACTATGAAATTAATTGAATCCTTGCGGTTAATCGGGCATTGCCATTGTTACGTTCATTGACAAAAAAGCAAATTTCAATGACTTAACCCGCAAATAGATGTCGAAAGTAATTAGAATTATTTTTAAACGTAACAAAGTGGCTATTTAATTGATTTTCAGGCGTGAAATAAAATGACGAAGTTTTTATTGGTACCTTTCGCTTTAATTTTTGATTGCTTTAAATAAGTCTTAAACAAGTTTATTCGTTCTTCAGTTGATTTGAGCAGTGGTCTGTATCAAAATTATGAAATACAGTTCACTAAATAGCTCTTGTGATTGCACAAAAGTTTGCTTGCTTAGATTTTTGTATAGGATAAAACTTTTGAATTGTAAATACCGGGTGATTATAAAATGTCCGGCAATATTTTAACTGTGGCTTCTACTCATCAAACTGAAAAACCAAAAAAGACATGTTCAAAAAGCAAAAAAAAAATTGGACTTCCCATACAAAGTTCATCAACCAGCTGACGGATTTGTATGGAGTCAAATAGATTTTTGCTTTTTGAGTATGACTTTTTGGGGAAAGTTGTTCGCTAAGTAGAAGCCACAGTTAAAATATTGCTAGAATTTTCGCAACTATGTGATGATGTTCTCCACGACGTATCCGTCGACGGCGACAACTCGGCTCTGCCCCCTGGAGTGCGCACGAAGCACGAAGGTGGCTGGCGAATCCAAACTTGATCTTACATATTTTATGACAGGGCCCGCAATGCAGTTGATCCCTATCATTATATGTATAGCATGGAAACGATTGAATGTAAACAACCCATTACGTCCCCACTGCAGGGGCACGGGTCTCTTCCCATTACTCGGGAAGGTTAGGCCATACTCCACACACGGGGGCCAAGTCCGGATTGGTGGAGGTTTTGGGGCTAGTGGCCAACCCCTGTGTCAGAAGTTTTCAAGCCGCCTATATAAGGCCTCCGACATGGCTTAACGTCTGCCATCTAGCGATTGCAGCCGGCACCAATGGCTTAACGTGCCTTGCGAAGCACGGAAACGGTCGAGATAAATGCCACTAACAGCCAAACCCATCCAGATAATGACCGTATCTGTAGTCAGTTAACCTGCGTGATCGATGAGACCACGCAAACAGCACTGAACCACGACCGCTTCACCGAAACGATTACTTATATGTTATTATGACAAATTATTATTGGTCTTATTATAATTGTGCCTAAAAAAGGCGCAACGATAATACATATTATAATATAATCAGCCAAAATTAAATTATTTTTGATTAATTATTTGTCCAGCAGTGGATGTGGAAAATCAGCTAAAACGTACCAGGTCTCGATTACCATGACTCCATATTTATTAATTCACGCCATCATACTAAAAAATAAAATGATGACAGTAATTAAAAACCTTGTAAATTGGAGGAAAATTTGTATTGAGAATTTTTTATCACATTTTGATTTCGGTCAATGTCATCTTTTGGAAATAGAATGCTGTTACCACATACCTAATAACATTTAATTTACAACTTGTTTTGCTTTGGTGACACTCGATCTTGGGTTACTTTTTTACCCGACTACGGCGAAGCAAAAAGGAGGGTTATGATTTTAACCCGTATGTATGTTCATCTGTACCCGCATAACATCTAATTTACCTTGTGTTTTCACTGCTGAGGCACGTGTCTCTTCTCATATCTTAGGTAAATTAATCCATACGGGGCCAAGTCCGGATTAGAGGAGGTTGCTTAGCTAGTGGCCATAACCAGTGTCAGAAACTTTTAGCCACCTACGCTTCGACAGTCTCTTAACAATCAGATACTATTCAAAGTCAAGTGGTCACTATAATTTACTGTGTATTTGGTACGTGAAAAGAATTTGTGTAGTCACAGAAAACCTTGTTGTGTGTAGTATTCAAATATGCAACAAAATCATTAAATATTCCAACAATGTGACAAAATTTCACAACGAGATGTGGCCTGTCTACCGCAGCCATTGTGACCGTTTGCGTCACACCATAAGACCATGCGGTCATGGGTTTGCGAAATTATCTTCAGAGAGGTCACTCGATGTGGTATTTAAAATAATAGCTATTTTATTATTATTAGACAAATAATTAGCTTATAATTTTAAGTAAGGAGTTGAAATCAATAAAATTGTATTATTATCCTTCCTCTAGAATACATAAATTAAAGTATAATACTGGAAGAAATCCGTGCCCCCACAGTGGGGACGATATGGGTTGTTAACTAAACCACTAGATCCCGGGTTTAGTCCCCAAAATTAAGGGAATTGAGGGTATTTAAAAAAAAAATATTTATTTATAAGTATATGGTCTAATAAAATCATCTGAAAGGGTTCCAATTATGAAACTGAACAACTATCTTCAGGGAACCCATAATGGATTCCAAAAAAAAAATACTTGTCTAACAAGATAATTTACCTTCTTAATAGCGAACATAATAAAAAATAATTAAACACATGCCAATAAAAAACCTTTTAAAAACATAAACATGTTCATGTCGAATTAGCTACAACCAAAACAATCTTGTTGAACATTGAAAATTTCAATCAAAACATATTATCTTAATACAACACAATAACAATATATTTATGTACTCGAAGATGTACGAGTACCTGCAGGTAAGCTGCAATTTATTTCGCATGCCTCTTCATTAGATAGTTGATTGGATTCCACTTTGAAGGTTGTATCGTGAACTTTGACTCTATGATGAGTTTGCAGGTACTATAATGCCTTTATGTCGACTATAGCCGGAGTCGCCTTTATCTATAAGCTTCAAAGGTTTTGTAACGGGTTTGCGCATTGCTAGGATCATCCCTCACAGAAATAATATTTTAAACTTTTTCTATATTCCTGTATTATCCTATCTTATTATAAGTGTGTATTGTATACGTCAAACTTTTTGGTATGGAAGTGTGAGACCTCCTGAAACAGTTTTATAAAAACCTAAATGGAGGTTTATACCATACTCATGGACAAAAAAATCGACTCAAAGTTTCATGCACGACTTTTGGAAAATTAACTCAATCTTGCAAAATAAAACTAAACCAAAAGTTCAAAAGCTGTGTGTTTACTGTTTATGATTTTAGTTTGATGGTTTTTTAGTTTTTTTGCTTTTAGTGTTTATCAGTTTTGTAGACTGAGTTATTTTTTCTAAAGTCGAAACAAATCTTGAGTCAATTTTTCAGTCCTCTAGTGTATATTATCGAGATTATCGAGACGATGTTATTGTACATGAATCCCAATAAACAATTTACATTTTTTTATTATATTATTTTATCTGATTGTCAGTGTATAAACGCTTCGTTATTTTTATTAGCTGTATCGTGTTATTTGTAACAACGTCTTGTAACTAAAATCTATCAGTATGTAGAAAATCAATATAGGTTTGCGATACAAGTACAGCCGGTCCGCGAAGTTTCTCATTTATTTTAGTTTAAAATATACTTTAGTAAAGTACCCATAAATAATTACATTAAATCTTAGAAAAAATAAAATTAAATGATAAAAAAGATAACCATACAAAAGACATCAACGAGACTTGCATTGCTCGTTGAATTCTATTCAATGGAATATCGAAGATATTGAAAACCGAGGACTAAACTTATTGTTAGAGTATCATTGTCCATACTAGCTATGAATCTTTTTTTGACAACTAGGTATTGTATTGTGTAATTTATGTTATAAGCTTTCCAGTAAAAAAAGTTTCCCTATAACACATCTAGTTGTTTCCCAGAAAATCGCAAAGATTTAATTAGACATACTTGACAGGCTAAAACAAAAGCACATATTTTATTGTCTTTTCAAAAATTAACTCTTATAACAAAATAGAAATACAGAAACAATTTATACTAAATTCGTAAAAAAACAATCTCCTACAAAATGGGGTGACCAATAAGTACGAGTCTATAAGTCAAAAACATTTTTGATATTTGAGTATAGGTTGTTTACCTCTTATTATAAAAAGAAGCCACGCAAAAGTAATCAGGTATTTTAGAAGGAAATATAACATTAGTATTTTTATTTTTTATTTATAATATAAATGTCTGGTATCAAAAATCAAAAGATTTCATATCTCACTGAGGAAGATTTTAAAGTTTTTTTAAATATATCAGTCTGTTCTTATTTTGCATATGTTAGGAGATTTTCTGTGAAGTAAATAACAGTTTTTCATTAATTTTTTCAACATAGAGGAGAGAAATGACCAAAATTACGACTACGAATAATACAGAAAAAAAAACGAAATTTTGAGAAAACTTTTGCTTAGGAATCCTGATTGGGTACTTCCGGCGGTGTCGTTTAGAACCTAAAATAAAAAGGAAAGGTCAGAGTGACCTGCGCCTGCGCCTCTGTATGATTCATTCTCGAAGGTGCCTTTGGATGGTGACGTAAATTCTTAGTAAGTATTAATAAGAGTATGAGGATGTTGGGATCGGTGAATTTCGTTACAAGGATACCTTTAGTATGAAGATATGGAAAATTATCCTTTTCATATACAGGTTGTAAATCTACAGGTGCGTCAAATTTCAATCAGGGCTTCTACTCCTGATTCTGATCAACTTTCGCTAAGGAACTCATAGTCAAATGGCAAAAAAATTTTGGGCTCTTCATACAAATCGATCAGCCGAGTGGCCATCAAAACAGTATGAAGAATCCAAAATTTATTTGGCGTTTTGACTATGAGTTCCTTGGGGAAAGTCGATCAGAATCAGGAGTAGAAGCCCTGACTGAAATTTGACGCACCTGTAGATTTACACTCTGTATATGTCGAGAAAAGAACATTGTTTATTGATTCAGTTCATCAGCTTCATTAAAACAACTGCACATAAAATTAAAATAATATCGCAATTTTACGAAATATTTGGTGAAAAATGTGAAATCGTATTTGGAAAAATTTTAAGAAAATCCATGCCACATTTTTTTTGGATTTTCGCGTAGTTATTGATTTGATAACTACAAATAAATAAATTCACTATACTATACACGCACCTTACTAGGATGCCCTTAAGTATTTCAAAACAGTAGATATATATCTGCATTCCTGGAAAAATATTGTACGTAAACAATGTACTCACTTAGCTATTTTTAGATTTGTAAGTTGCTTCACCGTTTTATTGAACACCAAAATGATAAACAAGTTGAGAGGAATATCTAGAAAAGTGCTTCAAGTGTTGGAAGAAACATCCATATTTTTTGCACGAATGAGAGACTGACAGGTAATTTTTTTCTTAATTTCAACTATTTAATCAGATCAAATGTGTGCAGTATACGTACCATTGAATTTATTATACAATATGGGTGTGTGTATTGTATCGAAACCCTAACCTCCGCCATGTTATCGGATCCCATAGCAATAAGAACGTTATTGGTTGTTTTTTAGGGTTCCGTAGCCAAATGGCAAAAAACGGAACCCTTATGGATTCGTCATGTCTGTCTGTCTGTCCGTCCGTATGTCACAGTCACTTTTTTTCGAAACTATAAGAACTATACTGTTGAAACTTGGTAAGTAAATGTATTCTGTGAACCGCATTAAGATTTTCACACAAATATAGAAAAAAAAAACCAATAAATTTTGGGGGTTCGCCATACTTAGAACTGAAACTCAAAATTTTTTTTTTATTAAACCTATACGTGTGGGGTATCTATGGATAGGTCTTCAAAAATGATATTGAGGTTTCTAATATAATTTTTTTCTAAACCGAATAGTTTGCGCGAGAGACACTTCCAAAATGGTAAAATGTGTCCCCCCCCGTAACTTCGAAAATAAGAGAATGGTAAAACTAAAAAAATATATATAATTGGTTTGAAAAGGGGGGGAAATCGGTGTTTGGTCTCGGTGGCGGGTGCTCTTTAGCCAGGGAACACACGCCAAAATGCTGAGTGATACCATGCGTACGTCTAGGTGTGCAGGGCTAGACTATTGGCGCGCACCGTAAAGTCCTATTCATACCACGTCCACGCCATTATCAGAGTGCCGCCGCAATCTGGTGATGGACCCACACTCCAGTGGGTCGTCCCTCCCGGAAATGTTGTAGTCAGTCATACGAGCTCTGCACAATCCATCTGCCTCGTGACTGCAACAGCTAAGTATGAAGGGCGAAGGCGAACCATCGGCGCCATAACCGATTATCTGGCTTGGCTCTGCCGGGTCTAGTAGGTGGGGCCCGGTAGACTATCATTGCATCTACCTGCACTAGGCCCTGTGCAGTTGAGCGCCGTACGCAGGGAGAACGGGATCCTGGGGGGTTGAGCCAACCGGGGGTCAGGGTGTTACCCTTGGGCGGCAACACGCCCTCTTTGGCCCGAGATTCAGGCTAAACGGTAAAAAAAAAAAAAAATTTTTTTTTTTTTTTTTTTTTTATTAAACCTATACGTGTGGGGTATCTATGGATAGGTCTTCAAAAATGATATTGAGGTTTCTAATATAATTTTTTTTTTCTAAACCGAATAGTTTGCGCGAGAGACACTTCCAAAATGGTAAAATGTGTCCCCCCCCCGTAACTTCGAAAATAAGAGAATGGTAAAACTAAAAAATATATATAATTGGTTTGAAAAGGGGGGGAAATCGGTGTTTGGTCTCGGTGGCGGGTGCTCTTTAGCCAGGGAACACACGCCAAAATGCTGAGTGATACCATGCGTACGTCTAGGTGTGCAGGGCTAGACTATTGGCGCGCACCGTAAAGTCCTATTCATACCACGTCCACGCCATTATCAGAGTGCCGCCGCAATCTGGTGATGGACCCACACTCCAGTGGGTCGTCCCTCCCGGAAATGTTGTAGTCAGTCATACGAGCTCTGCACAATCCATCTGCCTCGTGACTGCAACAGCTAAGTATGAAGGGCGAAGGCGAACCATCGGCGCCATAACCGATTATCTGGCTTGGCTCTGCCGGGTCTAGTAGGTGGGGCCCGGTAGACTATCATTGCATCTACCTGCACTAGGCCCTGTGCAGTTGAGCGCCGTACGCAGGGAGAACGGGATCCTGGGGGGTTGAGCCAACCGGGGGTCAGGGTGTTACCCTTGGGCGGCAACACGCCCTCTTTGGCCCGAGATTCAGGCTAAACGGTATCCCCGGGACTAGCCACCCCGTGGGGAACGGGCTTCGTGTCCCCCTTCAGGGTTCACATTGGCGAGGCGTGGGGGGGTCCCGCAAGGGATGGACTCGGCCATGCTGACGGGGCAAGAGAGTGAGGGACACATCTGAGCGGTGGATCCAATATGCCGCTCAGCCTTCTCTTCTCGAGCCCTCGATGTCGCGCAGGAGCTCCAACTCAACACGCCTATATTCTCTCTGTAATCCTGGTGTCTCAGTGAGGCATCCCCAGGTGCGGGCTCCGTGGAGGGTGGGAAGCAGAGAGGATGAATTATTTACAACAGGAACCATGGCACATTCAGGATCCAAAACACCACAACTTTCACCGACATCGGAGGGGCAACCCAAAGATGTAGGAAAGACTACAGGGGACAAGCAGGGCGCGCGAGACCCTCATGCGACCGCTTCGAACCTCCCACCTAGGGTCCCGAACCCCTACGCACTTGCGGGGAGAGGCGCAGAGAGCTCTGTGACTACCCCGGGAGCGAAGGGAACTTCGGGAACCAAAGATATCTCGCAGTGGCTTAGGGACCGGCAGCCCGGTACCAACCCACCACTAGGGAAGAAGGCGGCTAAGAAGAAGAAGAAGGGGAAACATAGGACTCCTTCTCAGACCGCCTCCCCTATAGCGACAACGGATACTCAGACCTCCTCTTTTCCTGCAGTATTGGGCGCAGCGAATGCAGCGACCACCCAGGCCAGCCTAAGAGTGGTCACTGAGGATCCGACCGGCCCACCGCGGGTACCACCTAGCCTACCGACTCGGGACTCGGTTTCCTCCCAGACTCCCCCACCCACGGGCGCAGAGCAATCCGCGACCGACAGGGGGGGGCCCATGGAGGGAACTGGAGACCCGGAGACGGCGGCAATGTTGAAGAACATTGACGAGGCTTGGACTTTGGTGCCCGGGAAGAGCCGCAAAAACAAGAAAGCGACACCTCCAGCTAGGGCCACTAACCCGGACCAGCCGAAACACAAACGTTGGAGTCAAAGGAAAAGGAAGGCCGAACGGAATAAGCTGGCAGCAGCCGCTGCAGCAGCTGTTTCGCAAGGCAACATCACCCAAACGACGACGGTTGTCGGGCTGGGTGGACGTGGGACGGGGAGCTCTGCTCCATCTGGCTCGCGTCCACCTGTGACCACAACCACAATAGGCAAGGGCAAGACATCGCTAGCAGGCAAGGCGGGTGGCAAGGGGACCGCGGCCGCGACCAAAAGGGCTCGCCTCGACGAGACTATCTCTCCGAGAGGCGAACACAAACAGTTGCGGGTGGGTTCCCCTAGCAAGCCTCAGCGTGCCAGCTACGCCGGCGCTGTGACTGCAGACCTTGCCGTGGCTGTCCTCCCAGCAAACACTGGGCATCTGACACAGCAGGATGCGGAGCTGGTCCAGAACGCCTTGAACAGGCGACTCCTCAGCGAGGCGTCTACGAGCGCGGTCGGAGGCGGACCGGAGTTCGATAGGAGACCCATCCACACCGGGGGCGTCCTCAAACTCTGGTGCGCCAACCAGCACACTCTCCAATGGCTCAAGAGAGCCGTAAACGACATCACCACTGCATCGGGCGAGAGGCTTACGGTGAAGAGCCAAACAGACGTGCCCCGCAAAGTGCTTGGCGGCATCGTGCTACCTGGGAACTGGACCGACATGAAGGAGGTTGGGCGGGCGTTGAACCACCAAAATCCTTGGGCGCAGATTAACCGGTGGCGCATTCACAGGGTCGATCCACAACAGAATGGCACATTCATTGTGGTCAGTATCCCGGACGCTGCTTTTTGCTGGGCAAAATCTACGTAAAATTCCAAGGCCCGAAGGGGAAGTTCAACGTAACTGACCCGCAGAGACCACCAACAACATCTGCCGACCAGACCACCAACACAGAGGCTAGACAGGAGCCTATGGAAGTGGTTGCACAGCCCGAGAGCACACCTGTGCACTCCGGGCGGTCCCCTAGGGGTACGCGGCCTAGCTCTCCGGAGACCGTTGATCTCTCTGGAAGCGGGGACGACTGCGCCGTGGGGATGGACAACCTCGCCATAGCGTCTGATGAGGAGGAGGGTTTGCTATCTCAAGATGGCGTCCCCTTCACTCCTCTGTAGCGCGCTCCAGATCAACCTCCACCACAGCCAAACCGCCACGGCTCAGCTCCGGAAGTGGTTGGAGGTTCAACCAACAGCCGTAGCTCTAATCCAGGAGCCGTGGGTTAGAGAGGGGAGGATATGTGGGCTCTCCAACACGGGAGGTAAGCTCTACTTTCACAGTGGGCCCGAGAGTCCTAGATCTGCAATATACATCACAAAAAACGTGACTGCACAACCCTTAACGGAATTCTGTTCTAGGGACCTCAGCGCTATCAAGCTGCTAAAGGACACCTCAAGTAACAGCCTACCAGAGATGGTGGTCGCATCGGCATACATGGCCGAGGGCGAGGACCCACCACCGCAGGACCTGGAGAGGCTGATTACCTACTGCGAGGGGAACGGCTTGGAGCTGCTCGTGGCAACAGATTGCAACGCACACCACACCCTCTGGGGAATGACGAGTTGCAACAACAGAGGTAAGGCACTAGCGGACTTCCTCTTCACCACAAACCTCAACATTCTGAACACGGGATCGGCACCTACCTTCATCACAAGAAGGTGTAGGACCATAATAGACATCACACTGGCAACAGAGGGTATATCGCATCTGGTGTCCAACTGGCATGTATCCGAGGAGGCCTCCTGCTCGGACCACAGGTGGATCCGATTCGACCTTCAGGTAAACACGGTAACTTTACCGCCCCATAGGAATCCTCGTAAGACAGACAGAGCTGCCTACCGCACTAAGGTGGAGCAACAACTGCAAGGTCTACGTATCCCGATACGACTGGAGAGCACTGGTCAAATTGAGCAACAGGTAGGAGTCCTAACAGGCTGCCTAAAAGACTGCTACCAAGAAACATGTCCTCTAACAAATCCACCGGCTAATGGTAGCAAGCAGGTGAGCTGGTGGGGTCCTGAACTGGAGAGGCTCAGAACTAAGGTTAGAAGACTTTTTAACAGAGCAATGAATACTTGCGATGCCCAGGACTGGGATAGATATAAAATCGCCAAGTCCAAATACAAAATAAGAATACGGTACCGCAGCACAGCATCCTGGCGCAGGTTCTGCGACGGGGTGGAAACCTGCACCGAAGCAAACAGGGTTAGAAAAGTCCTCTCCGGCGTCCCCAACAGGGAAATGGGATCGCTTAGAAAACCCGACAACACTCTGACCTCCTCGCCGGCTGAAGCGGAGTGTGTATTACTACAAACGCACTTCCCCGAATGCAGTATAGTGCAAGAGGTGAGATGGAACGACGACACCACCTGTGCAACCGGTGAAGACTGGCTCACAGCTGATAAGGTCGTCTCAGCAGACAAGGTAAAGTGGGCGCTGAACAGCTTCCAACCCTTCAAAGCAGCTGGATGCGACGGGATCTTCCCTGCACTCTTACAATGGGGGGGAGATCTTATAGTCACAATCCTGACCAACATCCTCAAGGCGTGCCTGGCCCACAGGTATGTACCACATCAGTGGAGGGAAGTAAAAGTCATATTTTTACCTAAACCAGGTAAGAGTGACTACACAGACGCCAAATCCTTCAGGCCCATAAGCCTCACATCGTTCCTTCTTAAGACGCTGGAGAGGCTTTGTGACAGGGAGCTGAGGGAGAACGCGCTGAAAGACATACCGCTGCACCGCAATCAACATGCGTACAGTCAAGGTAAATCAACAGAATCAGCCCTTCATGCCGTCGTGAGCAGAATAGAGGCAGCGCTACAGAGTAAGTCTATGTGCCTGGGCACCTTCATCGATATTGAAGGAGCCTTCGACAAGACAAACTTCCGCAGCATAGAGGCAGCACTCAACAGACACGGTGTGAACCCGACCATGGTCAAATGGATCGGGAACATGTTAAGTCAACGAATCGTCAAACTCGACAGAGGTAAAGGCGAAGCAAGCACAGCCATAGTCGCGAAGGGATGCCCCCAGGGAGGCGTACTATCACCGCTACTATGGAACATGGTGGTGAATGACCTGATATCCACCCTCAACAGACACCACTACTTCACGGTGGGATACGCAGACGACCTGGCCATCCTCGTATCAGGTAACATTACAAACGTTGTCTGCGACGTAACTCGGGCAGCACTACGCATCGTGGAAAGATGGTGCACCGAGTTTGAACTATCCGTGAACCCCAAGAAAACAGAACTAGTACTGTTCACAAACAGACGGAACCTAGGTAACTACAATCTACCGAAGTTGTTCAACACAGACCTCCAACTCTCACAAGAGGTCAAGTATTTAGGGGTAATACTTGACAGCAAGCTGAATTGGAGCAGTCACCTCAACAACAAACTGGATAAGGCAACTATCGCCCTATGGCAGTGCCGCAGGATGGTGGGTAAGAAGTGGGGACTTACCCCCAAGATAATGCGGTGGCTTTACACAGTGATAATTCGCCCAATGGTGACCTACGGCGCTGTAGTGTGGTGGCCACGCACCAAACTCTCAACCGTCGTAAGTAAACTCCAACGGTTCCAAAGAACAGCATGCATGGCCGTCGCGGGCTGCATGCGCACAACTCCGACGGCGGCTCTCGAGACAATGCTGGATGTCCCACCACTTCATCTCTTCATCCAGCAGGAAGCAGCCAGCGCTGCCACTCGCTTGAAACTGCTGCATCTGTGGAGTAAGGATAGGATCCCTCATGTCGCGCTTCTGGACGGCATTGTCGCAGAGGAGCCGCTGTTCGCGGCCGTCAACGACAGAATCCCAAAACAGTACATCTTTGATAAGAAATACAAAATACAACTCTACGAAGACCCTCATGAAGGCCAGAACCTGAGGGACCTTCGGATTTTCACTGATGGCTCCAAAACAGGCTCAGGCACCGGCTGTGGCGTCTTCTCGGAGGATCTAAACATAAAAATAGCAACACCACTAGGTGCGTATAACACGGTCTTTCAGGCAGAGTGTATGGGCATCATATTGGCTGCAAATGCAATCACCGCCAGAGGAGTAAAGGATTACCCAATCCGTATTCTATCTGATAGTCGGTCGGTCCTACAGGCCCTTCAAGGTAATGTTATCACTTCAGGGCTAGTTTACGAGTGTCACCAAAGACTGACAGAGGTATGTTACCATAGCAACGTAACTCTACAATGGATTAAGGGACACAGCAACTCCCGTGGCAACGACGCGGCAGATGAACTGGCTAGGAGAGGGTCGGACATGATCGCTGTGGGACCAGAACCGGTCATACCCCTACCCACAGGGTGGCTAAAAACCACTCTGCGCCAACGAACAAGGTCAGCACATAATCGGTACTGGACAGAGCTGGAGATCTGTAGACAGGCTAGACAAGCACTGCCGACGACCAACCCTAGCTTGTCCAGAAAACTCCTGAGCCTGGGGAGGCTCCAGCTCCGGAGGGTGACAGCGGTCATCACTGGCCACGGTTACTTCAACAAACACCTGTTCACTCTAGGTATCACCGACAGTCCCCTATGCCGAGCGTGTATGGAGACCGAAGAGACAGCTGCTCACATTCTTCTGGAATGCAAAGAGGTAGCAGAATACAGGGTCAAACACCTCAAGGACCCGAGGACACTCCCGGAAGTCGTCGGCAACCTGCGGGGGCTACTGGGCTTCCTGGAGGAGCTGGGCTGGCAGTGAGGCCAGCCGCATCACGCAAAATGGGCGCGCCTGTCGCCTGGTTGCGGAAACCAGCCCGTCCTTACCTTACCTTACCTTATTGGTTTGAAAATTGGTTTGAACGAAATCTAGTAAGTAGTTTTTTTTTAATACGTCATAAATCGTAAACCGCAAATTACCTTTCATTCAATCAACTCAAATATAAAAAATATAGAGTTCAAGACATGTGTGATTATGAATTTATACGGAACCCTCGGTACGCAAGTCCGACTCGCACTTGGCCGGTTTTTTTATGACTATCAGTTTGTCGTTGTTTTAAGACGTAAAATTTATATAATCCTGCGCACCACTGCCGACACGTTCTCAGGCGAGATATCGCAAATCTCGGCGACAGGATATCAGAGGCTTCCTAATTACACTAGAGATTTTCTAATGACACTAAAATTAAATCACATACCTATCCCTTTATTATCCTCTGTTAAGGATATACTTGTATCTACATAAATTTGATCATATTCATCAATCATCTAGATACTATCATTAGCAGCCTTGTAAAACTAGGTTTCAATATCATCTTGGTCCGCCACGGGAAGTTAATTACCCATTACTGCTAACAACTTAGTTCTAGCTTTTTGCCTACTTGTTGATATATTATTCTACCTAGTGCAAATTTTTAGGTTTCTTAATGGGACAAAAACTGGCTCAGACTTGTCGGTATGTGTATCAAATGCTGGTTCTGTCATTGTGTTGACAGATTGACATTCAGTGCAATTATTGAAATAGCTAATCATGCATGATTTAATGCAGTTGATGAAAATTGACTAGATATTACTGTTGTGTCCTGTTCCTGTTGTCAAGTTGTCAGTGGTTGTCAGAACATTAAGACCAATATGATATCATCTTCTTTTCCCATTATATGGAGCCAGGTCTTCTAGCACATTGGCACCAGGACACTCATTCCTGAGTTGTCGTAACATCTTTTCTTTAATCTTTTATTATATATTATAATTTACGTAACGTAATAATATAACTTACCTATTCTCAGAGTTCCATTTATGCGATATTTGACAAAAAATTAAACAATACGCAAAAAATTAAGGAGTTAAACAAATTTATTACCCGGTTGATATATGGGAAACCATTTTTGTTAGAGAAATCCGTCAGCGTGGTAAAACAGAAGTTGTTCAGCTTCTTCAGTGGAAACACACCTTAAATCATTGATATACCTTGTAATGTTTTATTTTTTATATTTTTTTATGGCATAGGTGGCAAACGAGCAGACGGATCAACTGATGGTAAGCATTTACCGCCGCCAATAGACACCTGCAACACCAGAGGAGTCACAAGGGCGTTGCCGGCATTTGAAATGGGAGTACGCTCTTTTCTTGAAGGTTTGAATGTCGTAATATTTAGAAATTGGAGTTAATTGTTACGTACATATGTATATACATAGCACTTGACGTCTTTGATAAAAGCTTTCAAATACTTATAAAAAAAGTAAGTTGAACATAAAAATGAAAGCGAAAGCTTTATAAAAAACCCGAGAGTACTGACAAGAAACAAATGTGATGTTTTAGCCAACCGATGCGCATACTCAATCAAAGCTTCATTTCAATATTAAACATTTCTAACTTTACCATTCAAAGCATTATATAAAGTATAAGCAAATACAAACTTTGCATTCAGCACATCAGAAATTAATTTCATAATATATTGTATATAAGGTAAGGAAATAGTGACATAATATGTAAAACTTTTTTCACGCCGGACATATCCAAACCTATTAACTTTTACTTACATTGTAACTAAAAGAGGTAATTATCTACTTCTTTATATGTTTAAGTAATAAACAAATATAGCCTAATCTAAATTTAAACCTTACTTGCCAAGTTGAAAATAGGTTTCGTGTTCCTAAGCAACACTTCTCTCAATTCGGTAGTGGAATGTCCAGTGCTGTACTTTCTACTGCAACCTTGGGCTTAGCAGTCAGTACTGTACAGTTATCAACACAACCGAATAGACCTAACGCAACTAAATTCACCTCTAACACCATGAAAACTTCCGTTGAAAGCTGTACACCAATAGCCAAACCCACGGAAATATGGTCCGATTACGCTAATCTTAGAAAATCTCGGCTTCGATGCTGTTGCATACGCTTTGGAATCCATGGAGTTGGTGGCTTGTTAGAAAAACAAGTACCTAACCAAGGTTGATTTAATTCTTTTCTTTTCAACTCCGTTAAATAAAGAAACCTACTCATTTATATTGAAATGTCGATGATTAAAACATATTGTATATAATTCTAGTGAAAGATCTTTTGATTTACATATCACTCTGAAAAAACAATTACTCTTATTCAAATTTAAAACTCTGCATAATCAGCAAATCTTTAGTAGGTTCGTATTCTATGGAGCTTATCTAAAAACGTATATGCCTTTTAAACTACATTGGTATATAAATTGAATTAAGTAATGCTTAAAATACTTTCACTAAACTAACTCGTTCATATATTATGTATCTTTGTAATAAATTCAAGCGCTTCAATTGATATAATCAAAATAATTGAAGATAACGAAGCTTTACTTGATAAAAGTTTAATTAAAATTCAAAGAATATAAATAAAAGACTACAATGAGATCTATAATTGGAGAAGACGTAATAAATGACGCAAAATACTTCCCTAGCTGACACTAAACGAGCGAGAAAACAATCGATTATGTTACGTAGCGGCAACGCCTCCAACGCGTGCGAAACCGAAAAAGTGGTCCATTCCAACCGTGAAGAAGCTAATGACAGAGACAGATATAGAAACAATATCAAAGAACAATAGAGACAATAAACCAGTCCATGTAAGAAAGAGAGGTGGATGTGTGAAAGTTGTGGGAAAGAATGAGACAGATGACCAAGAGAAAGATGTAGATAGTGAAATTGCTGTGGCAACTTTCGCTGAGCTCGTTTCTGTTACGTCAGCGTGCGCCGGAGTCGCTTATGCAACCCCACGAAGAGATTATGACTATCTTGTATGACACTGATTTGAATGATTGCTGGAAGCAATCAATTTCTATAGGATTAGTTTTCGGTGACTTTAGTGAGTCTCTTTTCTATTTGGATTAGGTTTCACGCTCTATCAATTATGGATTTGTGTTAAAGAATAAAGTTATTGTCACCTAATAATCAGTAAAGTTGAGATCGTATCTTTCATGACATAAAAATATGGCATATACTGTGTTTATTTTTCTATAGTTTTGAGTACCTTTTCAGAAGTACGTAAGTAAATTACTAATAGTAGCACTAACTTTCTTCGTGAAACGTGTGGAACATTTAATAAAAAAAGTTTCCTGGTGTGCTTCTTTCTATGATAGATAATATCCTCAGCAAAATTTATACGACAGTCAAAAATGTTCACAAATTTGCATTTTAAAATTAAATTACCATTAAAATACGTAGAGAAAAGATGACATAGAGATAGTTACGAGAACGGTGATGTTTACCAAATGTTACTAAATGCGATTACACAAATCTTTAGGACAATGTTACTATTGCTCATTTTATTGAGGTTGAAGATAAATGATTTTTGACACAGTGTGAATTCGTTACGAGTCTCATCTAGTTTTCATATTTTCTATTATTATTATTAAGAATTTAATGATAGTTATTTTAGATCATTATCATCTAGTATCTGTTATGTATTTATGTAATAATTCATTTACTATTTAAGAATATTTCCATTTCCATTTCCAGTATTTACAGAAATCAGTTCTTGGTACCATCTCTTGTTATGGTCATATTATTTTTAAAAGAATACACGAAAATAAATAAAAGAGAAACTATATTATGGAGCAAAACTTTTGAAGGCAGTATCGGCAGTGGGTTTTCATTTTGGGCATGTTACTTCTTCTTCATGCAATCGAGTGAACATTTACAAGAAACAATAAATTGAGACTAATGTTTCCCGGACGAAAATGTACGCTGCAGCCCTATTTACTTAATCGTCTTTTGATGACTCTTGTCATTGTAATGTCACTGTTTCAAGCATACAGTTGGTGCTATTACACGGTGTTTACTTTCACTGTTACGTCCAGTATCATATCATACCATACCATTAAATTTAATAGGGTTTGTTCTAGTACTTGGTAATTTAGAGTTGAGGACGTTTTGACATGTGACAAGTCAAATCATACTTTACAAATTAACTATGATAGATAATATACTTCTCTCTTTTCTAGTATAGCCACGTGTAAGACGAATGTTGTATCAAATGTGGTCCATATGTAACTACTTTTATGTTGGATGATACTGACTTAGTTATAACTGCTATTGGGTTTACTAATGATTGTGATGACAGCTTATTTATTTATATTATAATAAGTATCATTATAATCTTAATAACTTTCTTTGTGCAGTTTTGGGTCATAGGCTAATTAGTTCGTCATTAATCATTCCTACATTCCTGTGCTCAATTAAAACCAGACGGGAATTGTTGTCCCAGTTCTCAAACGATGAGTACTTACTCTTCTCGCTCTAATGCCTAAGTACAATACTGTACTATTATTGTACAAACACAACCACAGTCTGTTTCTTTACTACTTGTACAATTCTCTTATATTACGTAGAAGCGTCAACATTCTCTATTTCTCTATATACATATATTAATTTTTTTAATTTATACTGGCACATTTTGGCTATTGTCTGTTGACGTTTTCAAAATATGTAACATATCAATTAATACTATCAATGAACTTAGCGTTATGATTTATCGAATCAAGACTTTTGTTATGCAAATCATTTTACAAGTGTGCGAAATGCAACTTTTGCATGTGTGCATTTGTATCGTTTCACGTATCCACGTAGCCACATGCTTGTGTTGTATAATTCAACAGTGTACTTACATCATCTAACGGTTGCATCAGTGTGAGTTTTCCCTTTCACCAGTGTTAGTGAATTGCGTTTGCATTGCGATTACTTCGGCTCTGTGTTTGTGTGCTTGCCTCTGTGTGCGATTTAACGTTCACAATGAAAGTACTAGCAGTTGCATGGATTTGGGTCACAGAACCAACTTTGATTACAAAGATACGAACGTCATGTGTGAATCATAGCACATCTTCTAGACTAGACCTTACCCTTATTGGGTTATATTGTTTAAATTCTAAACTAACGAAATATTGATTTTTTTACAGTAGTAGTTGTAAGTTAGTAAGTAACAAAGCTGATATCTTGCTAATGAAACTACTTAAAAAGTCATTCAAGAACTTACTTGGAGCAAACTTTTAGACTACCTAAAAAACAGTTTTAAAATAAATTGTATTACAAATTTTATTAAAACCTGTGTATTCTCCCATACTTTTTGTCTGCTCGCCACGTCAAATTCTCAATATTTCACATTCCTCATTATTACCCTTTCCGACTCTGTAAAGAATATTTACTTTCCACCTGTCAATAATTAATTATCTATCTATAGACAATAAGTAGTAACCAACTAATAAGGAATAAACGAAAACAATAATAATAATAAATTCAATATCTTTAATAGGTACTTCACGAAACTCGATAGTTTCACAATTCTTCAGACAAAGTTAAACTATTAAATTATTAACCTCTATCTGAAACCTTCAAAAAATATACATTTTATTGCTAGCGGAAACATTATTGCAGTACTCAATAATCTTGAATAGGCGGCTGTGGAAATAGTGGAAAGTGCTGAACGTTCGTTCGTTGCTAGTAAGTACGTCCGATGTAGCAACGCAACAGCGCTTGCGCAGCGCACCTCGCGTCGTGTGAAAGGATCTGGCGGTGATGCAGTCTGCAACAATTTCGAGAAGATGTTATACTCGTACGTACTTATGTACGATAATATATATATACATTATACACATTAAGAGAATATAATCAATAGATTGAATGACTAAAAGTTTGTAAATATTGTATGGCATATGGTAGCAGTTAACGTGCTCCACACACACACACTCACACACACACACACACACACACACACACACACACACACACACACACACACACAAATACGCGCACACAATCTAATTATTCTAATAAGCTTTTTAATGTTAGATTTTCTTAACATTCCCTAGAATAGAACATAAATCGTTGCCGTTTTGGACTATACCGTCTGGATAATTTATTGAATAATTTTGTCTTTATAACAGAAGATAATACGAGTACTATGATGTATAATACATTTTAGAGACTTAACTTTATCGATCGCTTTATCATTACCAAATAAAGGCATTATAATATATTTTACGAGTGCACAGTAAAATTTTACGAAGACATTACATTTATCGCACATGTTAGAGATCTCGCAAGCGTATTGCACAACAGGCCATGTGCCTTACCGACCCTGGACTGCGACCTTCACACATTCTACCATGTTTGTTCATATTATTTACTCTTCTTCAGCAAACAACGGAATATTGTTAGGAGTATAGTTTAGTGTGTGACTGCATGGTCAGATGTTGATGTCATCCATCACCTTACTTTTGTGAAATCTTATACTATCTACTACATCTATACACAGCTTTTGCCCGCGGCTCCATTCCGTGGATGTCGTATTTATGATTGTTTTTCAGGGTGCAAAATGGTTCAGAAATAAGTTTTTGAGACAAAACTGTGTTGTTTTCCTCCCATTGGTTGTGTGGTTATAGTAATAAATGGGTCCCGAGCGTATGCGATATTTTCAGGACAAAATATAGCCTGTGTTATTTTCCATCTCGTCACCTATCTGTGCCAAAAATTATGTAGATAGATCCGTTATTCCGTTACGAAGTAAAAGAAATTCAAACAAAAACAAACTTATTTTCGCAATTATAATATCAGTGAAGATTATAATAATGTACTTCTCATTTTTGAACTTCAAATGGTTCTAATTGTGCAATTTTTATCCATTTTCTACCAACGAAAGGTAAAGTATCGGTTGTTGGTTTATCTTGCTAGCCTTATTAAGAACAAAAATCAACTAAGTGGGTGATAGAGTTTTAAAGTTTGTACAGAAACCCGAATTTATCGTAAGTTCTCGTAAAAAAACATATCAAGAAATCCACGAGGACAACCTTAATTACTAATATGTAATAATTTTAATAACGACCTTATTAAAACGTTGCCCTATACTTTAGGTAAAATAACATGTTTAATTTAAAAATTTTATCTTCAAATAGAAATAACAGGAACACAAATGCATAGCGTGTCACTATCAAACAATCAGACTGTTCAAAGGTTCATTTTTTCTGACCCGCCTACCTGGCTCTATTATATTCGAGGGAAAGTTATGTGAAAGACGACAAAAAAAAGATTTCTCTTTCTCTCCTCCTTTTTTCTAAATCGACCCTCGTGAATTCCGATTTAGATCAGACAGTAGTTTTTGTGTGTTCACGTTCGTATCAGAATTGAATGATGATGAAAAAAATATCGCGTTTTTTGTCATTCGCAAGGTTTTCGCGTTTCTTGATTGATCCTTGGATAAACGAACAGGTAAGTTCGTACGTACTGAAACGAAATTATTTTTTAATCAATTGCCACAGCGGAGGGTAATGTTTTTCGGGGGCATGTATTACTGTGTTAACAACCAATTAGGTCCCCACTGGTCCAAACAAGGTTAGGCCATACTCCACACACGGGGTCCTTGTCCGGATTGGTGGATGTTGTAGGGCTAGTGGCCAACCCCAGTATCAGAAGTTTTCAACCCGCCTATAAGGATTCCCACATGGCTTAACGACTGCCATCCAGTGATAGCAGCCGGCACCAACGGCTTATCGTACCTGGCGATGCACGGAAACGGTCGAGATAAATACCACTAACAGTCAAATCCATCCAGGGTGTGATCGTATCTGTAGTCAGTTAACCTGCGTGATCGACGCGACCACGCAAGTCGCACTGAGCCACGAAAGCTTTGCCGTATAATATATGACTGTATGTTCTATTAATTGGTACTGTCTGAACTGAATTGATGAATTTTGGAGAGCAAGGTGTCACAAAACATAATACATAATTGATTTAATCACTTGACATAAAACATAAGATACCCAGATTTATGTAGTTTACGTAAATTGAAACGTAATCCAGTTGATCAGATTATTGTCAGTATTCTTAATAACGATTTATAGACAAAAGTTTTTACAAGGTGTGGTTGTTCACAAGAAATATTTTGGTTGGTCGAATCCGATCAAATACTCTATTTTCACAAAAATAAAACTGTTTGAAAACTCACATATTATATGTATTTTAAAAGGTAGATATCTTTAGTTTTTTGAGAAGAATAATCACGTATTAACAAGAGGTTTTGATTTTATTAGAAATTACTCCGTGTACCGATAGGATAAAAAATGTTGTAATTATTTCACAACAAATTTACATTTCGTTTTTCGAAAGTACAAGTGATCACTTATGCGTGAAAGAAAGCACGATTAAAAGTAATTAATAGCTAAACTGAAGGCGTGAACAGTTTCCATTGGGGGCACTTCAAGCAGAACAGTTTGAATGGAGAAAAACTGTCGTCGGTCGCTCATCACTCATTGGCTGGAAAGCTGCGCATGCGGTTACAATACACTCTCACTCTTTCACCAATAAATCGGTATTAGGGTTAGCGATGAATTATTTAAAACAGTTGGCCTTTTTTAACTTTTATTTGTTTGAAAGTCCAAATCTTTGCCATTTGATACTATATCACCAAGCATTGGTAAATATTTACGACTTTCACATAACCATGAATATGAAGAATCTCAAGCAAGTTTGCATTAAGTAAAACAGGTTACATCAAAACAGTCACACAAATAATAAAACACGGACGTTATACAATACCTACCACATCAGAATCATAGATAAATAGTCAATGCAAACTTTATTGGGGCAATAGAGAATACAGATATGAATCGATTTAGCAAAGAATTTGTCTGTCGTGTTTTAAGAATGTATCTCAAATACCTACATGAGAATTAAATAGAGATTAAAGGTTATGGCTTATTCATTGTACCTACGTACTCGGTTATAAACTATTAAAATAGTCGTACCCCTGCTTGTATTTGTCAACCCTAATTAAAGTGAACGAATCCTACAGTACATTTACTCGTATTGAAGAAAGTAAATAAATACAAAGGTGATGGATTATTGTTTTACTCTTAGTTCTATAATGCTATCTCTTTTCATCGCATACAAATTTATACGATAGTTCTATTTCACAATGAAGAAAGTACACGTACGCATCCATTATAACGATTTTACGTCACAGCTAGTACAAGGAAAATTTTAAGAGTAATCACTGTATTAAAACAGTACGTAACAGAAGTAATTCAAAAAATCTTAAGGAATCTGGGGTATTGTATAAAAATTACATTATATTTAAAAATAAGAAAACCGACGAAGGAAAAAAATATATGTGAATACCTATATAATATTTCATACATCATTTATTCATTGTATATCCTACACCAATAACAACAATAACTTTGTCAAGGATGTAAAGATAGCCAATATTGTCAAATTAAAAATCAGAAGCTGCAATAGTCTCTGAATATTTCAATTGTTCTTCGTTTGAAAGTGAGAGTGAAAGATGACGACGATTATGATTCAGTGAAAGAGACGCACATACATGAGAATCTGTTAAGAGAAAGAGATGAACGATTAGTGCAATAAGAAGCGTGGAAACTGCAGGTAGCGATGCAAGTAGTTTGGGTGAAATGTAGCATAATTTTATTAACGTGAAGAAGGCTATACATGATTAGGTTGATACAAATATAGTGGATTAAAGTATAGAAGATTCTGAGAAAAATTCAACAGAACAGCCTTTTAATAAAGAAATGAACGGTAATAGACTCCGTGAAATAAAAGAAGGGATTTCATCAAAATAATAATTAAACTTTAAATGTGTCAAGGAATGTAATTTCTTGAATCTTACGATAAGATTTAACTAAACAAATAAAAAGTGAATATGTCAAAAAACTTAGATATTATTAGACTATAGAAGAAATATTTGCAACAGGAGTTAGATTATTGTAAAAAACACATGTCTGCCTACCTATTTTGATGTTACACATTATACATATAGAGCCAATGCCAATATAAATCATACAAAAAAGGCTCCAGCCACCGACAGCCAGTGAGGTGAACCTTAAAATGAAAAAAATCTAACAAAAAATGCTATCGAAAGAAAGTAAGAGCATTCTCATGTTTGAAGATTTGTTTTTATAAACGGTTTTAGAGGAAAAAACGTCTTTTGTGAAGAAACAACAATAGTTTGGACAATGGCTTGCGCAACACGTGGGTTCCGCAGGTCACATTCGCAAGGATCTTAAACTTTTTGTGTTTGTCAAAGCACATGTGTGAAGGTTTTTGTGTTAATGTTGAATTTCGAAAATTTTGCAGTTATAAGAGAACCGTACCATGATATTCTCTGTGTCAAGGTTTTGAAAAACTTAGACTAATCGAGAAATAGGTATTTAAAAAAGGTCGCTTTTGTAATGCAGGGAAGATTAATCCCAAGCTGCTTACACACACAAATTCAGTATAAGACCATAATTTATCATTTGAGGATAAATTGTTTCATGCTTTTTAATCATTTCGATAAAATATGTTAATATACACGAAGCAACCTAGTTTCCAGCAGCTCTGCTAGCTCTAGCAACGGTGGCAGCTTTGGTAACGGCAGGGCAGGAAGTGCTAAGAATCCTGGCAGAGAGAGCTGATATACATTACAGTTATATTTCACCTCAAAATCTACTAGAAAGATGAAGTTGCTAAGGACCTAAAAGAGATGGTCGGCTCGACTAGTCAAAATTGGCACAAAACAGGAAACTTTAATTTCGGAGCCTAAAATCTACTTCGGGTCGCTGACTCAGCGGAGTAAGTAAGTAAATTATAACTTCACCTCAGAATGGTTTTTATTTTAGTAGCATTTTTAAATATTAAGTAAACAAAGACCCGGAACTTGTACACTCAACGCAACTCAATGTTTCGGGAAATGTTAACTTTATATAGGGTGACTTTAAATTAGTTCTTGATACGAAAGGGTATGCATGTGCTCATGATAACAAACAACTTTCCCTAAGAAACCAATAGTCAAATCGTAAAAAAAATTTTGGACTCTTCATACTAATTTGGCCAGTCAGTTTCTCGATTTGTATGGAGACTCCAAAATTTTTTTTGCGATTTGACTATGGGTTCCTTAGGGAAAGTTGTTCGTTATCATGAGCACATGTATACCCTTTCGTATCAAGAACTAATTTAAACTCACCCTGTATAGTATCTCGTGAATATAAGTGTATGTGTATTTGCGCCTCCTTTGACAATTAAAATACATTACTATCTTAAAATTCATGAAGGTACACTACGATTAGATACGATTTCAAGGGGAGATTCTCTACTGAATTACTATTATAGGTGCACGAATCAAAAGTTTCTTTCATCAAGTACTTTCAACATTACGTATATGTGTGTGCTAGCTAATACGCGCTAACATACTGGTTTAGCACACAAGTGCGCGGACGCACCGCACGTGTGCATAGGAGCCTTTGTTCTGTAAATATGGGTCACTGTGACTCCCCTACTCGTAGTTGGTTAAATAGAGATGTAGACATAGGAATATAGGGAACAGATAGTGTAAGTAGGTAGTGAGTGTATTCAAGAAATGTTGTATGAGATTGAAAAAAAAAATTCTTGAAAATGATAGAACAGGGTGTAACGTAATGAAAACGGTATAGGACCCGTTAATTGGGGCTTCTACTGATCATTCTGAACAACTTTTACACGACCTTACTGAAATAACAAAAAAATTGCTAATTTTATATTGAGTGAGTCTAAAATGTTGTTTGCGATTTCATTCGAGTCGTAGAACAAAAGTTTTCCTGTTTGACTAACTTAACGGGTTCTACGCCTAAAAACATTAAAGAGTAGGTAGTAGTAGTACGTACGTAGAAAAGTTAATATACCGGGATGTAAAATACCTAGTTATTTGGTATGATTTTATAGAACTTAGCAGTAACGTTCTCGCGGTTGCAACTTTCGCCATAACATTTTTGGCTCTTGTGTTTATCACAACAACGAAATGATATCTTTATTTTACGTGAACAGTACCGATTATTATCTTTGGACAGCGATAGATAATGGAAAGTCAAATCTACTTGCCTGTAAGTGACTTTCGATGACTATTAAACGATGTGATTCGCCCTTTGAGGTTACACCATATTAGGTACTTGCAGGTAGCACGCATAAGTAAGTTTCCACTTAACTTCTGTGTTTCGCCTTTCAAGATTACACCATATAAATTACAAACTTATGCGTGCTACTAGAAATAATATGGTGTAATCTCGAAGTGCGCATCACAGAAGTTTTGTGGTTCTTATTAGTCATAATTATTGGGTTCTTATTAGATTAATGCAATGGACAACACTATCCGCGTGTGGCTGTGTTCTAATCCTAAAAATTTGATAAGCCTTAGATAGATTAGGTTAGACTGAGCAAAATTGATAGATCTATATATTGTATCTCACAAGACAATGTTTTCTTATAAGATGTTTAGTTTTTTTTTAAGAATTTGATGGCTGTTTTAGTTGAGATCTTGTTTTATACCCGATGGCCCAAGCGAAGGGTTATGGTTATGGGTGATGGTTATGATCGGGTGTATGTCTGTATGTATGTATATCTTTTCATTGTTCATGCCTGGAGACAAAACGGTTTTATAAATTTGGAAGTATGAGGTCTTGCTCGATTAGTCCGTCGATTTTTATTTAGTTAAAATATGTCATTTTTAAAAATAAATACCAATAAAGAATACCAAGAAACCAAAGATGAACTCCAAAAGTAATTTCGTTAAAAGGACGCAAGGCAAGCAGCGGCTTCGTATTTGCTACGCTTATTTTAAATACCTAACTATACGGGCCTTAATAAAACAATTTCGTCCCACACTTTGTATAGAAGTGCTAAAAAACGGCGACCTTCAATGACCTATCTCCAATTAACTTAGGTCTTTGCCCGGTACAAACAAACTGACTTTCAAACGTTCCCTTGCAATGTGAGAAATATATAGCACTTCTTTTTTTTTTTAGTTTAGCAAAATTGTTTATGAAATGTACAAGTATGTATTCATTCGTTGGTGGTCCATATTCATAAGTTATATGAACCTGGTTTTCTTTTACATGCAATTTCATCAGCTTTGGAACGTAAACAGAATTTGCGTTATACTAGATGATTTCCTTGTTTGTACTGTTTCATTAAGAGGGAGTATAAAATCATTAACCTAGATCAATGTGCAAATAACTAAGTTCATAAGTAAATTATATCCAAATTAAATATTACCTATTAGGTATTTGGCAACTAAGTACATTAAGTTTCCTACAAATGAAATATTTTTCAAAAAATTAAAATTACCTAAAATTTTCAGCGATTTTCGATTTAAAAGTATTGTCAATCTTTAATTTTTAGTATGATGTAACGTGGACGTCTTTTGGCTGATGAGTGTGTCAAGATAAGACTCGACAGAACCTGGAGTGTGCATTAGCAAGTTTTTTGTTCGTAAACAAATGGAAAATCAATTTAGATATTACGCACGTGAAACCAAACCATTAAATAGAATAACATATTTTATATTTTAAAGTGTTTTATTTTTTAGTAAATAAGTTAGATTTCTTTATACGTCTTGTCTTGTCTTGTCACATTTCAGTATTCCCTTTCATTTAAATTATCAGCTACTTTGTAACATCAAGATTTAAATGTTTCATTCGGTTCTGTTTAAATAATTATTTATTTCTTCCTTTTCATGTTTAATAAGCGGAATAGAATAGAATACTTTATTTACCAACAAAAAGTAACTAACTTCTTATATTTTTATGTTATAAAAAACTGCCTTTTTCTCTTAAGTCATTAGCGATAGCGACATCATAGAAACCGCCATCTTTGTTTTTTAGAGTACTTAGTTGTAAGTACATGGTTAATTTTCCCATCAAAGCGTCAAGCCTAATGGCATTAATATTTAGCATAGCTGCGTATGCGACCTATTTAGTGAATAGTAGGCCGGCGCAGTGGCGCAATACGGCCGCCATGACACGAAATGGGGTCGCCTTGCGTTTGCGCCGATTAACTTTACCGAAATTTATGGGAGTGTTGTTGTATAAGTAATTAGTTTATTTAATATTCCTGATGGCTAATTTTAGGATGACTTTGTTATTAAGTACTTGTTTACGTATTAAGAGATTCCTACCGTTAAACGTTGAACCTATTTATGTTTCCACTCTGAGTGTTTTCTTTGCAAAACATTTATAGAATTATAATTGCTAATAAAATTTTCCTATATTTATTTATGTCTGATTCTCAGTTTCAGAGATATTAGTCAATATAATTTAGTTCACTTTAACTACGGAGAGATCTTCTGTAGTTTTTTCAGTTCATCTGATATCAAAGGCTATCGACGAAGCAGTTTTGAGGACACAAGAGTTGTCATTCGAATTCTAAATCTTACGGTTCACTTTGGTATGAGCCATGGCAATTAATACTCCTTTGAGTCATCTTTCGTTTTACTTACGACCAAAAAAAACTTTTTTGCAGTTATAGCCAAAATTTACAGTGTTGAGTTTATAATGATTTTCTTAGGGCATTAGGAAGGCTTATGCTCAGTCTCACTCACGTCTCACTCAACGTCGAGATTATTCAAGCTTGTATGCAGAATGACCGAAACATGTTAAATCTCTCCATCCGGTCTTATTATTTTAGCTGGGTCGGAAATCCACGTTTAAGTGGTGATAAAAATGTTACTTTAGTCAAGTAAGTAGCTCAAGTAAGGCGATTTAATAATTGATATGATTTAGGTTTTCATGATAAGGTTTTGAATCTTTTGACAGTAGCTTTATATGAAAATGTGACCACAAGAAAGAATAGCTTTGATACATGGGCAAAATTAAATTGAAAATATATTTTTTCTGTCTCAATATTAAAGAACCAGTCCTTATGTATAGTCATGGTAAATAACTATAATAAATTATACTAAAAAAGCAAGACGTGAAAACATCAAAGCTAAAAGCTTTTTAGTTAACAGCTCACCCGATAGTGTATAGTGAGCCTACCTGCCTGAGATTCCCATACCTTCTACTTATCGAGTACGATTTTACAAAGTAATAGCATACCACGAAACCTTGTTATCTCAAGAAATAGACGATAGTTGCCTGGTGTTGCACTTAGCATCAGTCGCGATCACCTATAGATCATGAAGATTTGGATGTACCCAGAGACGTGTGCAACATGACCTTCAGATACATCTAATAATCTAGTTTTTCTTCGCATTAAACAATAGGTATATGAAAATGTACGTGAATTCTGAAAACTTATTGGTATATTAGCCAGGATTTAAACCCAAGATCTCTGGAAAGGAGGTCTAAACCACTACCATGGAGCCCTTGATGCTTTTTTCTTAAAATCTCAGGCAGATTAGACCATAACTCCATAGTTCAGATACGGGCGAAGTCAAAGTTTATCCATACAAATTCTGATGTATGAAGTGAATTGTATTATGGTTACACTTATTTAATTTATATCGAATGAATACTTAGCTTTAGCAGCAAATAAATTTGTTCTCAAAGAGGATGCAAGTGATTGCAATCAGTACATCTACTCAGTAAAGGTTTGGTACAATGTCAGCGGCAGGCACTTAACTAGACAATCAAGCTGGATCGTTTAGGGCACATTGCAGAACAATGGAACCAAGCCTATCGTACTTCTAGATAGAGCACGATATGCTGGTTTCTAGGGCTGACACTTGTTGATGAAATATCAAAAGTTGGTTAATGTGTTCTAGTATAATTGACCACGCTGAATACGTTAAAAACAACCGACTTCAATCGCAACAACTCCAATTTTGCTATCTTTTTGTTGATTTTCTCAAAAACCGCTAAATCGATTTCGATAAAATTTATATGGGACCACCTGTGAAGTATAATACCCTTTTAAACAAAAAATAATTTTCCAAATCGGTTCAGGGGTCTTCGAGTAATCGGTGAACATACATAAAAAAAAATTAAAAAAAAGATTCCGACGAATTGAGAACCTCCTCCTTTTTTTTGAAGTCGGTTAAAAATAAGTACAGACACGACCTTAACCTATATAGTTTTGACTGTTGATGGCATTTATCTCGATCATTTCCGTATTTTACAAGGTACGTTAACCAGTGGCGCCCATTGCTATCACTAGAAGTCATTAAGCCATGAAAACTGGTAAATGGAGTTGACTTCCAGCCCTCAAGTTTGTGAAGTCCTTAATTTTCCAGTATGAGATCCGTGTCCTCGTAGTTGGTACGCTGTGGAGGAAGAACTCTTTCTTAAAATTAAATTAATGCATTTGCACTCGAGGCAACCTTAAATCCCTTAGCACGGTTTATGTTTGACGCTTTTTTGGAATTTATTATTGTTATAAACATATTATCCTCTGATATTATTTTATATGTAACTAGTGCAATTTGACATTGATAACATGAATTAAATAAATTTAATAATGGAGGCAAATACGATTACAAAAAAAGATAAATAATCAAAAACTCAAGTATAATTCCCAATAATTCATGTCTTGACGATAACGAATAAACTTTCTGGAGAAAGAGTTTACCTAAATGTAACAAGAGTATAAATTGGAAAATGAAAAGACAAATTTTGCATTCATAGATTAAAAAAGTCACTTAGACAAACGAATTCCTATTTCTCGCTGAAATGCGATTGGAACATAGCAACCCTGAAAATCCTAACCCTAAATTCTAAGACAAAATAGACCAAATATCACACCTTCAAGTTTATCTAAATATGTTCATGCAATAAATTTGCGGTAACCGCTTCAGCCCTGCCAAATGTGGTCATAATGTCACCGGTGTATAATATTGCGAGTGTCAAATGCGCTGGCGCAGAGTAAGCGCACGAGCGCCGCCGCCGTAGGGCAGCGCCAATCACGACACGACAGATTCTTAAACGAATTTTCCTTTTAAATTCTATTTCGAATATTTGTTTATTTTACAATGAATTAAAGCTAATAACTGGCACGCTTGAAAAAATCGAAATTTGTTTTGTGTGACAATAAAAACAGACTAAGAAAGTAAATTAGCGTAAGACCGGGCTTTTGGTGCATTTTCTAGTTATATCTGAGTTCACAACGCAGGACATATGATTGATATAATGACGCGGCACTTTAACCAGATGTTCGGTATTTTATATTAGATGATGAATATAGACTTATATCTTGTAGTGTTGTAGGTTTATTTAACACGATTCTCAGCGCAGTTTCTGTGCGACATACAGGTTGTAAAAAGTAAATCAGCCAACTTCATGTGGGAAGTAAATTTTTTTATGTCTTCCTCGGAGAAGGTTGTTCAGTTTTATCATAGAAGAAGGAGGAGGCTCGATGTAAGTTTCCGAGAAAGGTGTTTTTACATACTTTATATCTAGCGGCTTTACCAAATCTGACTACAGCATCAGTTTATTTGTAGAAGGCCATCCAGTACTACATCTTCCGGCTGTCGTTTTTTCACGTAATCGTTAAAACTTAGTTTCATTCTATAGCTTTACAAATGTAGCCTTAAACCTTAAAAGGAATGTCCGTAATTACGTATACATTACTGCTTGTATCACCTATTAATCAATTAAAATATTTCTACTTCTTATTTATTTATCAATTACGAATAGTAATATCTGTTTCCGATATTATGTGACCGTTCACAGACAACACAAAGTATCAATGTCTTGGTAAAAATAGGCATTCTAGTTGCTATACGAGTATATGTATTAAAATGGCATGAGGCAACAATCGTTTAATTTGGGACATAATTGTACAATACAAAGGTGATGTCGAGCTCTCATTACCTATAGGGCTAATAAGGATCCGATTTGATTAATAGATTTATATTCAACATTGTTCAATGATTGTTTAATTTTAGTTGATATAGTAGTTGAAAAATGAGTCAGTCAGTGCTAAAAACCATTAACCCGGACGTAGCCCACGTGTGTAGAGTACGAGTCCTGAACATTTGTATTGTAAAACCCAAATGTGAAATACATATATTTCAAGGATGAAATTTATTTTATTTTGTTTTGTTCTGTTCTGTTTTGTTGTGTTGTTCTGTTATATTCTCTTTTGTTTTGTTTGGCTTTGCTTCGGTTTTTTGGCTTTGCTTTGCTTCGCTTCGCTTAGCTTTGCTTACCTTTGCTTTGCTTTATTTTATTTTATTTTTCATATACATTCTTGTAAAATGCTTACCTGATGGGTATGTTGGCGGAGCACTGAAGCACACTTGAGACACTCAAATAAATTTTCGTGTTATAAATGCCTGTTAGGTAATACTTCATAATCATAAACAACACGCGCCAATCTGTGGCTTGAGCCACAGATTAATTAATACCTAATACTAGCGCTAAGCAACTGGCACCGGATCCTTTTCACAGGATGGTAAGGTCGCCTTTAGAGGGGCAGGGACCGGCTATGCTATACAGTGCATCAATCTAGTATACAATATACTGCATCTAAATGCACCCGTTACCTAAAGTAGGGAGCGAATCGAAGTTGAACCATTGTGAGTCAGGGGACATAATATTAGACAATATACAATATACAGGATGTTAAAAAAAATTTAACTGTGGCTTCTACTCATCAAACTGAACAACTTTCCCCAAGAAACTCATACTCAAAAAGCAAAAAAAAAAAATTTGGACTTTTCATACAAATCCGTAAGCTAGGACAATAATATAGGGTCCTTATGAAATACCTGAAAAATTTCACCATGGCTTCAACTCGTGAAACTGAACAACTTTCCACTAGGAACCTATACTCAATTCGCAAAAAAAATTTGGACTCTATTGATCAAGTGAACCGCCAGTTTTGTATTTCGTTCCTAGGTTCCTTGGGAAAAGTTGTTCAGTTTCATGAGTAGAATCCACTGTTATTTTAAAAGGACCCTATATTTCAAGTAAGTCAAGGCTCTTGCATTAATCTTACAAGTACTACAAAAATCTTACACCTACTAATAGTTTCATCTTCACATTCTGAACGCAAGGCTAGTTTTGAGCATAAAGTGTATTCAACAGTAGGCTGTAATGGTAGGTAATAGCGAGGTTAACCTTGTGTTGTTTTAATTGCGAACAAATCGTTGTATTGTGCGGGTGCTGGCCAGTACAGTGGCCATACGTATCTATATGTTTCCTAGGCATATCTTTGGGTGCATGATTGTGTTTAAGTAAAAGATGATAAGAATGGAGATGGCATGAGACAGATGTGGAACAAACAAACTTTTGGGACGCCTCCGTGGCGTAGTGGCTAGGCCACTGAGTTTACATCAGAAAGTCGCGGGTTCAATTCGGGTGGAGTCAAAGTTTCTAGTACTCGGTTTGGTCTGTGGTAAGTGAAATAAAACCTTCCCAGTTGGTTCCCAGTTTCCAAAATCAGTTTTATGTCTTTGACAGCTGTCATTTTAATAATTTTACGCATGTATGTCAAATTTAATCCCGATTAATGATTTTTTAAATTGTTCTCTTTCATTTAAACCACCACTTCTTTTTATAGAGTATTAATAGGAAAATCTTTCTGTCATCAGTTGTATGGATTTGACATTCTATCATTTTGATCATTATAAGAATACACTTGAGCATAGTAAGGACCGGACCGTGGCTTAGTGTCTATGAAATAGAGAATAGACAAAAAAATCGAATGTGCAATCAGAACAAAAAGACTTTTATTTAATTAAAGATAAACTGTTGTTGATGTTATTAAGGCTACTTACAGGTATGACTTCATAGCATGCGATCACTAGTTTTGGATACAAACAAACGTTAATTATGAGCAACGTCAGATGCGCAGGTCTGCATGTGTGCCTAGGTCATCACCCTTCCCAACCGAACCGACTAGTGACATTTAGCACTCATTTACATGCAGGGATTGCCTGCATAGAGAAAATACCTAACGCACTGGCTACCTTGCCTTCGTGAAGACAACACTGTATGAAACAATTGTGAACACGAACGGAAAAGCGTAGTTGGGTGCATCGTCAATTAATTATGAAGTATTTTTTATGAAACAACTGAAAAACTTACTAACCTGCAATTTCATTACATGTGCAATTTTTTATTTGTACATTTTTTTATAGGTATGGAAATGACTACGAAATTATGACGTCATCGTTCGTGATTTCAAATATTTTTAGGGAAAAAATGTCATTTTTGACATCTGATTATATTCTATTTTTTTATTTATCTATTTATAATGTCAAAAGACAAAGGTTAATGATCCAAAAATTCGAATTCAATACTTTATATTAAATCAATAGTTTGTGATGGATAAAACTATATAGACGCAGTGTGGGCAGGCCTCCGACTCGGTGGACCGACGACCTGGTGAAGGTTGCGGGAAGCCGCTGGGTGCGAGCCGCACAGGACCGGTCAGTGTGGAAATCCTTGGGGGAGGCCTTTGTCCAGCAGTGAACGTCTTTCGGCTGATAGATAGAAAACTATATCAAAAGTAGTTTAGTTGTATGTGTGGCAGCCATCATCTAATTTTTCGGGAGTAGTATTTTACACCCGCTATTGTTACGGAACGATGTTTGATAGCTGAGGCTGTATAGTTTTAGAGCCTTGGCTTACTTATGTGTTTTTATGAAAAAGTAACCGCCTCCGAGCCCAGTGGCTTATCCGCTCGCTTCACATCTGGAGGTCGCGGGTTCGATTCCCGGCGGGGTCCAACTTTGTAGGACTCGGTTTGGTTGGTGGTAGGGCATTTTCGAGCCCACCTGGCTAGCTACCACCATCTTATCTAAGTCTTGCCACCAAACATCAATGTTAACAGCATTGATGTGTTCCGGCATGAAGATAAGATAGCGCCAGTTCTCCATTGCGTTGGGGAATCTTGGTAAGCCCGCTTCCATCTTCGGCATCATCATCACTTACCATTAGGTGAGATGATGCCAAGGGTTTACCAATTGGGGGTAAAAAAAGTAATAAATAAAAAGAAAGTAGAGAATGGCGGATCGTATTTACTAAAATAACGTTGTTTTATTGTGCAAAGCCCTCCAAAGCTTAGTTATTACTACTGCAACCTGCAACACCTATCCTTCTCCGTTCCGTCATAAACATTCGTACGTTCCAACATACGCTTTCATACTCTCAGAAATATGTTCACAGAAACCTGTTGCGTTTGATGTGACCTTTACATTTATTTACCGAAGTTAGAAGGACCGCACGCGCATCTGCCTTTAGTTAAGTTCTAACACAAATGTGAAGTAACATCTGCCTTTGGGCATAAATAAATTAATTATTTAGAAGAAATATGCAAATGATGATATTTGACCTTTTGTTTTGTTTTAACTGTGTAAGTTTAATGAAAGCCATTTAAGTTAGGATAGTTCTTATTTTACTTTAAAAATTTACTTTGCACATCAATCTTTCGATTTCATGTATTACGTTTTACCAACGAACAAATTCAAGACTGGGTATTTTGTTGTATTTGAGACTAACTAAATAAAGAACAAAGTAACAATAAAAATGGTGAAAAAGTATGCAGCTATTGGCAATTTCAATGCTTTGGAGCAAGTTTACAAATATGATAAGAGAACGTCCCAGTAAAAGCGGTTTTAATGTTTTGTAAAGGATTTAAAAGGGACTCTTCCAGAAATTTCAACGAGGGCTTCTACACATCATACTGAATAACTTTTCGAAGTTAATGAATTCTCAAAAATAAAAATAGATTTTCCGTTGCTTTTCCACGGACCGATTCGTATTGGAAAGTTAAAAAGAAACGAGTATACAATTTGGGTTCCTTTTGGGAGAGTTGTTGGAACCCCCGCATAAAGCCATATATTGCTGTTTGTATTAATTTGCGTCATTAATTTTTATTACGAATTGCATAATGTACATATTTTATATCAGTGACATTGTAAATACGGCCATTAAATAAACGAAAGTAAGTTCTCGATCAAAGTCAAATTATGTAAACAGTAAAATAAAATTTGATTAACGTCCGGATCACCTTCATAACTTCTGTTTAAGAGAGACTGAAAGTTGACCAAACCTATATTTTTGTTTTTTTTGAAAAACAACAAGTGTACGAAGGTAAGAACTTTTGAGAAAAATAAAAGTTGTTACCCTTCGCTATCGAAACGAGAGCAAATCGAAATGTTTTCGCCCTTGTCTTAAATAACAACTTTAAACTATAATTAAATAGTGTTAATGGCTTTAATTAAAACTTCGGTTATTTCCTGTACAGGTACTTACCACGAACTCACTACTGTACGTTTAAGCAAATTTACCTTCTTATATGTTTACAAATTTTGAATCAATAATGAAAATTGAAAGATGGAATCAATTTTTTATGTTTTTTTTTTAAACAACAAGTGTATGAAATAAAAAAGAATTGAAGTAGCTACGGTACCGTATAAAAGTTCTTGAGATGAAATATATTAGTTTAAAAAGTACAATAGGCAAAACAGGACACTCAAAATATAACTTCTTATCAATGCGGGAGCAGTACTATTAAAAGCTCATGTAAGTGTACTCGCGGCGTATTTGCGTCATAATAATGAATAAAAACTTTTTACTGTGCCACGAATGCAAGAAATCTCTTTTCTTATTAACATGCTTTTAAAAAGAAAAAGCTCAAGAAGCAAGGGATCGACGGCCTACCAAGGCCGCATTTCTCGCGCGCTCAGGAAGATCATTTCTCCGGGTTTAAACGAAAATAAAAGTGCGCAAACCACACCACCAGGTACCTACTAAATGTCAAACGATTCCATAGTACTTTGCCAACTGAATTAATGTATTCGTATCTTAATGAGTCTTGTGAGATTGTGAAATATTCCACTTAATTGTACGTAAGTCCTGTCATGGATTTGTAGAAGATAGGTACTTAATATTGAAGATTTTATCAAACCTAGTAAAAAGCTTTTTGAATCTATCTGTGTCCACCACGGTTTCTGTGATTTTAAAGAATAATTTAGAGGTAGATATTTCCAAAAGGTTAAAACAATTTGAACTAGGTATATTGAACTTGAAAAACCGTGAAACGTTATTACAAAACGTAAAAAATGTGAAAGAAAATATGCAAATTCATACAATAGAGCGGCTTCACTATCTCTATTAGTTTTGGGAATAGTAAAATAGTTGCACGTAAAAGTCTTTTGGCACAAAAATTTCAAAGAGATAGAAAATAGCTGTCATTTTATATGTTTTTTTTAATATATTACATATATATGTATATTTATTTGTGTGTTTATAGCATCAGCGTAAATAGACATGATAAATAGGTATATAAATACAATATTGGCCCCTATAAAATCTTCCATTTCTTTTCTGTATCGATTGTCATAAACGCATTACACTAAATGTACCTAAACCATAAACTAAACTCAGAATAATTGTCCTTTACCTAAATATGTGACCGATTTCTCTACTCACACAAAATTATGGTTTCTTTGAAGTAAACCAACCGACAGAATAACTGCTTTTACCACGAACATATTAATAAACTCTGTCGGCTTATTACAAGCGAATTGAGTGACTCTTCGATTACTTGTACCATGTTTGGTCATGAAAACTATACCTAGTCTCTGTCCGTTTTAAGTTGAACCCTGAAAAGTTTACTGGGGACTTACGATATGAGAAAGGCCAGGTATCAAGTAAAACTGGATGAAAATCAGGACTTAATGCTTTATTTAGTCGTAAGTATATGAAATGGCGCCGAGACGACGACCAACCGTGCAATATTCCAAGTTTAGGTAAAAGGATACTTGAAAACTTGATGCTATTAAGATTTACAAATGGTTAGTATAAAAGTCTGATAAATTGTTAATTTATAATAAAAAAATAATATAAGAATGTAGGAATACCTGGTTTCTAACCACGCTTGTCTGTATTTCTTTTAAAAAAAGTTACTTAAATTGAAAATTAAACATATACCTAACGTTTCGTAATTTTACAAAAAATTAAAAACCTACCTAAGAAAATACTTACAATGTATGTAAAGTTTAGTACATATCGTCTTGATATTTCCAAGTCTTTTATTTTTTATTCACAACTCATTAGCCCTTGAGCACAGATTACATAATAACAACACTGCTTTGCCATCATCTGATGATTATACCGAAAAAGGAAGGGGGTTTACTTTACCAAAATTCTCCAACGCAATCGGGAACTTGCTATCTTATCTCCGTGCTGAAACACATCAATACTGCTAACATCGCTGGTGGTAGCTAGCTTGGCGGGCCCAGAAAATGCCCACCAATCGAAAGGCATACGGCCTTTTTTCGTTTCGTTTCCAAAATTTTCGAGTAAATATACTATTGTAATTAAAATAGGCACTAAAAAAAGACAGTACGAGTATTCAAATACCTATATTACTTATTTATCAACAAATCTACGTAAAGTCGGCGGCTCATTAGTACTAGAGATAGGCTTACACAGTAATATGAAGTAAGTATTGACCTAATGAGTACGTTCGAGCGAGTATCGACGCTTGTATCAATGAAAGGTCACAATCGTGACACGAACACCTTTGCTGTGGTTCCTTGAAAAATAAATGCTTATTCCCTATGATAATGTAATAATTGCATGAGTTTGAGAATGAGTTTTATGTATTGATTAAAGAAACCCAAAACATATTAGCCAGAAGCGAAATTTTTCAAAATCATCATTAATACTTTCTCAAGGGATAAAAAAAAGTTAAACATATTTTTTAAGTAAAATATTTCTCCTTCATTTAACCATTTGTATTGATTTCTATAATTGCATTCTTATGACTTATTGATACGATTTTTGTATGTTTTTAATTTTTGCTCTAGAGCTAGGTTGAAATAAATTAACTGAAGTGAATAATCTGAAATGCAAAACCTGATAAAAATTGTTAATTTAAAGTGAGATGATGCCAAGGGCTTACCAATTGCGGAATAAAAAAACATAAGCAGTGAGCTCCAAAGAACGAATCTAAATAATTCATATTTTAAACACTAAATTGTTGAGAGCTTAACAATTTCAGGAAAACCTTGAAAAACAAGCAGCTGACTGACTCTTTTTTTAGTATATTTCAGTTATTTTCTAGGCCAACTTTAAAAATTTCTTTCAACCTCATTCTTGACAAATGCTACAACCCGTATAATTATAATTGCTCGTTGAAAGTTAAGTGTTCAGCTGTTTCCTGAACAAACGCACTATGGATAGATGTTCATAGGGTACGCCCTACAGGTGGCAGGTAACTGGTATGGTCATAGGGCGGACGATAATTAGCGTATCAAGTTGTTTTAATCTTGTAATTAATGTGAACAGTTGTTGGCGACAGGATGTTGGAGATTGGTGCAAGTTATATGTGACAGCTTGATATGTCTTATCCATATGTATGTACACGTGACCGCGGATGATGCCAAGTGCAATACCAGGCAGTCGTCGTCTATACCTTGGGGATAGATAGTTGTGCCACACGACAATAAGAAGAGACGAGTAAAACTCACTAAACTCTTTTTTTTTTTTTATTAAAATTGTACCACTCAATTTCATAAATGTCATGTAAGCCAATTTTGAATCCTAAACCCAATTACAGGGCCAAAAAGAAAGAGAAGTAGAAGACCAAACGTAGCTAAAAAAATAATGCGATGTAACCTGCTTTCAAGTGACATACGTAAAAACCAAAGTAACCCAAACCCGTTTGGATCTGAGTGTACGTGAATTACTTCTTAAGATTCTCGATGGATCCTGCCAATAGGCTCTAACCGCTATATGCCTGTAACTTGTTAACTTTAACCATCAATGAAGGCTGTCAATCGAGCCTCCGACGACACCGGATGTGATGTACGACTGTGTAACCATCTGCACTAGTGATCGTAGCGGTCCTATGGCCGGTGCCTGAAATAGAACCTTTTTTAATTAGATCCTGTGCAAATAGGGTCTTAAGGGTAATTTACACTGGAGTGGAGCATCGGTCGTAGTTAAGCGCTGCTTGTGCGGACATTTCGATCGTGCAACTTAACTAATTTGAGACACGGTCAAAACATCGATGGGTTTGACAGTTTTCGTGATTTTCAAGGCAAATTGAGCCTTTAACGCTGGTTGTTACAACTACACGGCAGTCGTTAAGCCTTGTCAGAGCCTTATAGGTAGTGATCGGAAATTCGGGGGCAATTTCATTTTTTCTCAAGAAAGAGTAGTATGGATATGCCTTTCTGAATAAAATTATAGATTTTTATACAAAAAAAATCCGGGATACCGGGATCGTAAAAAGCGTTGGGATTCTTATGTAATGATTTGATTGTAGTGAATGTCAATCTTATTTAACATTTTATATATGCTATTAAAAAACGTTAATTCAACTGTTTTTCAACTTTATTTTAATTCAAAACTGCATCTCCATATTACGCTAGCTCCCCAACTTTAGGTATATTTGCCCCAGAAAAATTGCAATAAAACTAGTGATGAAACAATTACAACTAATTGTAATTGCCAATTACTGGCATTTTAACAATTAATTGTAATTGTCACGTTTAGAACAATTATTTTAACAATTATGTTTACCCCTTTTTAATTAAAATATCCAGAAGACAAAACTTTATCGCGACCGTTCTGCTAGACGCCTCACAACAGAATTTCGAGATTCTGATTAGGCCAATGAATATTGCCTAAATAGTAAAATTTGTAAAGTTAGATGGCATAAAACATATAGCTTTTAGGTTTTGACGGGTCATATTATGTCGTATTTTCTAGGTCTCGTACTTAGATTTTTTGATACGTAGTCTTTTAACAATCCAGGCACTTTTCATCCAGGAACAATCACTACCGCTACCTAATATGACAATTCCATTTAAAATTTCAATAATTGTAATTGTGATTGTAATTGGCAATTCTTTTAAGTAATAATTGTAATTGTTATTGTAATTGGTAACCTGTAATTGTTTCATCACAAATTTAAACGCTTAAACATAAGCGTCACTTTATTCTTCAACAGACTGACTTAACCCTTATACCATGTTTTGAACTAGTTATTGATAAGAAAAATGAATATTAGAATTTTTAAATGTCAATTCTAATGCCTGAACTATTTTTGTGGTTAAGCTGACGGTGCACCTGGAGCTGCAGCTGGCCTAAAGATCAGCCGCTTTCCAGATCTTTCTCTATTTTATATCGACTAGTACAAAAGTCTAGTATAAAATAGGTCCATAACAGTCTAAGGGTCTAACGAGAGAATGTCATTTACGTAATCGAATTTTGCTATGTTTTGTGCAATCAAAGAACAAGATTCAACAGAAAGTTATTTTTACTATGACATAATCTATCTATCAGCCGAAAGACGTCCACTGCTGGACAAAGGCCTCCCCCAAGGATTTCCACACCGACCGGTCCTGTGCGGCTCGCATCCAGCGGCTGCCTGCAACATTTACCAGGTCGTCGGTCCACCGAGTCGGAGGCCTGCCCACACTGCGCCTTCCGGTGTGCGGTCGCCATTCGAGAATTTTACTGCCCCAACGGCCATCTGTTCTACGAGCTAGGTGCCCTGCCCACTGCCGCTTAAGTCTAGCGATTCTGAGAGCTATGTCGGTAACTTTAGTTCTCCTACGTATCTACTCATTTCTGATTCGATCACGTAGGGAAACACCAAGCATAGCACGCTCCATCGCCCTTTGGGTGACTTTGAGCCTTCTTATGAGGCCCATAGTAAGCGACCATATCTCGGATCCATATGTCATCACTGGCACCACACACTGGTCAAAGACTTTAGTCTTGAGAGACTGCGGTATTTTGGACGTAAAGATATTGCGAAGCTTCCCGAACGCTGCCCAGCCGAGTTGGATTCGACGATTGATCTCTTTCTCGAAGTTGGACCTACCTAACTGGACTGTTTGTCCCAGGTATACATATTCGTCAACAACTTCGAGTGTAGAGTCTCCAACCTTTAGAGGAGTGGGTGTAACACGGAAGTTTGACATGATTTTCGTACCTTTCGTTCGATTCTTCTTCAAAAAGCCAAAACAGCGCAAGTGGACATGGCTGCATCCCAGTGGCGTAGTAAAAAATGAGATTGACTTTATCTTGTCGACAAAAAGGCAAATATTCAATGATGTCTCTGTGATAAACTCGCTGAAGACAGGAAGCGAACACCGAATGGTAAGAGGCACATTGAATCTAAAAACAAAGCTAGAAAGATGTCGACTGATGAAGTCTACGCTCCGACCAGCGCCTATCCAACTCCAAAACCCCGAAAGCTTTCAACTCGAGTTGCACAACCGCTTCGAATGCCTAGGAGAATGCGAAAATGTGGACAATTATAACGACAGGTTCATGAAAATTGTCCAAACGGCTGGGAATAAGGCCTTCAAAACCGGCCGTTTAAAAAGAACTCGTATCTCGGATCTCACCAGCAAGCTCATGGAGGAAAGACGAAGCCTGATTCTGAAATCCTCTGAAGATGCTTGTCAGTATCGGCGACTAAACAGACAGATCTCCAAGTCCTTGACCCGCGATATAAACAATCTTATTAATCGACTGACTCGGTGGCTAAGTGGTTAGCGATCCTGACCTCTGATCCGAGAGTCGTGGGTTCGATCCCCACACAGGGCAAACTTTTCTGTGATGAGCAGAATTGTTTGCTCTGAGTCCGGGTGTATAATATCTATATATGTATGTATTTAAATGTATATGTGTATCCTAGTTTAGGCCCAGATAACCGTATGTGATTTGTCCCGGATATTATTATTATTATTAATAACCTTTCCAAGATTAAAGTACCTGTTTCATTAACTTCTAAGTAACGTAGGCATATGAAGGTACTAAATAATCAAACCAAATAAGTTCATAGTAATTATACGATCGATGCAAGATCAGACATTGAATAATTATAGCTCTATAAATTTTATACTTATTTGTTCTGAAACACCTTCGACTAGTTTTTCTCGTATGTTTAAGCACTCAGTGCTGCACAATATATCTTATTAACTGTCCATTCAATTTCTTTTATTTATTTGATAGTGTTATTATCGAACAGTTTTAATGCCTTAGTAGATGTGTCTGAATTCATTATTTAGATAAAGTGTTACCTAGGTTATAAATATCAGCATATATTTTTATCTGTCTCATTATCATTTTAACTGTAAAACGACTAATGTTGAACATAAGACTTCCCGCATTGATCTCCAAGGCATGACTTCCTCTAGCAGCTTTCTACGAACTTCACTCAATATTTAATTTACCTGGTGATCGCCGATACCACCATACTGTCTTTTGTTCCACCGATGACATCTTTACCCACGACAGTTATCAGTTTTGCAAGCCATAGTCTGCTGGGCATAATTTTTAGTTTATTACAATACTTTACAAACACATAGAAAAAATAAGCACAACTCGAAAACCATTAAACCGATTTTGATTTGATTTTATAGTTAAAAACAAGCACAATTAAAACTGCTATAAAATAAATCTAAATATATAAAAGGCAAACCTGACTGACTCATCTATGTATCAACGCACAGCCGAAACTACTGAACGGATTTCGCTGAAATTTGGCATACAGATAGTTGTAATGACGTAGGCATCCGCTAAGAAAGGAATTTTGAAAATTCGCCCCCTAAGGGTGTGAGAAAGGGGAAAAAATGTTGTATAGAAGTCCGTCATTTTTAGAGCTAGAAGCCTGAAACTTTGTTTTTAGGTTAACGATTAGAAATAAACAATTACGTGTCCTAGGGTTTTTGAAAATTCAACCCCTAAGGGAGTGAAAAAGGGGTTGAAAGTTTGTATGGAGAAACAAGATTAGTTAAACTATTTTATTCGAAACTTCAAAGGAGTACTCCTATCAATAAATGAGTAAACAAGTGTTTTAGGCTCTTTCAGAATTCATATTCAACCCCTAAAAGGTGGAAAAGGGGTGACAAATTCTGAAAATCAACATAGGTGTCGTTTTTATGGTTTATCGGGTCGCTGATTACGAAAACAACATCAATTTTCACAAAAAAATCACAAAAACATAATAGTCTGATAATTTTGGCACACCGTAATAGATAGGCAAAAAATGTGATGTATAAAGAAGTTTTGTAGTTTACTAGCTTTTGGCCGCGACTTCGTCCGTGCAATTCTACTTCGTTTCTTAGCGCTCGCCTACGCTACGTTACGCTACGAATAATACGATATAACTTATAACCGAACTCCACGCGGACAAAGTTGCGGGCAAAAGCTAGTAAGTAAATAAAAATCATCAAATCAAACTACCAATTTGCGAACTAAAGTATCATTGACACTTAAACTTTTAACATCCCTTTTTGGCATCGGGGGTTAGGGGTAATAATTAAACTCCACTAACTATAAGAGTTTGTAGTAAGGTAAGCAGTTGACGTGAAGCCAGAGACGAAGCTGTTGGGTACTATGTATGATGTCATCTCTGTATTGTGTTAACAGCTGAGTACTAACTGATATAAATAACAACAATATCCAGTGACAAATCACACACGGTCATCTGGCCCCTATCTAGGAACCATACTGATAGATATAATACATCCAAATACAAAGCAAACAAATTTCTCATCATAGAAAAAACCCTAAATGGGAATCGTACCCAAAACTCCCAGACCGGTTAGGAGGGCTAACCATGGATAGTAATAAAGTTTGCGTGCGAAATAAATGATACAAATATGACTCTAAAGTCTTGTATCCAATAACAACATCGATCGACTTAATTTGGTCTAATTTAACCCCACTAAGACACAAGTTTGCGCGTTCACTGCCAAGAAAATGCCATTTGTCGTATCACCTCGTTTTGAGGACACTCCCCTAAATGCCTCAGCTAGTATCGGAATTCTTGGTGTCGACATATCGAGTGAAGTCCAGTTCCGTGGCCATCTAGAGGGTAAGGCTAAATTAGCCTCGAAGAAGCTTGGTGTGCTCAATAGATCGAGACGGTATTTCACTGCGGCGCATCGCCTGCAACTTTATAAGGCGCAGGTTCGGCCTCATATGGAATACTGTTCTCATCTCTGGGCAGGGGCACCCCAGTACCAGCTTCTCCCTCTGGACCGCATTCAACGGAGAGCAACTCGAATCGTCGACTGCCAGGATATTTCAGATCGGCTTGACTCCCTGGCGCTGCGTAGAGATGTAGCCTCGCTCTGCATTCTCTATCGCATATACAATGGGGAGTGCTCCGAGGAATTGTTCGGATTGATCCCTGCCGCCTCTTTCCGCCATCGTTCTACGCGACAACATATTCATCCCCATCACATAGATGGTTGGCAGTCCACAACTGTCCGTTTCACTAGAAACTTTCTGCCTCGCACAACCAAACTGTGGAATGAATTGTCGCCTGCGGTATTTCCGGACCGATACGACATTCAAACCTTCAAGAAAAGAGCATAATCCCAAATCAAAGGCCGGCAACGCACTTGTGACTCCTCTGGTGTTGCGGGTGTCTATGGGCGGCGGTAATCGCTTACCATCAGGTGATCCGTCTGCTCGTTTGCCACCTCTGCCATAAAAAAAAAAAAAAAAACATACTCAAAGTAAAACCAGCACTCCAACTAAAGACTATCCTGCCCATGAAAATTACAAGAACTATTAACGTAATAGAAATTATTGATGGTTCTCATTAGTGGGATAGTTGGAAGGGCCAGGTGTCGCAACGTTTTCCCACGAAAGCCAAAATAAAAGCAATGCAGTTGAAACCAGTCTAGCAACGGTGGATAAGTCCGATCTTGGCAATCTTGTTTGCGAGGTTGATAAAGTATGCAGAGAGTTTAGTGAAATGAAAGGAAAATTAGATGTGGCAATTTTTTAAAAGCATTTTTTTAGTAATGATTGTACATGAAAGCTTATGCCTTATATGAAGAACATACAAGTAGATAAGTTGATTGTATTAAAACTCTTGATTTTAAATCAAGTATATCACTTATTATAAAATAGTGAGATGTGAAATTTGTGAGAGAATATAAAAAAATACAAAGAAAATTCGAAAAATAAGCCTGTGAAAGCGATTTTTGTGATATACAGATGCTAAGAAATACCATAACTTTTTAAAACGAAAATGCTTAAGTGTCATCTCCAATTCTTACTCTTCATAGATCAAAGAAAATAACGGACACAGCGGATGCAGCGGTTACCGTCCATCCATTAAAAACTGCACCACATAAACACCTACCCGGTCGAACGAAACGCTTTTATTTTTACACAATTAATGAAAGTGCTAGGAGAAAAAATATCTCAAATAGTTATCTGTTCGAACGGAAACTTGCAATTATTCTTGACGAGTCGTAGATAACGGATGTAGACTAAAGCAACAAAGTTAATATATAAGATGTAAGAGATGTTATTAATGTTGTTAATTAGGAATACGTAATTGTGATCTTGCAGAAAATAATAGATGAGGCTAGAGAGGATGTGGTTATAGATAAAGTTCTGGTTTCGTAAACAGTAGATGAAGATTTCAAGCACCTGGTACAAGTTTCAGGAAATCTATAGATATAAATAATGTAGTAGAGATAGTTATTCAAGACTGGAAATATGTTAACATGGCTAGGAAAACCCTAGGAAAACTAATCAGTAGTTGGGAAAATATTACGTTTCGTTGAAGGTTTGTTAGTATAATGTTTATGAGATAAGATGATATAGAATAACTTAGTAGTCAAACCAGTTCATAATAAAAATATCTATATTGTTATACAAGTCCATAAAAATCAAAGAATACGCAGAAGCATTATTAACACACTTAATCTTATACTTATAAAAAGAAAGAAGGTACTTAATTGCAACTTTTAAAATAAATTAGAGTTTTATCTTTTAAACGTACTGGTAGGCTTAATGAAAATTCTCTCCCACCGCACTCACGATGGAAAAAACAAAAAAGAATATATTAAAAGGTAAGCAAACCAATCAATCGTAGTTCAAGATCAAGGCAGCCTTCCCACGAAGCCTGCGCACCTGTGCATCAGGACAACTGGTCTAGGTTTATAGTCTGTGCACTAAATTGTGTAGCTGGCATGTAGATTCCATGTCCTTATATTAACTTTAATTTTAAAAATTGATTAATAATAAAAGTTTGTGACTCTCAGAATATGCCAAATGAGTAACATAAAATATAAATCAGACATAGTAAGAAGGTCAATATTCTGACGTCTCTATTTTATTAATGTGTCACCCATAACGGAAAAAAATACACATCGCTAGTATGTTGATTGTGAAACAAACTTTAAACGTAATATCATTAAGATTGTGTAGAATTCAAATATTAATGCATAAATTAAGGGAAACGAAGATCTGTACAGCTTCAGGGTCAATCCCAGTAGATAAAGTCTTGAGAACTCTCAGCGCAGTGTAAGATTCACATCATTGTGTCGTATGGCCTTTAATAGCGAATACCTGTATCAGATGCCGCAGAATTAACTGCAATTATAGGGACGGTACTTAGCGCTGGTCCTTCCAGTTGTGTAACGGTACAGCATCCGAGGGGTGAGCGGAAACCATCGTATGGCACAAGATATAAGAGAATAATGATTATAAAGATGGATTTTTAGATAGCGCCACGGAACATGGCATGAAACGCCTTCGTTCAGCCCAGAGTCACCTACCACCGTGATTTAAAAGATGTGAGTAGGGAGGGGAAGAAGGGATTGAGTGCAAACACCAATACTTAAAAATTCATAAGTGCTTTCATATTTAGTCTAGATAGGTAGATCATATTTGTTAATCGACAAAATGACATGACAATTGACATAGACGTATTTACTAGTCTGAATCTGAAAGTAATAATAATTAGTAAATAAAAAAATTCAAGGTATCGTTTTTTTGCAGATTTAAGTTGTCAAAATTATAGAAAGAGAGTGTTACTTATTTATTAAACTTTATTTGTAAGGTCTTGTTACTTAAAGCGCCAAAGATGTAGAAACACGAGACGTTGATCCAAGTTAACATTAAAATAAATAAAAGCCTCTGAGCGGATATGATGACACTATTTTTAATTTGGTTGCATTTCTCATTTCCCTTTTTGTTTTGTGTAGTTTCACAAGAATCCTTGAATTTTGCGTTAAAGCTGCAGCGAGTGTATGTATTTTGTCATCAGAAAATTTTTATAGCTATACTCTTTAATTACTAAAAGATGCTCTTAAAATAAATTAGAAACATTGCTAATTAATTTTAACGATTTACTTCACGACAACATCGCAAGTGTCTTTAAATTAAATTTGCATAATTATAATAAAACTTTAACAGGATCTTGCGTGTAGTACATTTTTTTTATTTGAAAAGAATACTGAAAACATCGATAATTTATGTCGCTGTAGATAACAAAACAATTTTTTTGGGCAATACATAACCTTACCAATTGGAATGTAATGGACTTTATTAATGGGTGACTGAAATGATGATTCTGGCGTAATTGATGTTCTTCCAATCATTTAAGCCAACAGGTGGATACCCAGTCACTGCGAGGGCAGCAACTAGGTTATGCCGGACTCCTACCAGCTGAAACTCCACGGCGTTCCCGCTTCGCTATATGGCAGGGGTCTGAGATACCGGCAGAGCCTTTACCTCCAGTCACCCACCGGCGACTGCCATCCGAAGGCGGCCCGGCTGCGTGAAGGGCAGAAACTCTGCCCACCGTTTTTGTACGGCGCACTCGGATGCTGAGCGCACCCTCCAACTGCTTCCTTACAGTGGACAGCAGACTCCCCCAGTCTACTGTCTGGAAGCGATGGGGTCCAGGAAACCTGTGGCGGATAAGATGTTGGGCTCCGCCTCCAACCGACGCCGCGCAGAGATGAAATCTCTCGCGGCACCCCCCTGGGGCATCTATAAATATCGACGCCCCTGAGCGTCCCTTAAATGGACCCTTCAGCAAGGGTCCAAGGGAGCTCCTCCGTGGTGGCGCGAGGTATATCCCTGAGGATAGCCATAAGCGCCCCTCCTGTGCTACGCTTCGTCTGGTCCCTCGCTTCAAGCCTGTCTATGTGGTATGGGTAGCCCTATCCGGAATAGCCTTAAAGGTCACAAGGACACGCAAGCCCCCCACCAACGACAAGGTGGTAGCACGACGGGGGGGGAAATATATTCAGCCTATGTCAACCTGGTAGTGAATATAAATCTAACGACATCCAGGTCTTGCTCTAACCAAACTATAACAAAAAATGAAACTGGCATACATAATTATATACAAACATACATACCATACATCCAAAAAACATTACTTTCCGCTTGGTCAGTCATACAAATAGAGTGGCATGAAAAGAAGTGTCGAGGGCCATCCCTTGTACTAACCTTGAAATGTTAATCTGTGTACTATGTAGTCTGATTAGGGTATAGAAAAATAATAATAAAAAGCCTTTCAAGAAAATCAAAATACTGTTTTAAAAATTTAAATATTTCATAGAAGGCAGGAAGTACAAACGTATTACACGATGCATTAATTTGAACGTAAACATCTTAATGTTACTTTATAACAAGTTAAATCCTTTACATGAAATCTTTAAATGCTTACTAAAACATATTATTACAGGAAAGTTTTTAAGTATTACAGTCAATTAACCAATACGCGTTCAGTACACGATAATTATTTGAACAGGAAATATTTAATAGATTTACCAATATAGGAAGAGCTCTTATAAATAATGCACTGGTAAGACAAGAAGCAAATTCAATGCAGCTTCGAGGTCTCGCGAAACTGGATTATATTTAACTCGATAATGATGAATGGTCAATATGACCTCATAAGGTTTATTATAAAGTAATAGAGTGTTCGTAAACACGAACAAAATAACGTACCACTGAAAACAATTAACAAAGTACATATTTGATGTCTAGAACTTTTTCATATTCGTTTAATGTCATTTTATGAAATACCACGTCCAATTTGCGTTGATAATATATACTATAAGATGACAAAATAGAGACAGGAAACATGTTAACATAGAAATTAGTATGGAAAATGTATAAAAAATTGATAAATATTCGAGACAAGACACTAACGGTCAACTATCTTCGAAGCAGGATTTTGAGACTGATATTGTTCGTAAAAATACGCACATATATATTTTAAACCCAGAAAGAGCAAATGTACGTATATCTGCCCAACACACAAATGGTAGTTCTGAATGGGGACCGAACGCGACCATCGGCGAAGCAGTCAGGGAATTAGTAGATTAGATACGTATAAGAAAGTGTTAGATGTAAGGCTTCACCAAGGGCTTGGTAACCACTTGATAATTCTGAATATTTTTTATTTGATCAGTGTAATTGCGATTTTTGTTCGAAAAGTTTTTTGCTTCTATTGCATAGATTCCTTGAGGATTGAATTTTTGAATTTTTAAGTTTTATGAGTAGCAACTGCCATTTGACACTTCTCAGTAAATAAAAATTATGGTACTTTAACACCGTCCCACTTAAAGAACAAAAATATAAACAAAAGCGTAGGTCCGCAAAGAAACTAATTACAACTATTACAAACACACGTAATAGTGGTACAATTAATGTTATAACCACTCCGACCTTGCGGCTCGATTTCTATCAAAGTACTGATGGTACCGCAACAAAGAGTTGCATTAATGACATGCAAATGTTCACAAAGAGATTACCGCTTCCGTACCATTGAAAGTGGGAATAAGAAAAGTGGTACCTATTAGGTAATTAGCTGAATACAATGGACGATGTTAGTACTAGTGCAAATTGTTGCGCTAGTACTCTTGTTGGACCGTTTTAAGACGATTATGCTAAGTCACACGTAGATGGTTTACTTCAGGCACAGTATAGTTTCAAGCTTATTAATGTGTGTCTTTTGCATCTTAACTTTTAAAAAGGTGGACTGATTTGTATGCGATTTTTTCATTAACATAACAGTAGGTTTCATTACGTTTATTTTTATCTGTTGTGGTGAAGATCAATTCAGGGGTATTTAAGTTATTCGTCTTTTATTCTTCCCTATATCTTCTTCTCAGAGTGCCATATCCTAGCGGATTTCGGCGATCAGCATGCGGAACTTCTCTCTCTCTCTCTCTCTCTCTTTAGCCATCCTGGAAAGAGTGGTTGCATCCTTGATTCCAGACAGCACATTCTTTTACACTTCTTTTTTTTGTATAATGAAGGTAATTGCCTTGTTCACTGTTAAGTTTCCAGCACATTTGTTTTAAAAGTAGCTGTTTTATTAATAAACAAATCGTTTAATTGGTTGATTGCTAATGATTCAACCGAGTCAGATGGCAGTCATGCAAATTACTGGAAAACAAAGGAGCTTTCTCAAGCAAACCAAGGTTTCGTAAGCCACCTGACCTGACACCTAACTCGGATTGCATGCTGTTTCCTCATATTACATTTTCTGCTCATTTTCATTATGTTGTTGGATAGATAAGGTGTATTTAAAATATCTGCCAGGGCCTAAAATGGCATTTCCATACATGTTTCTAAACAATTTTTACCAAGAAACACAAATAGTTCACAATACTTATATAATTTTGACTTTTCATACAGATTTGGCTGATTAGATGATCAGTTTGTATAAACATGTTTAACAAAGAATTATGGCAAGATCATACCTGACGTTTTAAAATGTATAAAATAAAGACGAAAACAAAAATAAGTTAAATGTTTACTCTTGATTTTTAAAAAAAACTTTAAAAAAACTTAATAAAACTTTATTTTTATAAAAAAAACACAAACTTTACTTTAACAAATTTAATCCAGGTAAATTAATGTATGGCGGTTTGCCATTATTCTTTTTGCTAGTTGAATAATAGTCAATTCGAAAGAAAATGTTTTTACATGTTCATACATACTGTAACACTGTATGGAAAATCAAAATTTTATTTTGTGTGTAATCGTGTATATTTATCATTTATTTCGCTGCTGACTTTTTCAATCCAGATGTATCTGCAGTAATTCAATTTTTTAGTTAAATTTTTATTTATTATTAATTGTTAATTATCATAATTAATTACAATAACTAAGCAACTGGCTTCAAAAAATCTGTTCTGTTTTTTAAAATTTTTATTTTATTTTGTCTAATTATTACTTTTGTCATTTCGAATTTTAGTTTGAGCTAACAGTTAATAAAAAGTCGGTATCTTCAAGTTTAGACGCTGTGCTTGGCGGCACTAATCACAAATGCCTGGAAGGTTGATAGTTACTGACAGAGGCCTTGGAGGCGAGCGGTTTTCACATCATCCAAACTACTTAGATATTGCAGATTAACCTATCATAATATAATAACGTTGTTCTCACTAAGTTGTGGGTAAATTGGACGGTACATACAGGTTGTAACAAAATATATGTAGGACCTGTTAACTCATATACTCATCTTACTAAACGATATTTGTTGTACGACTTTGCTAATAATAAAAACTTTATTTCAGAAATTAATCCATAATATATTGTGTTAGTAAAAATTCGCAAGAAAATTTTTGGGCTTACCATATAATATTATAGAATTGGCGAAACAGCTGATCAATTTTTATGGAGAGTCGAAGTATACAGGGTGTAACAAAAAGGTGCAGTATTACTTCAAGGTGGGCTTCTACTCATAAAATTGAACAACTTTCCCTAAGGAACCTATTTGTTCAGTTTCAGGATAGAAGCCACTGTTATTTCAGGTATTTTAGAAGGACCCTGTATATTTATTACGATTTCAGCAATATCATGGAAGTCGTTGAGTAGAAGCCCCAGTTAACGGTCTTATGCCTTTTTTGTTACATCCTGTATTTAAGTATTCTAAATTGTATATGTATACATAATTGTTATAATGTGGTAAAACTATTATGCAGGTAGTATCATAATTATTACGTAATCGTTGAATTATTATCATTAAAGACTCGTTTACAAGCAATAGACATTTTTGAAGAGTAATAAATTAAATACTGATCATGTTGAAGAATTTTTGACATACACTTCTGATACAATCGGCAATTCGGCATAAACTTTCAATACCATTCAAAATCACCAAACAGCGTAGAAAATTGTACGATGAGTTCAAAAATGAGTATTTGCTTTTCTAGAAGAGTCGTACAACAATAGAATGATAAGAAAAGCTCTAGTTTACGGGCCCCTATTTTTTTATGTGATAGGTGACAAACGAGCAGACGGATCACCTGATGGTAAGCGATTACCGCGATTACAGAGGAGTCACAACCGTTGTGAAAGGTGTGAAATGGGATGGGGGGATGGGGGAATTATCTATTTTGTTTCGGGAAGGAAGTTTGGGTCTCACTTTTAGCCGACTTCAATAATGATTCTCATTACAGCTGTATTTTTATTTTTTTGTAGTTTAAAATAATACTAAAATCAGACGTTAAAATGATGAGTTAATTCTTATTCAACAATAAGATCCCTGACCTATTCAATACAGAATCGATGTTAAGTATTATAAAAATAAACATGAAATAATAAAAGTCTCCTACAGACTCCTGTCAACTTAAAACGCCATAAAACTCAGAAGCCTATAATAATTTTGCACACCGACAACAACAATAAGATTAAATTCACATTTATATGTAAACTTAATGTGATTTGAACACAAAGGATATCCATGAACTAAATTACATCCAATGTGTAGCGAGGGAACGCGACCACACACAACCTTGCTTAGGTTTTACACCGCAGCCAGCGGCGGGTTTACACGTTTCACTCATTAAAAAATAAATAAAGTTTTCTCAAACGAATCTACTAAAGTATTTAAATATTATTATTTGACATCTCCTTTTTTGTCATCTTTCAGTCTAGACTATCAATCGTAGTAAAAAAAAGAAATCTATAAAAAGTTTTTACAAGTTGCAAATGATCTAGACTCTAGAAGTTTCTTTTTATTTAATTCCCAATATTTTCGTAACTATTTTTGAATGCACTTTTACTTGCTTTCTATCGCAGTTATTGCTGCTGTAGGCCCTGTATGCTTTAATTTCTTACCCGCCCTCTCCAAGCTAGTAAAGTTGTTTGTATCGTATAGATGCTGTGGCCACTGATGATCATGTCTTCTTTACTTCCCTTGTAGTCAGAACGACTGGATGGGTTTTGAAGCGCGAACAGTCGTTAGATCAACCTTAATCTCCTGAAAAAGGCACTACAAAAATTGAAGCAGTTGGGGTAATTTTGTGTGAAATTAAAAAACAGATTACATTTCAAATGCTTCTATAAGTACTGCTAAATCCGCTACTAACAGCAGTCTAAGTTAATGCCTTACAGGGGCCTACGCTAAGCAATTTGCGTCTACGAACAATGCGGCTGACTGACAGACAAACATTAGCTCTGAATATGTATGATCATCCTCGTTATGAGCTCTCGATTAATTGCCGGCCAATGTTTAGTTTATGATTATGTTGAACTGCAACTTGTCATTCTCACACCTATTCAATTTTTAGGGTTGAAGAGATTTTCGTAAATAGATGAAAGGACGCAAAGTGTACGGAACGACTAGAATGTCTTTAGAATCTAGTACAGAGGTGTACTTAGTAAGGAGTTAGCTAAGTAATAAAATGAGTAACTATTAAACTGGTTAGACCTCTCCAGCCATCAAATTAATAATGATCTAAATCAAATTTATAAATAGAATAGAGATCCTCAAATATAAGTCAGATAAATAATAAATATTCTTCTGATTGTTGAATAATCATGAACCAATATAATATATGACACAAAATTTGACTGCTTAATTCATCCTTTATGGTGATACAAATATAAATCTGTTTAGGCTACATGCGAAGATAAATTGACATACATAATAATCAGAGAAAGAAATTATGATTTTTCTTTGAGGTACTCCGGTAATTCGTAGCCGAATATTGATAACCTTAGAAAGCAGATGTATTTTATTAACTTAGGCAATATGGAGTCTTCCTGAAATACCAGGAAATAAAACTATGGCTTGTATTCATGAAACCTAAAGAAAATATATTCAATTCGCAATAAAATCCCATACGAAGATGGTGAACCATCTGTAAAAATGTACGATCTGAGTATTGAGTATTACACAGTTAAACTTTTTCAGCAGAACCCTCAATAAAGCACTGACTAAAATGAAGTCTCAAAATTGTAACTCGTGAGTGACAGCCCTACAAACGTTTAGTGCCGTAGGAGGCAAGGATAATACCCACAAGATAATCATTAATCGTGTTCGTACTAACGCTGCTATTGTCGGATTTATAGGTTAATCAGTCACGAATGCCTCTTATCTGTGGCCACTTAGAAAAATACCTCCATATATCATTATGTTTAATCATAGATTTGAAATGAGAAGCAATTAAAATAAAACTCCTTCCTTGTTTGTTGTTTGTCTGGAAATTTTTCGAGATATTAAAGGTAGAAAAATGAAAAATTTATAATATCATTCATACGGTGGAAAAGGAAGAACAAAATTAGAGTGAAGCTAAATCAGAATAAAGATCAAAGAAACAGATATTTACAAATCTACAAGTGGGAAAGTTTGACTGACGAAATTCAAATCTATTAGAGTATTTTCAAAGAATGCTTCGACAGATATCCTTCGTTCCAAGAAATCACAAATTAATTTAGGACAGTAGCTCTAAAAAGAAAAACACCGAAGCCACAATATTTTGTAGGGTTCCGTCACTATGCTCATAAAATTATAAAGTTTTTTTACTAGTTTTCGGATATCGTCATATAAAATGATATTAGTTAGCTGATGGGTGGACCTGTGATTTTATGAGGGGTAATAATTTTGTGAAGTTTAATTGTTTTAGGGTCTAGTATTTACTAGACTTGCTTACAAGATATTAGCGAGAAAGATATGACATATGCTAATTAAGTACACCGTATTACATGTTAGGTGAAGAAGCGATCATGGGTTCAACCAAAGACCATCTAAAGAACTAAGTAAGTACATTATATATATCTTTGGTATAGAAGGTTAAGTGGACGAGTTGAGATTGTTATGAATTTTGTACTAGGTAGAAACAAAATGACGATTTAATGGGATGTGTAAAACATATTAAGCGTATCTGGTACCTGATACTTGTCATCTCTTCTGAGCATCTTAGTCTACGAATTTTCTGAAATCTCAATTTTTAGGGCATATCATACAAATCGGTCAATTTGTGAGCCAATTTTGTATAAAAAGACAAACATTTTATAACAAATGTTTAATTTCATGCCTACAATTAAGAGTTTGCAGGTAAGGTCCAGTCTCATGGAAATGTCATAGATCATCAATCTAACTATAAGGTTTTCGTATAAAATTAGAGAATTCTAAAATGAATCACCATTATGCAAGTCGCAAACACGGCCGATATCCTTGGATCGTTATCTTCCAAAATTATGGCATTAGAACTTTTATATCGAAGTGGGGTATAACGCGAATCTGGAATGCAAAACTTAAAAGCTCATTCTAAGAACGTTAAATTTCAAGAAACATTCGCTGTAAAACTTGTTTCTCTCAACAATATGCAAAAAGAACCTTGTATAGAATACAAATAAGCCTTTTTTGAAACTTAAGAGATAAGTAGATAGAAGTCTTTATAGCAACTGGAACGAGCCCTATGGATTTAGGTCTGCCGTTCTTAGAATCGTTTCGCAAAAAAGTAGGTAAATTCACCGGACGCCATTTTTTTCCACACTAAAAAGCTGTTCATCACGCCGAAGGTCGTCGGCTAGACGTACACAAAGAATGCTTGTCTGTGTGTTTTTACTTACGAGTTTTTTTGGCGATGTCATATGTGTTACGTACGTACCTACTCTTGACTTTAGCACGCTAAGGTCAAACGTATTTGGCTTAGATAATTTCTTATACCTATGGCTTTGTGAAAAAAGTACTATTCAGAATTTTGTAATAATCAATGTTAGCTTTTTATTGAGCGTTGATGGTGGCTTTAGTTACACGCATATGTGATTTCTATATACATCTTTTTTCGTCTTTTTAAGGAATTAATTTTTGAGTAAACAGATTTCTTTTTTTGAATAATAGGGAAAAAATTTTTACTGTTCTGTTCTAGTCACCACTCGTGACGGTTTTCATGGACGACATTTGATGCCCTCCTACATCTCACTTGATGACAAGAGTGTTTATTCAACAGAGAATATCAACTTATTTAACGTAAATTCTCTTATTTTTAATATCCATAAATAATTAACACTCAAAAACATTGCTGTTTCTTACGATATAGGTAATCATATTCTGCAAGGACCATTTTCAAAAACAACCGAATTCAGCCCAAAAATTTTATGTTAAACAAGTCACTCGGTCGGAGTTTCGCAAAATTTCGTGAAATTATGCGACTTACATTAAATTTTTATCACCATTCTAGTTTCGCAACGTGTCATTGAGGATTTGTGGAAAAGTTGACTGTTCAAGATATTTATCTGGCTGCGGCCTCACTTTAAATAGTACAATAATTTCGTTGTGTTGCGTGTGCGCAATAGTAATGTGCGAATTTTTCTCACGCTGCTAGTTTTATGCGGATTAGGCGATGTTTACGTCTTTTATCTAGTCATGGAACGGTAGGTATAATAAAAAGAAAAACTATGTTAAAACGACATTTAGGAGACTTGTAAGCTACGTTTTTTTTAGACAAAATATTCGCTTTCTAAAACAACATCATTACTTTAACAGCCTCCTATATAGGGTCCTTCTAAAATAACGTAAAAAATAAACGTCTTCTAGTCATGTAATTGAACAACTTTACCCAAGAAAAAAAAATTGGAGTCCTCATACTAATTGATGAACTGAATCGCCAATTTTGTATGGGAAGTAAAAAAAATGCGAAAAGTATAGGTTCCTTGAGGAAAGTTGTTCAGTGTCATGAGTAAAGGCACCGTGTTTTTTTTTTTCAGGTATTTTAGAAGGACTCTATAGGTTAGGAAGATACGTTAATTAAACATAGATAGCATAATATCAGATTAGTTAAGTGAGACAAAGGAAAAACAGCTTTTTTTTTTTTATGGCAGAGGCAAACGAGCAGACCGATCACCTGATGGTAAGCGATTACCCCCGCCCATAGACACCCGCAACACCAGAGGAGTCACAAGTGCGTTGCCGGCCTTTGATTTGGGAGTACGCTCTTTTCTTGAAGGTTTGAATGTCGTATCGGTCCGGAAATACCGCAGGCGACAATTCATTCCACAGTTTGGTTGTGCGAGGCAGAAAGTTTCTCTATTTTCTGCCCTAGTGGCAGCGGTAGAGTGGCATTGTAAAACACATCCGACAGAGTAATTGCTAACTAAGAACCCTAACACTAGGATAGCCTAAAGGGACAGTATCTTAATAAGTAAATATGAACTGGTTTCGGAAAGGGGCCTACCTATGTAGATGTATTAGATGAAAGACAGTTTCAGCTAGAACAATCAACATATTTCAAAGCTAGGCAATGCACAAAATGTCTGACGTTCTGCTGGAAATTTCTTAAATTAGGGTTATTTTCTGTATATCAATCAAACTGTGTTGTGCTGCTTGTATTCCTTACTTACTATAAATATTTGTTCAAAATGACGTCAAAAATAAAATTTTATGACTGCCATTAAGTAAGAAGCCAAAGTTTAGTTGAGTATTGTCAGTCTTGAGAACCATCATATTCCTGCCCTGTTCCCAATTATTTGGAGTCGGCGCAACATGTCTTCTTCTTCCATTTATCTCTTCTTGCTGTCATCTCAGTGCTCATATCTGTTTTCACACAATCCAGCCATCTCTTCCTTGCCTTCCGCTTGGTCAACGACTGCGTTCCCAAGGAGGGTTAGCGTCAGGCAGGCAACCGGCTATAAAATTATTGACAAATCCTTTTGCAACATGAAAAATATAGTCCCTCTTGAGGACCCACCCTCCCGCCAAAATGTGGCCAATATGACGCAGGGACCTCTTGCTGAATTAGTTTAGTTTATATTTTATACCTTTATTCCTTTCTCTTTATTTCTTTCTCTCTTTCCTTTCTATTTTCTCTTTCTCTTTCTTTCTTTCCTTTCAGTTTTATTAGTATCACTGACCAATTGCTATTTGTCAACGATAAAAAAAATCTAATTGCATCACTTATCATCAGTCACTTACCTTTAATCATTCTTATCAGCGACAGGTTTTGAATTTTTCAGATCCGGAAGCCATTCTTATTGCTTTCTTATTCATGCCAGCTTCGACAGCCCTTCCGAGCCAAACCGGATTCTTCAAGGAAGGTGTCGACAGACACAGCATGCAGCGGTGCGATATTATCTAAACACACACCACTCAATCACGATCATATAATTTGCTATTTGCTATTAAATAATGGCTTGTAATGCTCTGCGCTTAGTCCCATTGAGTATTGTGAGAGAACCTTAAATGTTAAGGCGTGAATCATGATGCATGGTGTGGTATACAGTATAACAAAGATGTATCACAGAGTACTATGGATGTATGATGTTAGAACTTAGGGTTACTATACTTTTACATTATCCGAGTTTTACGATATTTAAGATTCAATGGAAAAACAAAATTAATGAAAAAGCATTTTTTTTTTCTTATTCGTCTTATTTTTGAAAATATAGTGTACAAAAATACATTTTGTAAGTTTTTTATAAAACTACTACAGAGTTTATATACAACTATTGACTTTTAAAATAAAATCTTTTTACAAAGTTCTTCATTTTAGAAAATCGCGCGGAAATAGGTAAAGTGACGCCATCTGTTAACATTTTTCAGAACGAAATTATTTTTGTGTATGTGCTGCCATCTTGAGTTGTATTTCGTAACTTTTAACTCAGCAAGTCTGTAGACTCTGAAACCACAAACGCTAACGCGAGTCACCGATGGCTGTTGCGCGTTTCCCTCGTAAAGTATAGATGGCGCTTTTATTAACTGAAACATTTTAATATTTATTTAGCTATGTTCTCCGTTCATTTCATTAGATATAGTGGTATGAAAACACCTTTTATTTTTAGAACAAACGATCTTTGGTCTGTTTGACCGTGTGTGATTTGTCACACGATCAGGTATGTACTTATTTATTTATTTAGTAAATCTAAATAAAGTCAGTTACCTTCTATTACATTTCTTATTATCTGTTATTCTGTATTCTAAAACAACATTTAACAACATTTTAAATCCACTGGAAGCTGAATTTCATAACCTGGAATGATAAACTAAAAGTTTTCCATATTCCCCACACAAAGAAAGCTTATTGCATTAAAATTCTTCGTAGAAACCGCAATAAAGCGCCACTTTGCTGCAGTGCAAAATCATAATAGGTTAACGCGAAGAGATTTAAAAAACAGCATTTTATAAAGGTTTAAGAACTTTATGTTCGAGATATGGGTATGGAATAATGGAATCATCATCAACAGCCCAAAGTCGTCCACTGCTGGACAAAGGCCTCCCCCCAAAGATGGAATAATAAAAACAAATTACCTACGGAAGCAAGCAAAATTTTTGACGGCGAGTACTTTTAAATTCTTTTTTTTTTTTTAGATTCGGTAACTGGGGCTACTTACTCATTATACTGAACACCTTTTGTTTTACTACTTTGCTTAAAAAGCATTTTTTTGTACTCTCCATACATAGCCCTCTTTTTTGCTTCGCCGTAGTCGGGTGAAAATTGGCAATTTTTTTTATGAATAGTTAATATTTTCTTCGCGATTGCAGCAAAATCATAGACCAAATAACGTTGTTTAGTGAGAAGCCCCCGTTACTACTATTTTATTAACTCTGATTAATAATTGTTCGGTCAGGAACACTTTGAGAGTATACCAGTACCAACACCACTTTTATTGAGTACCTGTACTATGTATATAAGTATGCCTATTTTGTTCCAGTTCCTATACTATGGGTTTGATAGAATGATCCATTAGTTACTATTGCCATTTACATACCAACATATAGTAACAAAGATACCTACACCCAAAGCATTCATCCCAATGTCTGAAGAGGCAATAAACACGGGCTGTTGAGTTGGATCAAAGTGATGCGACCTCCTTGCGTTCGCACCCTTCAGCCCTCAGCTAACTCGGGTACCCAAGTATAGGATGTTACATGCTATACGGCAAGCAATCGAAATGAAATCAATCGTGAATTTAACTAATATGTGTAGTAGGTCCTTTCGTATGAACTTGTAGTGAAACGAAATTGTAGTAAATGTCGACGACGAAGGTTGGCTTCCAGTCCAGCGAGACTGGCAACTCATTATAAATAGTTTTTGTACATATTAAGCAAATTCAAAATTGCTATGATGTACTTTGGCAGTTCTTTTTCTAGTATAGTAAGTAGAGGTTGTGTTTATATGTATATTTATCTTTTTACCTTTATTATAGCCTAAACCTGAGAACGAGTTTCCTTTAAACCAGCCCCTTTTACCCTATAGTTCACATTTTTAAACAAACTGTAAAAATATTAAAAATTAAATCAGAACGAGTATAAAAAATGTGATACTACTACTAAAATTGTATTATTAAGCTATGGATCTGAATGGTCTGAAATAAAAGATTTTTATTTTATTTTTATTTTTTATTTTATAAACTGTCTCTTCAATCACCCCATACGATACTGGAAAATTATAAGGCCTAAAAACAGCTGAAAGTAGTTAAACCGAAGTTTCTACTCAGTAAACTGAAATATATTTCCTAAGGAACCCATAGACCATTGTTTTTCAACATTTTACAAGTAAAAAAATTTTGCGACCCCCTAGGACCATAAACATACAAAATGTTAATGATTTGAAAAACTACGTTTAGAATTTACTTCAATTAGAAAATGATTTACTTATTAACGTCTCCAAAATGGAGCCACGTTTTCACAAATTTTAAAAATAATACATAAACAGGCCCAGCCTTCGCACTGAAATCGTATTTTATCATTGCATTGTAGGAATACGCACTATTCCCGCGACCCCTTGGGAACAACTTCGCGACCCCCTGGGGGGTCGCGACCCACAGGTTGAAAAACACTAATCTAACGTAATCTAACACAAAACGTAACATAACCCAAAACCTTAACCTAACCTCAAACCTAACCTAATCCAAAACCTAACCTAACCCAAAACCTAACCTAATCTAATACAAAACCTAACCTAACACAAAAATTAACTTAACACAAGACCTAACATAACCAAAAGCCTAACCTAACCCACAACCTAACCTAACACAAAACTTAAACCAAAACCTAACCTAACCAAAAACATGACCAAAACCAATATATAACCTAACCAAACAAAATACTAACCTAACCCAAAACCTAACCTAAACCAAAACCTAAGCTAACCTCTTCGCTTGGATGTGAACACGTATGACAGAAATGACAACATCAATCAGCTCGGATAGCCACACATGTGACAGAAACATAACCCAAAACCTAACCTAACTTCAAACCTAACCTAACCCAAAACAAACTAATCTAACACAAAACCTAACACAAAACTTAACCTAACACAAGACCTAACATAACCAAAAGCCTAGCCTAACCCACAACCTAACCTAACACAAAACCTAAACCAAAACCTAACCTAACCAAAAACCTGATCAAAATCAAAATCTAACCTAACCTAACACAAAACCTAATCTAACCCAAAACCAAACCTAATCCATAACCTAACCTAACCCAAAACCTAACCTTACACTAAACTTAACCTAAACCATAACCTTACTTAACCCAAAACCTAATCTAAACCAAAGCCAAACCTATCCTAACCTAACACAAAACCTAAACTAACCTAACCTAACCCAAAAACCTAACCTTACACTAAACTTAACGTAAACCATAACCTTACTTAAACCAAAACCTAATCTAAACCAAAGCTTAACCTATCCTAACCTAACACAAAATGTAACCTAACCCAGAACCTAACCTAACCTAACACAAAACCTATCCTAACCAAAAACCTGACCTAACCCAAAATCTAACTTAATCTAACACAAAACCTAACCTTACCCAAAACCTTTTTTTTTTTTTTTTTTTTTTTTGCGTGGAGGAAACTCATTTACGAGTTCAACCAGCCGCTCCGGGGAGAGCGACTGGGATATGTGGGACTCACCTACCTGAAAAGAACAGGCAGGAATACCCACTAAAACCTCCACGGTGTACCTTCAACCGCCTTCAGCGGGGTGCCATGGGAAGTGCGTTCGCATTCATCCACAACACCCCGGCGGCCGGCTCAGCATCTGCTGTGCCTCGTCACGTGGTAGGGGCAACCAGGAACACTTGGTTGCCCCCATGTGTGCATCGTTCAATGCGTTTCGGGTCCCCCGACCCACAACGCTGGTGGCACTTAAGTTGGAGGCAGGAGGTGAACAAACCTCCTCCTTCTGCCTCCCGGCCGTCGCCGTCGAAGCGGGTCTGCGGAAGCTGTGTTTTCGCGTACCCGCTCCGCGGTCTCCTTCTGTGTAATAACGTCCTCACAGAAGGAGACCATAGCCCCCCAGGCCTTCTCACTGCCGAGCATAGCTTGAACTACACTCGGCAGGGACAAGTCACCCCCCACAATAGACACAAGTGTCCGACGCTGCTGATCCCACGCTGAGCACACCTCAAGGGTATGCTGCGCCGTGTCCTCAGCTGCACCGCACTCATGACATTGGGGAGTTTGCTCCCTTCGCGCAACTCGGTGCAGGTACCCACCGAAGCATCCGTGCCCGGTAAGCACCTGCACCATACGGAATGTCAAAATGCCGCGTCCTCTCGCGGTCCACTCCGGTAGAACCGGCCTGATCACCTCTATAGTCCGGACTCCATAATCTGGAGACGCGAGGCTGTCAGACCACTCTCGGAGCAAGGCGGTCCTCCCTGCGAACCTGACTTGGGCGACCTCTTCCGGGGCGGTGGGATCACCCCTAGCTCTCCTTGCTGCTACGAACTGGTACACGGCTGCGAGGATCCTCGCTTCTAACTCCCAAGGGGGAGTACCGGCCAAGAGGCAAGCTGCTGCCCAGGATACCGTCCGGTATCCGCGAATCGCTCTGATCGCGATAACCCGCTGCGGTCTACGCAGCTGGGCTTTGTTTTCTGACGTCAGAGCGTCCACCCAGATCGGAGCCCCGTACAGTGCCATGCTCCGCACTACGCCAGCAAAGAGCCGGCGACAGCCGAATTCCGGCCCACCCACATTAGGCAACAGCCGGCTCAAGGCCCCTGCCGTGCCAATCAGTTTTGGAGCTAGCTGGCGAAAGTGCGCAGCAAAGCCCCAGCGCCCATCGAGATGTAGCCCCAGATACTTCATCTGGGGCTTTAGTGCAATTCGCACCCCCTCCACCACAATGCTGGCTCCCGGAGGAGGCCCCCTACGTGGCCCATGGAACAAGAGGGCCTCCGTCTTGTGGAGGCCCACTTTAAGCCCAAGAGTCCGAATACGGCCGATCACCACCGTGGTGCTCTCCTCGGCTATTGCGGCCGCCTCCCGGAAGGAGTCCCCGCGGGACACGATAAGGGTGTCATCTGCATAGCAGATGAGGCGCGTTCCCGGTGGGAGTGCGCCACGAAGCACCCAATCGTATCCCACGTTCCATAGCAGGGGACCGAGAACGGACCCCTGGGGGACTCCACATCTCACAGGATGATAGAGGATCTCTCCGTTCCTACCCACGAACATAACCTCACGATTAGTGAGGTAGTCCTCCAACAACCGTCGCAAATAGAGGGGCACTCCAAAGAACCGGAGCGCTTCCCTAATAACTGCAAAAGGCAGGCTGTTGAAGGCGTTCGCGATGTCCAGTGAGACGGCCATCGCCACCTGGCCCTCGTCGACCGCTGCCATCGTCCAGGTTTTTAACGTGGAGATGGCGTCAATCGTAGAGCGACGGGCCCGGAAACCAAACTGGGCGTCCGAGAGATTCGGCCCCGTTTCCACCATGTGCTGGACGATCCGATGGGAAATTATTCGTTCGAACAACTTTCCAGTCTCGTCCAGCAACACGATTGGCCGGTAGGCGGAGGGGGAGTCAGGAGGCCGCCCGTCCTTCCTTAGTAGAACCAATCTCCCATCTTTCCAGATCTTCGGGAACTGGCCAGCCACAAAACAGCGGCTGAAAAGTTCCCGGAGATCCTCGCCCATATTCTTCAGGGCGACCGCCAGAAGCTTGCCCGGAACCCCGTCAGGGCCAGGTGCAGTCCTCTTTGCTCTGAGGCGCAACATCACAGCACCCATCTCTCCATCACTGACGGGAGGGACTACAGCGGGTTCCTCTTCATCAGTACTAGTTGGAGGAGGCATGGGGGGAGGGGTGCACTCTGGACTGTCAGGGAATAGTCCTCCCATGATATGATCCAGGAGCTGGGGCTCGAGGGTCTCCGTTAGAGGAGCCGACTGGGCCCGGAGTTTCTTTCTGGCCGTTTTGTAGGGCCGGCCCCAGGGGTCCCTGTTGAGTCCCTCAAGGAGCTCAGCCCTGGCAGCCGCCTTGGCCCGAAAGATCGCCAGCTGCAGTGACTTCTTGGCTTCGCAATAGGTCGCATACAGCTGGTCCTCTGTGGGCAAATCCCGCAATCTGCGGCGGCGGCTACGGGTGTACGCCCGATGCGTCGCAACACAGTCTATTCGGAGGTCGGTAATTTCTGCCGACCACCAGTACACAGCCCTGCGAGGCTGGAACCTTCGTGCGCGGGGCATTGACGCGTCGCAGACAGCAGTGAGCGAGTCCCGGAAATGGCCCGCAGACTCATTGACCCCATCATGAGCAGAGGCGGGGGAAATCCAGCTCTGGACTATAGCTGCCTCCTCCGCCAGTTCAGGGTCAAGGCGTCCGACAGCCCACCGCGGGAAGCGGTCCTGACGGGGGCCCACTTGGTTTTGAAGAGAGGAGATCCCAAATCGAATATACAGGTGATCCGATAGGGTCTCAGTCTCTTCCAGTACCCTCCAGTCCCGGACCTGGTGTACAACGGAGGGAGAGGTAAACGTTATGTCCACCACCGAACCCCCATTTCGTCGCACACACGTGTGCGCGGCTCCCCTATTGAGAAGGGCCAGCCCTGTGTCGATGGCCCACTCCTCCACTGCCCGCCCCCGTGCGTCAGTTGCGGGATTGCCCCAAAACCGTGATTTGGCGTTGAGATCACCCATCACCACCACTTTTTGTGGCGTTGCCCTCCTGATTATCGGACTCAAGGTGTCAAGAAACACCTCGAAATCCGATAACGGTTTGTTTGGGGAGAAGTACACACCGACAATAGTGTACTCTCCCCACGATACGGAGATGTATCCCGAGCCTCTTTCCTTTATAACGAGAGAGGGATGAGCACCCGGCCTCGTCACAATGGCAACCGAGCCATCAAGGTCCCCGGCCCAATGGGGCAGATCGGGAACGAAATATGGCTCTGCTGCTACCGCCAAATCAATCAACCACTCTGCCATTGAGTGCACAAGAAGGTCTTGTGCACCGGCACAGTGGTTGATGTTACTCTGGAGGAAGTTACATTGGCGGTGTACACTCATTGTGTTTCCATTGTAACCTCCTCCTGAGCCGGCTGGCTTCCCTCAGCGGGAGTGGCGGTCCGGGTCCAGGGGACAGCCTTGCCCTTCACTGGAGGTGGGTTACACTTCCGACCCCCCATAACATGGCCGTGTGGCCTTCCCGCATCTTGACAGATTGCACATCGTGGCTGCGCCGTGCAATCAGCTGTTTTGTGACCCGTGCGACCGCATCGGAAGCACAGGTTGCCCCTGTCGCAAGCAGAGGGGCATGTTGGGCGAGTGTGCCCCAGACCCATGCACTTAAAACAGCGTAGGGGTCGGTCCTCCAGGATGCGTACATGCCCCGAGCTCCATCCTATACGAAGCCGACCACCCTCCTTGATCTTCTTCGCCGCCGCCACTGGGCATTGTAGGTGAACAGCAAATAATCCATCTGGACAGATGCGTATATCTCCCACATTGACCGACTCCGCAGGGCAGCCGCCTTTGGTTGCTACTGCGGCCTGGACCTCCTCTCTGAGGATGGAGTCATCGAGTTCCGAAATGCGTACGTCGACGCATTTGATGGGTCTCGAGACTTTGGCCACCTCAGAGAGCACCTCACGGAGCTTTCCCGCGAGCTGGTCCGCCTTCGTACCACTCTGGGTTCCAGGGAGCTCGAGAACTCTTGCTCCTGTCGCGGCTGTCCGCATTTTCATAGTGCCAATGCCAAGTTCCGAGAGGGCATCCGACCCAATGCGGTTCCTCGCTTGAGTGAGGACGTCCTTATATGTCACCCCTCTCTCTACTGCTTCCGGCTGCAGGGTGATAACTACAGCTGAAGAGCGAGGAGGGGTGAGTTTGGCCTTCTTTGTGGCCTTGGTTACCTTCGGTGCCGTTTGCTTTGGCACATTAGCCCTAGCAGCAGGTTTAGGTGCGCTGGTCCTAACAGTCGGCTTCGGGGCACTTCCTTGGGCGTTAGGGGACGTCTGGGAGGGCTTGTTGGTCGAGGGCGAGGACTTCTTCCCCTTCCCCTTTCCTTTTCCCCTTGCTTTCCCCTTACCATTTCGGGCCACCGTGGTCCATGCTTCATCCGTCTCATTGGCATTGCTGGTAGATTGTGCAGGTTCCTGAGAGGAAGCCTGTGAACTCGCCAGTGGCCTAGCTACTTGGACTGCCAGAGGAGGATTACCCTTCTCCTTTCGGACCACTGTTGCCCAATTTTCCATCATGTTGGCGGTACTGGTTGATGGTACAGGCTCTTGAGAGGGAACCTGTGATCTCATCGGCGGCCCGGCCACTCGTGGTCCGGCAGGTTTAGACGCCTTCTTTCCGGCTACTTTGGCGTCGGCCGCGAGTGAGGGACGTGCACGGTGTACGCGCTCTCCGTCGATCTTAGCGTCAATCATGGCTCCCACAGTGAGCACGATACGTCGCTCCATCTCTTCAATTAGGGCTTTCCACTCCCCATTCGGGAAGGAACTATTTGACTCTTGCGCAGGAGGAGGGGTCTTCCTACCCCTCTCAGAGTAATCTCTGCGAAGCGCCTTTAGCTCCACTTCATTAAGTTCGAGGCGATGCCTCAGCTGCATGACCTCTCGCTGGTACCTGCTAGCTTCCTCACTCATCGTGCGACGCGTAAGGCTGTCCACGATATCCTGAAGGTCCACTGTTGATTTATTAATGTCCCGTTGAAAGGTACCCTTCAGGTTGCCAGACTTTTTAGCGATAAGTGCCACTCTAGCCAGTCTTTCGCCCGCCTTGGCCCGCAGTTCTTCGGCGCCTAATGCCTCTATATTACCCATGTCACTGAAGTGGGCCTCCTCGGGGACGGCCGATTCCTTGCGGAATTTTTGTTTCGCTAGCACTTGGCTAAATTCAGCCTCAACAGCAGTTTTTGGCTTGACTTGCCGCTTTTTGGTGGTTTTGGCTCGGTTGAGCACCACAGCAGGGGTCTTGAAGCCATCGAGAGTGACGGTTGACCTCTTTGACCTCCTCACAGTTTGCTCAGTCTCTGTTTCTGAGCCCGAATCCATTTCGGAGAACGGTCTCTTATGAGATGTATCCGAAGCCGCGGAAAGCGAAATAACTGACTCAGTGTCAGACATCGCTGAAGACTTAAATTTTTTTACAGAACGCACACAAAACACGGGAGACGCACGAACTCTGGAACCCACTCAACCTGCAACTGGAGAAGTCCTCGACAGTCAGGGAGCTGGGAAGAACAGAAAAACGCACGATCACAAACAAGAATAGACTTTCAAAATCACCTTCTGCACAGTGCACTTTAGCCGCCGGCCTGCCACTCCGTTACGGTGGACAGGCGCGACGTTTCCAGGGGACACGACGAGGACGTAAGCACTGTGGGGGGGTCCCCCAACCTTACCCAAAACCTAACCTAACCTCAAACCTAACCCAAACCCAAACCTAACCTAACCCAAAACCTAACCTAACACAAAACCTAACCTTACACAAAACTTAACCTAACACAAGACCTAACATAACCAAAAGCCTAGCCTAACCCACAACCTAACCTAACACAAAACCTAAAACAAAACCTAACCTAACCAAAAACCTGACCAAACCCAATATCTAACCTAACCTAACCTAACACAAAACCTAACCTAACCCAACACCAAACCTAATTCAAAACCTAAACTAACCAAAACCTAACCATCCACTAAACTTAACCTAAACCACAACTTTACCTAACCCGAAACCTAATCTAAACCAAAGCTTAACCCATCCAAACCTAACACAAAACGTAACCTAACCCAGAACCTAACCTAACCTAACACAAAACCTATCCAAACCAAAAACCTAACCTAACCCAATATCTAACTTAATCTAACACAAAACGTAACATAACCCAAAACCTTACCTAACCTCAAACCTAACCTAATCCAAAACCTAACCAAATCTAATACAAAACCTAACCTAACACAAAAATTAACCTAACACAAGACTTAACATAACCAAAAGCCTAACCTAACCCACAACCTGACCTAACACAAAACCTAAACCAAAACCTAACTTAACCAAAAACCTGTCCAAACCCAACCTATCCTAGTGCGTGGTGGCCCGCAATAAAGGTACGACTGGCAGAAGAAGAGTGTCCCGCCAATATCAGGAGAATCGTTGATAGCTACCTAGAAGATCGAAAGGTAAATGTCAGGTTTGCCGGGGAAGAATATTCCAAGGATACAAATAAAGGGTGCGTGCAGGGCTCCATTGGTGGTCCAATCCTATGGAACCTTCTCTTGGACTCACTCCTGAGAGGATTGGAACGGAGAGGTGAGTACTGTCAGGCATTTGCGGACGATATCACTCTAGTTTTTGTTGGCGACACATCGACTGAGCTGCAAAGATAGGCCAATAATGCTCTCGACTATGTTCGGGGGTGGGGTATCGTAAATAAGTTGAATTTCGCACCGCACAAAACGAACGCTATGATCATCACCAAGAAACTTAAATATGACATGCCTCTCCTGAGCATGGGTGGGGTCGACATTGGCTTGTCTAAAGAAATCAAGATCCTGGGGCTCACGATTGATGATAAATTAACGTTCAATAGCCACACTAAAAACGTCTGCACCAAAGCGGTAAACATCTATAAGCAGCTCTCGAGAGCCGCCAGGATAAGCTGGGGTCTCCATCCCGAAGTAATCCGCACAATCTACACGGCCACGCTGGAGCCAGTCATAATGTACGCCGCCAGCGTCTGACACTAAACTTAACCTAAACCATAACCTTACTTAACCCAAAACCTAATCTAAACCAAAGCCAAACCTATCCTAACCTAACACAAAACCTAAACTAACCTAACCTAACCCAAAAACCTAACCTTACACTAAACTTAACGTAAACGATAACCTTACTTAAACCAAAACCTAATCTAAACCAAAGCTTAACCTATCCTAACCTAACACAAAATGTAACCTAACCCAGAACCTAACCTAACCTAACACAAAACCTATCCTAACCAAAAACCTGACCTAACCCAAAATCTAACTTAATCTAACACAAAACCTAACCTTACCCAAAACCTAACCTAACCTCAAACCTAACCTAAACCCAAACCTAACCTAACCCAAAACCTAACCTAACACAAAACCTAACCTTACACAAAACTTAACCTAACACAAGACCTAACATAACCAAAAGCCTAGCCTAACCCACAACCTAACCTAACACAAAACCTAAACCAAAACCTAACCTAACCAAAAACCTGACCAAACCCAATATCTAACCTAACCTAACCTAACACAAAACCTAACCTAACCCAACACCAAACCTAATTCAAAACCTCAACTAACCAAAACCTAACCATACACTAAACTTAACCTAAACCACAACTTTACCTAACCCGAAACCTAATCTAAACCAAAGCTTAACCCATCCAAACCTAACACAAAACGTAACCTAACCCAGAACCTAACCTAACCTAACACAAAACCTATCCAAACCAAAAACCTAACCTAACCCAATATCTAACTTAATCTAACACAAAACGTAACATAACCCAAAACCTAACCTAACCTCAAACCTAACCTAATCCAACACCTAACCTAACACAAAACCTAACCTACTCTAATACAAAACCTAACCTAACACAAAAATTAACATAACACAAGACCTAACATAACCAAAAGCCTAACCTAACCCACAACCTGACCTAACACAAAACCTAAACCAAAACCTAACCTAACCAAAAACCTGACCAAACCCAATATATAACCTAACCAAACACAAAACTTAACCTAACACAAAAGCAAACCCAATGCCAAACCTAACCTAACCTCTTCGCTTGGATGTGAACCCGTGTGACAGAAATGGCAACATCAATCAGCTCGGATAGCCACACATGTGACAGAAACATAACCCAAAACCTAACCTAATCCAAAACCTAACCTAAGCCAAAACAATCTAATCTAACACAAAACCTAACACAAAACTTAACCTTACACAAGACCTAACATAACCAAAAGCCTAGCCTAACCCACAACCTAACCTAACCCACAACCTAAACCAAAACCTAAAATAACCAAAAACCTGATCAAACTCAAAATCTAACCTAACCTAACACAAAACCTTCCTAACCTAACCTAACCTCTTTGCTTGGATGTGAACACTTGTGACAGAAATAACAACATCAATCAGCTCGGATAGCCACACATGTGACAGAAACATAACCCAAAACCTAACCTAACTTCAAACCTAACCTAATCCAAAACCTAACCTAACCCAAAACAACCTAATCTAATACAAAACCTAACACAAAACTTAACCTAACACAATACCTAACATAACCAAAAGCCTAGCCTAACCCACAACCTAATCCACAACCTAACCTAACACAAAACCTGAACCAAAACCTAACCTAACCAAAAACCTGACCAAACTCAAAATCTAACCTAACCTAACACAAAACCTAATCTAACCCAAAACCAAACCTAATCCAAAACCTAACCTTACACTAAACGTAACCTAAACCAAAACCTTAATTAACCCAAAACCTAATCTAAACCAAAGCCAAACCTAACCTAACACAAAACCTTTTTTTTTTTTTTTTTTTTTTTTTTGCGTGGAGGAAACTCATTTACGAGTTCAACCAGCCGCTCCGGGGAGAGCGACTGGGATATGTGGGACTCACCTACCTGAAAAGAACAGGCAGGAATACCCACTAAAACCTCCACGGTGTACCTTCAACCGCCTTTAGCGGGGTGCCATGGGAAGTGCGTTCGCATTCATCCACAACACCCTGGCGGCCGGCTCAGCATCTGCTGTGCCTCGTCACGTGGTAGGGGCAACCAGGAACACTTGGTTGCCCCCATGTGTGCACCGTGCAATGCGTTGCTGGTCCCCCGACCCACAACGCTGGTGGCACTTAAGTTGGAGGCAGGAGGTGAACAAACCTCCTCCTTCTGCCTCCCGGCCGTCGCCGTCGAAGCGGGTCTGCGGAAGCTGTGTTTTCGCGTACCCGCTCCGCGGTCTCCTTCTGTGTAATAACGTCCTCACAGAAGGAGACCATAGCCCCCCAGGTCTTCTCACTGCGGAGCATAGCCTGAACTACACTCGGCAGGGACAAGTCACCTCCCACAATAGACACAAGTGTCCGACGCTGCTGATCCCACGCCGAGCACACCTCAAGGGTATGCTGCGCCGTGTCCTCAGCTGCACCGCACTCATGACATTGGGGAGTTTGCTCCCTTCGCGCAACTCGGTGCAGGTACCCACCGAAGCATCCGTGCCCGGTAAGCACCTGCACCATACGGAACGTCAAAATGCCGCGTCCTCTCGCGGTCCACTCCGGTAGAACCGGCGTGATCGCCTCTATAGTCCGGACTCCATAATCTGGAGACGCGAGGCTGTCAGACCACTCTCGGAGCAAGGCGGTCCTCCCTGCGAACCTGACTTGGGCGACCTCTTCCGGGGCGGTGGGATCACCCCTAGCTCTCCTCGCTGCTACGAACTGGTACACGGCTGCGAGGATCCTCGCTTCTAACTCCCAAGGGGGAGTACCGGCCAAGAGGCAAGCTGCTGCCCAGGATACCGTCCGGTATCCGCGAATCACTCTGATCGCCATAACCCGCTGCGGTCTACGCAGCTGGGCTTTGTTTTCTGACGTCAGAGCGTCCACCCAGATCGGAGCCCCGTACAGTGCCATGCTCCGCACTACGCCAGCAAAGAGCCGGCGACAGCCGAATTCCGGCCCACCCACATTAGGCAACAGCCGGCTCAAGGCCCCTGCCGTGCCAATCAGTTTTGGAGCTAGCTGGCGAAAGTGCGCAGCAAAGCCCCAGCGCCCATCGAGATGTAGCCCCAGATACTTCATCTGGGGCTTTAGTGCAATTCGCCTGGGGCTTTAGTGCAATGGCCCATGGAACAAGAGGGCCTCCGTCTTGTGGAGGCCCACTTTAAGCCCAAGAGTCCGAATACGGCCGATCACCACCGTGGTGCTCTCCTCGGCTATTGCGGCCGCCTCCCGGAAGGAGTCCCCGCGGGACACGATAAGGGTGTCATCTGCATAGCAGATGAGGCGCGTTCCCGGTGGGAGTGCGCCACGAAGCACCCAATCGTATCCCACGTTCCATAGCAGGGGACCGAGAACGGACCCCTGGGGGACTCCACATCTCACAGGATGATAGAGGATCTCTCCGTTCCTACCCACGAACATAACCTCACGATTAGTGAGGTAGTCCTCCAACAACCGTCGCAAATAGAGGGGCACTCCAAAGAACCGGAGCGCTTCCCTAATAACTGCAAAAGGCAGGCTGTTGAAGGCGTTCGCGATGTCCAGTGAGACGGCCATCGCCACCTGGCCCTCGTCGACCGCTGCCATCGTCCAGGTTTTTAACGTGGAGATGGCGTCAATCGTAGAGCGACGGGCCCGGAAACTGGGCGTCCGAGAGATTCGGCCCCGTTTCCACCATGTGCTGGACGATCCGATGGGAAATTATTCGTTCGAACAACTTTCCAGTCTCGTCCAGCAACACGATTGGCCGGTAGGCGGAGGGGGAGTCAGGAGGCCGCCCGTCCTTCCTTAGTAGAACCAATCTCCCATCTTTCCAGATCTTCGGGAACTGGCCAGCCACAAAACAGCGGCTGAAAAGTTCCCGGAGATCCTCGCCCATATTCTTCAGGGCGACCGCCAGAAGCTTGCCCGGAACCCCGTCAGGGCCAGGTGCAGTCCTCTTTGCTCTGAGGCGCAACATCACAGCACCCATCTCTCCATCACTGACGGGAGGGACTACAGCGGATTCCTCTTCATCAGTACTAGTTGAAGGAGGCATGGGGGGAGGGGTGCACTCTGGACTGTCAGGGAACAGTCCTCCCATGATATGATCCAGGAGCTGGGGCTCGAGGGTCTCCGTTAGAGGAGCCGACTTGGCCCGGAGTTTCTTTCTGGCCGTTTTGTAGGGCCGGCCCCAGGGGTCCCTGTTGAGTCCCTCAAGGAGCTCAGCCCTGGCAGCCGCCTTGGCCCGAAAGATCGCCAGCTGCAGTGACTTCTTGGCTTCGCAATAGGTCGCATACAGCTGGTCCTCTGTGGGCAAATCCCGCAATCTGCGGCGGCGGCTACGGGTGTACGCCCGATGCGTCGCAACACAGTCTATTCGGAGGTCGGTAATTTCTGCCGACCACCAGTACACAGCCCTGCGAGGCTGAAACCTTCCTGCGCGGGGCATTGACGCGTCGCAGACAGCAGTGAGCGAGTCCCGGAAATGGCCCGCAGACTCATTGACCCCATCATGAGCAGAGGCGGGGGAAATCCAGCTCTGGACTATAGCTGCCTCCTCCGCCAGTTCAGGGTCAAGGCGTCCGACAGCCCACCGCGGGAAGCGGTCCTGACGGGGGCCCACTTGGTTTTGAAGAGAGGAGATCCCAAATCGAATATACCGGTGATCCGATAGGGTCTCAGTCTCTTCCAGTACCTTCCAGTCCCGGACCTGGTGTACAACGGAGGGAGAGGTAAACGTTATGTCCACCACCGAACCCCCATTTCGTCGCACACACGTGTGCGCGGCTCCCCTATTGAGAAGGGCCAGCCCTGTGTCGATGGCCCACTCCTCCACTGCCCGCCCCCGCGCGTCAGTTGCGGGATTGCCCCAAAACCGTGATTTGGCGTTGAGATCACCCATCACCACCACTTTTTGTGGCGTTGCCCTCCTGATTATCGGACTCAAGGTATCAAGAAACACCTCGAAATCCGATAACGGTTTGTTTGGGGAGAAGTACACACCGACAATATTGTACTCTCCCCACGATACGGAGATGTATCCCGAGCCTCTTTCCTTTATAACGAGAGAGGGATGAGCACCCGGCCTCGTCACAATGGCAACCGAGCCATCAAGGTCCCCGGCCCAATGGGGCAGATCGGGAACGAAATATGGCTCTGCTGCTACCGCCAAATCAATCAACCACTCTGCCATTGAGTGCACAAGAAGGTCTTGTGCACCGGCACAGTGGTTGATGTTACTCTGGAGGAAGTTACATTGGCGGTGTACACTCATTGTGTTTCCATTGTAACCTCCTCCTGAGCCGGCTGGCTTCCCTCAGCGGGAGTGGCGGTCCGGGTCCAGGGGACAGCCTTGCCCTTCACTGGAGGTGGGTTACACTTCCGACCCCCCATAACATGGCCGTGTGGCCTTCCCGCATCTTGACAGATTGCACATCGTGGCTGCGCCGTGCAATCAGCTGTTTTGTGACCCGTGCGACCGCATCGGAAGCACAGGTTGCCCCTGTCGCAAGCAGAGGGGCATGTTGGGCGAGTGTGCCCCAGACCCATGCACTTAAAACAGCGTAGGGGTCGGTCCTCCAGGATGCGTACATGCCCCGAGCTCCATCCTATACGAAGCCGACCACCCTCCTTGATCTTCTTCGCCGCCGCCACTGGGCATTGTAGGTGAACAGCAAACAATCCATCTGGACAGATGCGTATATCTCCCACATTGACCGACTCCGCAGGGCAGCCGCCTTTGGTTGCTACTGCGGCCTGGACCTCCTCTCTGAGGATGGAGTCATCGAGTTCCGAAATGCGTACGTCGACGCATTTGATGGGTCTCGAGACTTTGGCTACCTCAGAGAGCACCTCACGGAGCTTTCCCGCGAGCTGGTCCGCCTTCGTACCACTCTGGGTTCCAGGGAGCTCGAGAACTCTTGCTCCTGTCGCGGCTGTCCGCATTTTTATAGTGCCAATGCCAAGTTCCGAGAGGGCATCCGACCCAATGCGGTTCCTCGCTTGAGTGAGGACGTCCTTATATGTCACCCCTCTCTCTACTGCTTCCGGCTGCAGGGTGATAACTACAGCTGAAGAGCGAGGGGGGGTGAGTTTGGCCTTCTTTGTGGCCTTGGTTACCTTCGGTGCCGTTTGCTTTGGCACATTAGCCCTAGCAGCAGGTTTAGGTGCGCTGGTCCTAACAGTCGGCTTCGGGGCACTTCCTTGGGCGTTAGGGGACGTCTGGGAGGGCTTGTTGGTCGAGGGCGAGGACTTCTTCCCCTTCCCCTTTCCTTTTCCCCTTGCTTTCCCCTTACCATTTCGGGCCACCGTGGTCCATGCTTCATCCGTCTCATTGGCATTGCTGGTAGATTGTGCAGGTTCCTGAGAGGAAGCCTGTGAACTCGCCAGTGGCCTATTGGACTGCCAGAGGAGGATTACCCTTCTCCTTTCGGACCACTGTGGCCCAATTTTCCATCATGTTGGCGGTACTGGTTGATGGTACAGGCTCTTGAGAGGGAACCTGTGATCTCATCGGCGGCCCGGCCACTCGTGGTTCGGCAGGTTTAGACTCCTTCTTTCCGGCTACTTTGGCGTCGGCCGCGAGTGAGGGACGTGCACGGTGTACGCGCTCTCCGTCGATCTTAGCGTCAATCATGGCTCCAACAGTGAGCACGATACGTCGCTCCATCTCTTCAATTAGGGCTTTCCACTCCCCATTCGGGAAGGAACTATTTGACTCTTGCGCAGGAGGAGGGGTCTTCCTACCCCTCTCAGAGTAATCTCTGCGAAGCGCCTTTAGCTCCACTTCATTTAGTTTGTTTGTTTGTTTGTTTGTAAACTCTTTATTGTGAAAGAACAAAGTACAATACATAAAACAAGGACAAGACATACAAGGGCGGACTTATCCCTTACGGGATCTCTTCCAGTCAACCTTAGAATTTTAAAGAGGAATTACATTGAAATATTTAGGTGGAGCAAAGGCTACAAACACGACTTATAAATCTTATAAATAACACATCTTAAATATACATATTAAAATATATAAATAAATATCAAATATAATACATACAGTAATATACATACATAAATAATATAATTATAATAATGAGCTCAGGAGCCAGGGTTGGGACTCCACAACTTTTTGAGTGAGGACTTGAAAGTGGCGAGAGAGGGACTCAACCTGACGTCGGGTGGGAGATCATTCCACAGGCGGGCGGCATGTACAGTGAACGACTTGGTGTAGGTATCCGTGCTATGGATCGAAATCGCAAGCGAAAGGTTATGGCTGGAGCGGAGTCTAGAGTTCATAGCGGTACGGAAGCTGAACCTGTCGCGAAGATACTGTGGAGCCGCAGGGTTGAACAACACATTATAAAGGAGTGTTAAGATATGTGTGTCCCTGCGTTGGCGGATAGGTAGCCAGTTCAGTTTCACACGATACTCCGATACGTGGTCATACTTCCGCAGGCCAAATATGTAACGAATACACAAATTTTGAAGTCGCTCCAGCTTAAGAACTAACTCAACAGTAGGATCTAGAAAAGCAACGTCACCGTAGTCTAGTAATGGAAGAAGGAGAGAGCGAGCAAGCAAGAGTTTAGTATGAAAAGGAAGAAAATTTTGCAGACGTTTTAGACCATGAAAGGAGGCATACATTTTTCGACTCACTTCATTGATATGCGCTGTCCAAGATAGGGTTTGGTCCATGATGATGCCTAGATTTTTCACTGTGGAGGATAGTGTTACGACAGTATTATTAAACACAAGGTTAGGCATCAACATGGTCCGGAATTTAGCAATGAAGTAAGGGCTACCAATGACAATGGCTTGCGTCTTGGCTGCGTTTATAACGAGCCCAAAGTTTTTAGACCACTCAGCAAGAGTACAAAGGTCAGCATTTGCAACACTTATAGCTTGAGAGAAGTTGGAGAGAGGGGCGGAGGTGTATATTTGAAGGTCATCTGCATGAGGCGATGCCTCAGCTGCATGACCTCTCGCTGGTACCTGCTAGCTTCCTCACTCATCGTGCGATGCGTAAGGCTGTCCACGATATCCTGAAGGTCCACTGTTGATTTATTAATGTCCCGTTGAAAGGTACCCTTCAGGTTGCCAGACTTTTTAGCGATAAGTGCCACTCTAGCCAGTCTTTCGCCCGCCTTGGCCCGCAGTTCTTCGGCGCCTAATGCCTCTATATTGCCCATGTCACTGAAGTGGGCCTCCTCGGGGACGGCCGATTCCTTGCGGAATTTTTGTTTCGCTAGCACTTGGCTAAATTCAGCCTCAACAGCAGTTTTTGGCTTGACTTGCCGCTTTTTGGTGGTTTTGGCTCGGTTGAGCACCACAGCAGGGGTCTTGAAGCCATCGAGAGTGACGGTTGACCTCTTTGACCTCCTCACAGTTTGCTCAGTCTCTGTTTCTGAGCCCGAATCCATTTCGGAGAACGGTCTCTTATGAGATGTATCCGAAGCCGCGGAAAGCGAAATAACTGACTCAGTGTCAGACATCGCTGAAGACTTAAAATTTTACAGAACGCACACAAAACACGGGAGACGCACGAACTCTGGGACCCACTCAACCTGCAACTGGAGAAGTCCTCGACAGTCAGGGAGCTGGGAAGAACAGAAAAACGCACGATCACAAACAAGAATAGACTTTCAAAATCACCTTCTGCACAGTGCACTTTAGCCGCCGGCCTGCCACTCCGTTACGGTGGACAGGCGCGACGTTTCCAGGGGACACGACGAGGACGTAAGCACTGTGGGGGGGGTCCCCCAACCTAACACAAAACCTAACCTAACCTAACCTAACCCAAAACCTAACCTAACCCAAAACCTAACCTAACCCAAAACCTAACCTTACACTAAACTTAACGTAAACCATAACCTTATTTAAACCAAAACCTAATCTAAACCAAAGCTTAACCTATCCTAACCTAACACAAAACGTAACCTAACCCAGAACCTAACCTAACCTAACACAAAACCTATCCTAACCAAAAACCTAAACTAACCCAAAATCTAACTTAATCTAACACAAAACCTAACCTAACCCAAAACCTAACCTAACCCAAAACCTAACCTAACCTCAAACCTAACCTAAACCTAAACCTAACCTAACCCAAAACCTAACCTAACCTAACCTAACCTAACCTTACACAAAACTTAACCTAACACAAGACCTAACATAACCAAAAGCCTAGCCTAACCAAAAACCTAACCTAACACAAAACGTAACCTAACCCAGAACCTAACCTAACCTAACACAAAACCTATCCAAACCAAAAACCTAACCTAACCCAATATCTAACTTAATCTAACACAAAACGTAACATAACCCAAAACCTTACCTAACCTCAAACCTAACCTAATCCAAAACCTAACCAAATCTAATACAAAACCTAACCTAACACAAAAATTAACCTAACACAAGACTTAACATAACCAAAAGCCTAACCTAACCCACAACCTGACCTAACACAAAATCTAAACCAAAACCTAACTTAACCAAAAACCTGTCCAAACCCAACCTATCCTAGTGCGTGGTGGCCCGCAATAAAGGTACGACTGGCAGAAGAAGAGTGTCCCGCCAATATCAGGAGAATCGTTGATAGCTACCTAGAAGATCGAAAGGTAAATGTCAGGTTTGCCGGGGAAGAATATTCCAAGGATACAAATAAAGGGTGCGTGCAGGGCTCCATTGGTGGTCCAATCCTATGGAACCTTCTCTTGGACTCACTCCTGAGAGGATTGGAACGGAGAGGTGACTACTGTCAGGCATTTGCGGACGATATCACTCTAGTTTTTGTTGGCGTCACATCGACTGAGCTGCAAAGACAGGCCAATGATGCTCTCGACTATGTTCGGGGGTGGGGTATCGTAAATAAGTTGAATTTCGCACCGCACAAAACGAACGCTATGATCATCACCAAGAAACTTAAATATGACATGCCTCTCCTGAGCATGGGTGGGGTCGACATTGGCTTGTCTAAAGAAATCAAGATCCTGGGGCTCACGATTGATGATAAATTAACGTTCAATAGCCACACTAAAAACTTCTGCACCAAAGCGGTAAACATCTATAAGCAGCTCTCGAGAGCCGCCAGGATAAGCTGGGGTCTCCATCCCGAAGTAATCCGCACAATCTACACGGCCACGCTGGAGCCAGTCATAATGTACGCCGCCAGCGTCTGGGCACCGGCAACTAGAAAATTGGGGATCCAAAAACGATTAAACGAGGTCCAGAGAGGCTTTGCCCAAAAACTAACTAAAGCCTACAGAACTGTGTCTCTGAATTTGGCCCTAGTGCTCGCAGGTGTACTCCCGCTCGATATAAGGATTCAAGAAACAGCCGCTCTGTATCTGGAAAAAAGAGGATTGTCACGACAGTTGTTGGGAGATAGGGAAGTAGAGCGGAGGGCAGCGTTTGCAGACATGGTACACCCAGCGGAACATATGAACCTGGAGTTCATGAGCCTGATAGACCAACCTCAGGTGGATAATAGCACCAAACAAGATATCCAAATATACACGGATGGCAGCAAGATTGAGGGTCAGGTCGGTGCAGCATTGTCCCTGTGGAACAATGATGCTGAGACTAAAGCTCTCAAACTAAAGCTGTCATCATACTGCACGGTATATCAGGCGGAACTTTTGGCCGTATGCAAAGCTACCAAAGAGATACTCAAGCGCAAGGAGTCGAGCTTTGGAATATACAGCGACTCAAGGTCTGCCCTAGAAACTGTTATGGACCAACGTTCACTCCATCCTCTAGCAGTTGAAACGCGGGCCAACTTAAAGACTATAATAGCCCAGAAAAAAGTTGTCACATTATTCTGGATAAAAGCTCACGCTGGATTCCCAGGGAACGAACGTGCCGATCAACTGGCTAAAGAAGCCGCTCTAAATAGTAAAAAGAAACCAGACTACGACCTTTGCCCGATTTCATACGTCAAGCGGCAAATCCGCGAGAGGTCGCTTGATGAATGGAATCAAAGGTACGTGTTAGGAGAGACAGCTTCTGTTACAAAAATGTTTTTTCCAGATGCAATCGTAGCGCACAAAATTGTTCGAAAGTTCGAGTGTAACAGCGTTATGACTCAGGTGATGACGGGACACGGTGGGTTCTCAGAATACTTGACAAGGTTCAAGTGTAAGGAGAACCCATCGTGTATCTGTGGACCAGATTCAATTGAGACAGTGTCACATATACTATTAGATTGCCCTGTATATGATTATGAGAGAATGAAGGTAGAGACGCTAATCAATACAAAATTAAGTAAAGATAATTTAAACGAAATAATGAGAGTAGATGACTACAGAAATGACTTTATGGTATATTGTACTAAAATAGCATGTAAGGTAATTGATAGAAATAAGTAGATGTATTAAATATGTGTTTATATGTATATTGATGTATATGTAGTAAAGCATAAATATAATTAAAGTAAGCAAATATATAGATAAGTACAATAACAATGAGTCAGATAAAACTACCCAACAAATATTAATATAGAACAGGATATGTATTAGAATAAGGATTAAAAAAAAAATAGCTACAAAAATATAAAAATGCAGTTGGGGGTTTTTAGTCAGTAAGAGTCTGACACTACCTGTGTTCCCCAGGTGTCCATGAGGATTTTCCTACAGCTGCAAAAAAAAAGAAATAGATTTAAAAAAACAAGATTAATTTGCAAACAAGATCTCTGAAAAATTGACAGAGGAATCAGAAAAAAAAAAAAAAAAAAAAAAAACCTAACACAAAACCTAACCTTACACTAAACTTAACCTAAACCATAACCTTACTTAACCCAAAAACTAATCTATACCAAAGCTTAACCTATCCTTACCTAACACAAAACTTAACCTAACCCAGAAACTAACCTAACCTAACACAAAACCTATCCTAACCAAAAACATAACCTAACCTAACCTAACCAGGAAGTTCAAATTGCACTCTGCATACTCTGTCTTTCAGGCCGAAATGCTTGCCATTTGGGAGAGCTGCAGGTGGATCCGTCTCCGTGGCGTACCTAGCGCTATCATATTCTCGGACAGTAGATCTGCACTTCAGGAACTGTCAAACGCTGAAAGTAAATGCGCTCTGGCCGTGCGATGCCATAGGGAATTACATATGTGTAAGCAAATGGATCAGACCGTCCGCCTGTGTTGGGTTCGCGGACACACTGGCGTCGTAGGAAATGAGGCTGCGGATGCGGCGGCTAAGTTGGCGGCATCCATGCATCGAACTCCGCACTTCACCCGGTTCCCAATGAGCTATGTGCGAAACGAGTATAAGGGTCTCGGTTTCGTCGAGCGTAGGGCTTTTTACGAGCAAGATGGAAAATGTAGTTACACCAAGTCCCTGTGCCCTACCTACGACGATCTCCACTCCGCGGTTCAGACTCTCGGTGTCTCCTTTGCACTCACTCAATATCTGACTGGTCACGGTTTTCACAAGGCATACCTCAAGCGCTTCACTATCACCAATGATGACTTGTGCCCGTGTGATGGCACTATTATTCAGACGTTTGACCATCTCATTCAGTCCTGTCCTGAATTTTCTAAATGGCGGACGCCACATGAGCATGCCTGCGCTGTTTTGAACGTAAACCCCTATAGTATATCTGAAATTACTACCAAGGACAATGTAATATGTACCTTTAAAGGTCTGTTAGAGAATATAGTCCGTGGACTAAAGAACTTTAATAAGACTTAGGTGTCTGTTTGGCGCGCGACTGTATATAATGTATATTTGGTAATATGTTTAGTGTATTAATAATATGTTTTATACTAGTGTAGTATAAGGAAAAAGAAAGTAGAAAACAGGAAAAATGAAAAAAAAAAAAAAAAAAAAAAAGAAACAACAAAAGAGAAAAAACCAAAACAAAAAAAAAAAAAATATATTATATAAGCCATAGCCATAAGAATTGTAAGTAGTTAATAGTTAAGTTGATATATTATATGTCTGTTATTGTAACACTTACTTTAATTAATTTTAAAACTTTGTATAAATTGTGTTTAATTCACTTTGTTATCTCATAATGTTCAAGTATCGCTGTTGATACATTTTCGGTACAACAGATTTTTTTGTTTTATAATTATTTTAGGAAAAAATAGTCAACTAACAGATGAAAACATGTATGTAAGTAGTAGGTGGTGATGAGAAGTTCTAGTGATTATTGAGTTGTTTTGTTAAATTAATAAGTATTGCTTTTGTTACGTATGAAAGATAGGGTAGAACATTAAAATCTATAAAAAATCTATATAATCTATATCTATATAATCTATATAAATTAATTATACATATATAATTATCTATATATATTTGTACACATTATAATTATATATACTTATATACTTTTATAAAATCTTCAACTTGTTTTCCAATGTCACTCAATTTAACTTTTAAACAAAAACACAAATAATAAAAGTTAAATCACTTAAGAATCGTGAGTTTGTATACCGTTAGCAAACTTGCGATTCTTCACTGATTATAGAAAAAAAAAACCTAACCTAACCTAACACAAAACCTAACCTAACCCAAAACCAAACCTAATTCAAAACCTAACCTAACCCAAAACCTAACTATACACTAAACTTAACCTAAACCACAACTTTACCTAAGCCAAAACCTAATCTTAACCAAAGCTTAACCTATCCTAACCTAACACAAAACGTAACCTAACCCAGAACCTAACCTAACCTAACACAAATCTTATCCAAACCAAAAACCTAACCTAACCCAATATCTAACTTAATCTAACACAAAACGTAACATAACCCAAAACCTAACCTAACCTTAAACCTAACCTAATCCAAAACCTAACCTAACCCAAAACCTAATCTAACACAAAACCTAACCTAACACAAAACTTAACCAAACACAAGACCTAATTGAGTTATCCAAATGCCTAGCCTAACCCACAAACTAACCTAACACAAAACCTAAACCAAAACCTAACCTAATCAAAAACCTAACCTAATCAAAAACCTGACCAAACCCAATATCTAACCTAACCTAACACAAAACGTAACCTAACCCAGAACCTAACCTAAACTAAAACAAAACCTATCCTAATCAAAAACCTAACCTTAAACTAAACTTAACCTAAACCATAACCTTACTTAACCCAAAACCTAATCTAAACCAAAGCTTAACCTCTCCAAACCTAACAAAAAACGTAACCTAACGCAGAACCTAACCTATCCTAACACAAAACCTATCCGAACCAAAAACATAACCTAACCCAATATCTAACTTAATCAAACACAAAACCTAACCTAACCCAAAACCTAACCTAACCCAAAACCTAACCTAAATCAAAGCTTAACCTATCCTAACCTAACACAAAACCTAACCTAAACTAACCTAACCTAACCCAAAACCTAACCTTACACTAAACTTAACCTAAACCATAACCTTACTTAACCCAAAACCTAATCTATACCAGCTTAACCTATCTTAACCTTACACAAAACTTAACCTAACCCAGAAACTAACCTAACCTAACATAAAACCTATCCTAACCAAAACACTAACCTAACCCAATAACTAACTTAATCTAACACAAAACCTAACCTAACCCAAAACCTAATCTAACCCAAAACCAGACCTAACCTCAAACCTAACCTTAACACAAACCTAACCTAACCCAAAACCTAACCTAACACAAAACCTAACCTAACACAAAACTTAACCTAACACAAGACCTAACATAACCAAAAGCCTAGCCTTACCCACAACCTAACCTAACACAAAACCTAAACCAAAACCTAACCTTCCTAAAAACCCGACCAAACCCAATATCTAACCTAACCTAACACAAAACCTAACCTAACCCAAAAACAAACCTAATTCAAAACCTAACCTAACCCAAAACCTAACTATACACTAAACTTAACCTAAACCACAACTTTACCTAAGCCAAAACCTAATCTTAACCAAAGCTTAAGCTATCCTAACCTAACACAAAACGTAACCTAACCAAACCTAACACAAAACCTATCCAAACCAAAAACCTAACTTAACCCAATATCTAACTTAATCTAACACAAAACGTAACATAACACAAAACCTAACCTAACCTCAAACCTAACCTAATCCAAAACCTAACCTAACCCAAAACATAATCTAACACAAAACCTAACCTAACACAAAACTTAACCTAACACAAATCTTAACCTAACACAAGTTCTAATTTAGTTATCCAAATGTCTAGCCTAACCCAAAACCAAACCTAACACAAAACCTAAACCAAAACCTAACGTAACCATAAACCTGACCAAACCCAATATCTAACCTAACCTAACACAAAACCTAACCTTACACTAAACTTAACCTAAACCATAATCTTATCTAATCCAAAACCTAATCTTAACCAAAGCTTAACCTATCCTAACCTAACACAAAACGTAACCTAACCCAGAACCTAACCTAAACTAACACAAATCCTATCCTAACCAAAAACCTAACCTAACCCAATATCTAACTTAATCTAACACAAAACGTAACATAACACAAAACCTAACCTATCCTCAAACCTAACCTAATCCAAAACCTAACCTAATCTAACACCAAACCTAACCGAACACAAAATTTAACCTAACACAAAACCAAATCTAATTCAAAACCTAACCTAACCCAAAACCTAACCATACACTAAACTTAACCTAAACCACAACTTTACCTAACCCAAAACCGAATCTAAATCAAAGCTTAACCTATCCTAAATTAACACAAAACGTAACCTAACCCAGAACCTAACCTAACCTAACACAAAACCTAACCAAACCAAAAACCTAACCTAACCCAATATCTAACTTAATCTAACACAAAACGTAACATAACCCAAAACCTAACCTAACCTCAAAACTAACCTAATCCAAAACCTTACCTAACCTGAAACATAATCTAACACAAAACCTAACCTAACACAAAACTTAACCTAACACAAATCTTAACCTAACACAAGACCTAATTTAGTTATCCAAATGTCTAGCCTAACGCAAAACCAAACCTAAAACAAAACCTAAACCAAAACCTTACCTAACCAAAAACCTGTCCAAACCCAATATCTAACCTAACCTAACACAAAACCTAACCTAACCCAAAACCTAACCTTACACAAAACTTAACCTAAACCATAACCTTACATAACCCAAAACCTTATCTAAACCAAAACTTAACCTATCCTAACCTAACACAAAACGTAACCTAACCCAGAACCTAACCTAAACTAACACAAATCCTATCCTAACCAAAAACCTAACCTAACCCAATATCTAACTTAATCTAACACAAAACGTAACATAACACAAAACCTAACCTAACCTCAAACCTAACCTAATCCAAAACCTAACCTAACACCAAACATAACCTAACACAAAACTTAACCTAACACAATACCTAACATAAGCAAAAGCCTAGCGTAACCCACAACCTAACCTAACACAAAACCTAAACCAAAACCTAATCTAACCAAAAACCTGAATAAACCCAATATCTAACATAACCTAACACAAAACCTAACCTAACCCAAAACCAAACCTAATCCAAAACCTAACCTAACCCAAAACCTAACCTTACACTAAACTTAACCTAAACCATAACCTTACATAACCCAAAACCTTATCTAAACCAAAACTTAACCTATCCTTACCTAACCCAGAACCTAACCTAACCTAACAAAAAACCAAATAACCTAACCCAAAACCTAACCTTACCTAAAACCGGATCTAACCCAAAATCTAAGTTAATCAATTGTAGCTGCTACAATTCAGTTTACCTACATCCAGCTTTTCCTGTTCTCAAAGGCAGCCAGCCAACCTATTCCTAGCGCTTGATTTTATGAATAAAAAATCGTTAAAGCATTAAGTAACTAAGTAAAATATTATTCGATACCAAATAAAACAAAGAAATTACGAAAACGAATTACGATAACACTTTAAACTAAAACAGTGCAGGTACCAAAGAAGTTGCTACTCAGCCACTCAGCATAATGCCCTACAAATTAAATACCTCCGAAACGAGAAGTTTGGTTTAGTAAATCAAAATCTTATTGTTATTCCTGTGTATTATTGCTGTCACACCATACTGCATGCTTACATATACAGGATGAAATTGAAATCGCGGAACAAATAACTGTGGTTTTTGCTTATGGAACTGAACAACTTTGTCAAAGAAATATTTTAATCGAAGCGAAAAAAAATTTTGACTTTCCATAGAAAGTTTGTGACGTGGGAGAGCCATGCTTCGGCACGAATGGGCCGGCTCGACCGGAGTGATACCACGGCCTCACAGAAAACCGACGTGAAGCAACGTTTGTTGTGTTTCGCCGAGTGAGTGAGGGTACCGGAGGCCCAATCCCCCCTCCCCCTCCCCATTCCCCCATCCCCCATCCCATTTCAAAGGTCGGCAACGCGCTTGTGACTCCTCCGGTGTTGCGGGTGTCCATGGGCGGCGGTAATCGCTTACCATCAGGTGATCCGTCTGCTCATTTGCCACCTATCACATAAAAAAAAAAAAAAAAAAAAAAAAAAAAGTTGGCTACCAAGGTCATCGATTTGTATGAAGAGTCCAAATATTTTTTTGCTCCGACTGAATTGATTTCTTACAGAAAGTTGTTCAGTTCCATGAGCAGAAACCACAGTTATTTGTTCCGTGATTTTAGTTTCACCCTATATTACCAACTACATATTGTACGCAGCCTATTCCCATAGAGCCCTTGCAACAGATGCAAATTATTTGTTCTGGCGCAGCGCAAAGCTTCCAAATGAACGAATGTTCGCAAAATGTGTGAACGGCAAATTAACATTTTCGACTTTATATTGTTTGAAAACCGAGCAGGCGTCGAGTTTTTCTGAAACTTTGTCGCTTGTTTTTTGTGTCGATTAGATTTTTAATTTTTTTCGTTGATTTGGCATTTACTTCTATGTTCCTTAATGAACAGAGTTAACTATGTAGATGCTTAAGCTATTATGCTTTAGCAATAAACAACAAATTGGTCTAACAAAATATACTGAAATTATTAAAACTGGGACATCTACTCATGAAAATGAACAACTTTCAATTTGCGAAAAAGGAAGGGTATCGATAAGGCTTTATTTTCGCCCCAAAATAACGTACAAAATATGTATACGATTTGATGTTTTCTTTATACATCCAGAAAGTAGACTGTATACCTGATAAGAAAACATATATATTAAAGAAAAAAAACCCTACAATTAATATGTTTTGTAAGGTACTGGTTTTTTGTAATAAAGATTTTATTTATTATTTATTCATTATTATATCATTTATATTAACTGTGGGACACTAAACTTCGGTCTAACCGTGATTTTCGTTCAAAATGATACATTTTCATTTATATTTAAAAAAAAATTATATAGAGCGCATGTGAGAAGCACTTTCTTTTTTATATTATTTTAATGCTGTTATGTTACTGTACAATATATTTAAAAATTACATTGCTTCTACCCTGCGCTCATAGATAAATACAAATGAAACCATTTTACAATTTAAAAAGATTCAATAATATTCCATTTTTTTTAATACAGAGCGCATGTAAGAAGCCCTTTCTTTTTAATATTATTGTAATGCTCTTATGTTACTGTACAAAATATTTAAAAATTACATTGCTTCCACCCTGCGCTCATAGATAAATACAAATGAAACTATTTTACAATTTAAAAAAAATTTAATAACCTTTTTTTCTATATAGAGCGCATGTAAGAAGCACTTTCTTTTTATGTTATTTTAATGTTCTTATATTACTGTACAATATATTTAAAAAAATACATTGCTTCTACCCTGCGCTTATAGATAAATGAAAATGAAACGATTTAAAAGTGAAAAAATGATCATCTTATAAATACATAAAATAAAATGGAAGTGCCACCACGGCACAAGCTTAATGTCGTTTCGTTGTTTTGACGGTGACGTGCAGGAGTGACAGAGAAAATATTTTTACATAAAGAATCGAGTGATATTTTGAGAATATAAATTCAATCTAGACATACAGCTTCTAAAATATACTTTCTTTGGATACAATGCAGTTCCTCCACTTTAATACTCTAGTACTGTCAATGCAAAGTAAGGGCAAGGCTTGTTGGTTGTTGCGCTCATATTGGCTCCGTAATCTGGTATTTCAGTAACTGCAGATATCAAGATCATAGTACCTAAAAGTCCCGTGCGACTACAATTTATTATTTGATGTTGAAGGACGTGGGAGTGACGAGAATAAACACTAAATGGGGAGTGTAGGATTAAAAATGTTGAAAAGTTTCGAAATTACCCAAATAAAGTTGATTAAATTCATGATTTCACATTTTCATAAAACCTTCCTATAATAATAATATGAACTGCAAAATATATGTTAAATGAAAATATTCTGGCATATTATTCATTCCATATTACTATTCACTTTTATGTAAACCTAATGCACATATAAGAAGTCATATCGGGGATGGGGCGAAAATAAGGCCTTATCGATACCCCTCCTTTGTAAATTACTTCATTTATTACCACGAGATTTCTATCAGTCCTCTCGAAAATAACCTCACAATATAAGTAACATAAAGTTAAGTATATACTTAAGTTAACATAAAACTTTAAAAATACATTCAATTAATGTTTATTTCCGTTGAAGGTTAATTTGCTTTACAGATTTGTAACAGATTGGTCAGATAATGTTTAAAGGTATACTTCATTCCAATCAAAAAAAAGCAAAAGGTAAACAAACATAGTATGCAGATGACATTGACATGTGTCAGATCCATAGTAAGTTTGTTTACGTTTTGCTTTTTTTTGATTGGAATGAACCATACCTAGCCAGTGTTAGTAACAGGCAATGAACTTTTAAACAGGTGAAATGTTGTAACCTCATCTGGAGGGAAAGTAACTAAATACTGGAGATAGCATATTTTACTCAAAGGAAACATTCCTTTATTTTAAAAAAGAAGTAAAACTACACTCAAAGATTTTTGAAAATACCCTTGTAACACCCAGAAATCAAACCGGCTAAAATCCGAAAAAAAAAACAACCTGTACGTTTATGGCATAAATCGATAGGGTCAGTAATAAGTATCAAATCTCTCTAACAAACATGGTAAGTTAAATGAAAGGAAAACCATGAAAACTTAACAGCTGATACAGCTGATTTAATTTTAAACATTCATTTAATTGCATCATTATATATTTTTTCCGAATTTGTCACTTCAAATAGCTGAACAGGACGGTTAATGTTTATAGCATCTTAATGTACATTTATCAAAGTAATCTCTGTTTTTGATATAAAATAACATTTCTTAAAAAATCCTTACATCAAAGAGCAGTCACCTACAGGGAGTTATTATGAATGAGCCTGCGTTTAAACGTTTCGAAATGGCAGCAAGAATCAACAAAATATCTTTCTACAACTCATTTAATCTTAAAGTAAGGGAGAAAAGGTTTATATTCCACTTTTCGAGGTGAAATTCGCAATTGGTAATGAAGAAAGGGCTTTTAAAGTTTATCCGCAACGAAAATTGAGTTGTTTTCCCCTGTTGTGGGTGCCGCGCGTTGAAAGCGTTGCGGTCGCGGTCTGCGGCATGCGGCGTAGCTACGGGCTGGTGGCGGCGGCGGCGGCGGCGGCGCGACATCTCGTCCGTCTGTACCTGACTTTATAATTTAAAACAGTACCTTATACGAAATATAATGGATCGTATGAACATGGCTTTTTAAGTTTTAAACGTACCTACTAGAAAAAGTTGTCCATCACTTATGCCTTTATAACAATTCATTAACTGACGATAAATTAAGCTTATCCGTCAGTGGCTTCGTATGTATCTCTTGAACCGATTTCATCGATCGAGCAAAATTCTAAGCTAAGGATTTAAAGTGTAATATTGAAGTTATGATTTTACGAAATAGAACTAAAGTTAACTTAGTGACTTGGCTATGGTAATTCTGCCTGTTATATTGATAAATGTAATAAATAACAAAAAAAAGGTTAATAATAAGATCTGCACTTGGCTTATGGATTATTGCTTATTGTCTAACCCGAGCTATGGAAAAAAAACCAGGCCCTGGCAGTGGGGATGCTATGAGTTATGTAACTGAATTAGCGATACTGAGATTAAACTCCACAAAAAGCGCCAGTAAAAAGAACACTGTATATAGTAACGAGAAAAATTCCAGCAAGCAACTAATCCCTTCTTCCTTGTACGTACTCGTATAAATAAGGAAAATGGATCGTCACTCCAGGTACGTAGCCAGTTTATATTTAAAAACCACCCTGAAATGCCCAAACACGAATTTATTCCTTCAAAGAGCCACTTAAACGGTTTTAGGGGGGCTCTTTGACAATTTTAATGTAGGTAACCACAAATCACTTCAAAGAAAAATAAAACTGTTTACGTATGTACGAGGTCAAAATACCTAATTTGTTTCTTGTGATTGTCAAAAGGGATCAAGTGTTCAGGAAATCACGTCAAAAGTAAAACATGAGGAGGTAATAAATTAAAATGTTTTTATTTTTTTCCCTTCAAAACCGTAGTTTACGCTTTAGAAATTTTCAATTCAATATAGACACTTAATACCATAAAAATGTGCATTATAATATGTGCGGTCTTACTGCAAATAATTAAGAATCTCTTCAATTCTTGAAGGCTCTACACGCAGGGGCGTCAACTTCATAAAAATATTGGGAATAAAAATTGATTATTTTCCTAATATTTTCTAATTACATACTAGCTTTTGCCTACGGCTTCACGCGCGTAGGTATAGGTAGTTTTTGAGATTATCGTTGAGGGATCGCAGTGCGCGAGAAGTTTGCATGGGAATGAGTTTTTTGGAATAAAAGTAACCCAAGAAAAAAAGTAACACCAGTATTTTAATTTGAAATATTGGGGGAGAGGGGCTCAGCCCCGCTGATAATGTCATCGGGGGGCTCGGGCACCCCAAGCCCTATGAAGTCGGCGCCAGTGTCTATACGTGAGCACAAGTGACGATAACTTCAACATCAGACATCCGTAACCCTCATTAAGTGAAGAAAGCACGGTTGATTGTGCCCATGATAAGAGGAAGGAGTTATTAAATGGTGTTTATCTAAGTGTCAATAGATTTAATTATACAAAAGAGCAATACATACAAAAGAGCTTGATTTGCAATCAAATGCTACAGTTTGATTCATGGTTGCCATTTTTTCCCACAGAAAACTAAACTTTTTCATTCTATTAGCAATAATCATACAGGATGTGCCATTTTAAAAGATAAAAATTTAGGATTCTCTTGGTAGATAAATAATTGGTAGAATCTTCATAAAGAATCGCAAATTTTAATGCTTACCGATTGTGACATATTATTATTCATTTTTTGTTTGTTCTTTTTTTGGTGAATTGGATAGAGTATTTCAATCCAAAATTGATCTATTTATTTATATCTATTTTGTTATAATGTGGCTCATAAAGATTTTTTCATTTAGTGCCTCCTGCGTCGGAATTGACCAACTATACCACCCTGTATTTACCTACAACATCTATTACATCTGAATACCAGCACACTAACTTTAGTTCGGCTCAGATATAAGCCACTTTTTCAACTGAATGGCCCGTGAAGTACAAAAGGAGAACTAATGCGCTACTAACTATCAATAGGGACAGAATTTATAGCCTTGCCGTCCCATCCCCTCTTTGCGAAGAAAATATTGGTCTTACGGAGTGCCCAGACTGGTTGGTGAATACCATCTTTTGTGGGAAGGAGCTGGGGCCACAATGGCTTAAGTTAAGGGAAGATGGCGGAATTTTTGTAATTGTAATTGATACACAAATAAAAGTATCACACGGCCTAAATTAGACGAACATATTTTTTTATGGCATAGGTGGCAAACGAGTAGACGGAACACCTGATGGAACCACACACATAGTGGAACTGTTGTAATTGATCCATAAAAAAAAAGTTCCACAATCCATTTTATGTATAAAAGACGTGTATGGCCGTCTTTACTAAATTGTTCTGATGAGTCAAGCACTTGATGTGACGTCAAATGGTTTAAACGAAAAAATATACTAAGGTATAAACGTTTGTTTTATCAAATTTCTGTAAATTTATTTTACAATTTTATTCACTTAACTACAACTAACTTTAATTTATACTTTTTAGTACAGTTTCCAATTAAGTCAATAATAGTTATCCACGAGTAATAATGTTATGCTGTGTTCTATATTAAGCGCCATTTCATACTTTCTGTAATGAGTCTTAACAACTGAATTGCTTTGAATCTTTGTGCATATGTATTTCTAATCGACAAAGATTTTGCTCAGAATTCGCTCAACTCTCGTCGTTTGGACCAAAACGAAATTCTCGAGAAAACTTCACGAGGATTGTAAACATGACATTGCGATCGCGAATGGCACAAAGAAGTGAATGATGTTCCAAAAAACAAGTCATTCTCATTGACAATTGGTTTATTTGTTACCAAAGTTTGTCTTGTTGCTTTTATTTTTAACAAAGTTCTGCAAAGGGGAGAGTTCACTATTTTCTTGACTTTGAGTGTATGGGAATCAATAACTATTCATTGCGTATGGTTTTCCATATCACGTATTTACTGTTTTAGGCAACTGTTTGGTTTTATCCATCACATTGCTAAGCTAAGAGAATTTACTAGAGCTGCCTAAGTAATAAATAATAATAATATCCGGGACAAATCACACACGGTCAGCTGGCCCCAAACTAGGATTCCCAGTATCTTGGGAACCAGAGACTGATATACATACACATATACATTTAAATACATACATATATAGATATTATACACCCAGACTCAGAGCAAACAATTCTGCTCATCACAGAAATGTTTTCCCTGTATGGGTATCTAACCCACGACTCTCGGATCAGAGGTCAGGATCGCTAACTACTTAGCCACCGAGTCAGTCAAAAAAGTTTATGAAAAGTGGTAAATGCTAAAATACTACATACGAAGATAAACAACTGTTCTCAGTGGCTCTAAATCTACCATTGATTGACAATAAATGATCAGTCAATAAAGTTATTTTTTATCTTATCAATAATTACAAAGGCTCACTGCAAAAATATGTTTTATAAATTAAATAATGAAATTCCTCCTGTCACAAGTTGTATGAATTTTAAAGGTGACATTTTAATCATCATAATATTCTCATAGGCGTATTCCGGTAGTAGTGTAGTCAAACTAAAAGGCCCTCCCCATTAACAACTAACATAACTTGTTAGGTATAAACACGTTCAGTTATCCCGATGACTTTGGGCTAATTGCGTCCATATTCCACAATAGCACAGCGTGACAACAAACTAACATAACTGAGTCTGGATGGACATTTCCCATTTGCCGACATTAGTTTCATATCATGATTAAACAGGAAAAGTTATTGTGTAATCTACAGCAAAAACTATATTTTATAGTAAACCTTTTCCCATCTACTTTCTAAAATTTAAAGACACTGTCTGACTGAAAATAGCCAGCCTAAACCCGTACGTATAACTAAAAGCATGACATTTTTCACAAGAATTCGTTATAATTACTTAGGAGAGCACTAAGAAGTGTTTTTTGAATGTATGTATTAGTTTGTATGAATGTTCGTCTGGTTCTAAGTACGGAAATGTTATTAAAGCTTCTGTTATTAGTAAAGGCTTAGTTTTCAAGGGATGTACATATGATCGGATCCAAAAAAAACACCGACGAGGCAGCGAGCAGTGCTCTTGTGTTATTAATTAAAAATTCTTGTTTTGATTAATAACACAACGTGTTTACGATGCGAAGAAACGATGATCGCAGCTCTTATTTTCTCCGTGAAAGTGTTATTTTTCCACCTTACCTCATAACTGAAGACAAAGTTTCCATTTATCTAAATTGGCTATTGTGAAAGTGGACAACTAGGAATAAACATTAAGGAACATAATATAACGTATAAAGTGTGACAATGGCTATGGGAATTCGATCACAAATCATCAAAATAGTCTGCATTGCGTTATGAAAAAGCCAATTTACGGATTTGAGGGACTGCATCATTCGATCTAATTGGGAAACCAAATTAAATGGTCTAGAATAAACGTATTCTCCAGTGAATTATCGAATATTTTTTTACAATAAATAAATACATAATGTTCATCAAGATTATTTTGTAAACATTATTATATATAGAAGATATTTTAGATCTATATCAAAAAAGCGGCCAAGTGCGAGTCGGACTCGCCCATGAAGGGTTCCGTAGCAGCAAGTAACATAATATAAAAGTTTTTGTAGTTCGTTGTAACTTGAATGAAAGGTAAATTGCGGTTTACGATTTATGACGTATTAAAAAAAAACTACTTACTAGATATCGTTCAAACCAATTTTCGGTGGAAGTTTGCATGGTAATGTACATCATATATTTTTTTTAGTTTTATCATTCTCTTATTTTAGAAGTTACGGGGGGGGGACACATTTTACAACTTTGGAAGTGTCTCTCGCGCAAAATTCAGTTTAGAAGAAAATGATATTAGAAACCTCAATATCATTTTTGAAGACCTATCCATAGATACCCCACACGTATAGGTTTGATGAAAAAAAATTTTTTGAGTTTCAGTTCTAAGTATGGAAGCCCCCAAAATTTATTGTTCTTTTTCTATTTTTGTGTGAAAATCTTAATGCGGTTCACAAAATACATACCAAGTTTCAACAGTATAGTTCTTATAGTTTCGGAAAAAAAGTGGCTGTGACATACGGACAGACAGACAGACAGACAGACAGACAGACAGACATGACGAATCCATAAGGGTTCCGTTTTTTGCCATTTGGCTACGGAACCCTAAAAACCATCACGAAATTGTCATGAATACATAATTAGTAACAACAATTGTGAAACCAATCTATTTACTCAAGTCCTTTCATTTACTAGACTATATTTTGCGTCGTGGGGGTTCAAGATAACCTAGTGAAAAACGAATGAAAATATCTTTAATAGATATAGTTTTATCCTATTTACTAAACATACTCGCAGGTATCACGGAACCCTAGCAAAGCCTATTTAGGTACACAGAATTTTACTATACTGCCGAAGTTGGGGGCTGTCTGGCACGAAAAGCCTGGAAATCGAGTTACCTAGCGACGCTGGTAGATGGAGGAACGGTGTTCCGTATAAACTTGTTATCTACGTCTACTGTTTTGACTTCAGTTTTAATAACAGCACGTATCTATAAATTGCTGCGATCCATTCCTTGCTCTATGACTCGCTTTTTTTATCGATAAATGATTGGCGCTACACTTTTTTTTAGTCGCTGTGTACCTGTTGCATATTAATGAACAATCGGGATCAACTAAGTGGCCAATTCTATTATAGAGAGTCCAAAAATGTTTTTTATTTTATTTCAAAAAACCATAGAATATAGTTAAACGGTAACCGATGACCAGGTGAAGGTTGCGGAATGCCACTGCATGCGGCCAGCGCAAGACCTGTCATCACGAAAATCCTTTGTTCAGCAATGTACATCTTGATGATAATGCCGATCATGATGCTTAAGTGAAAGGCGTGTCCAAAAGATGAACGTAAATAAAATTAAATAAAACAGATTAGTTTTCCCAAAAGCCCAATGTTGTGTAATCGTCTAATAGTTATGTTCTAACTATCTCTTCATTTTCTATTCACAATTTGTTCCAGTATACCAATTTAAATAAAGCTTTCCTCTCCAAAACTAACTAAAATAAAACATTCAACTCAAAAAAAAATACTTGCTCCTTTTAAGTTTCAATACTTATTGTAATGAATTTCCAACCACGCTAAATCATTCAACAGACATTCCATCACCAAGAAGATCTGCTGCAGTTTCCGCTTTAAATTGATTTGTTGCAAGCCTAGCCCCCGCCCCTGTGTTTGCTCGCTTCCGCCCGCGAGCAAGATGTTTCCTATTACAATCGTGTTTGAACTACGTTATTGAGAGTTCCTCCCGGCGCAAGAGTGCAAACAAGCGCGCTTTCTGTTTTTTAAATTAAGTGTGTTTTGATGAAACTTTTATAGATACAGGCAGGGTTTTTCAGCAAACGCTTAAGCAATTCTGTGACATGATTGCGTATTAAGATCTCTTTTGTGTTTATTTACTTTAGTTATTCCTATATAATTATCATCATCAGAAACTGGCGTCACTATATAGGGTCCTTATGAAATACCTGAAAAAAATTAACCACGGCTTCTCCTCATGAAACTGAACAACTTTCCCCAAGAAACATATACTCAATTCGCAAAAAAAAATTTGGACTTCTCATACTAATCAATCAACTAATCCGCCAATTTTGTGGGAAGTCCAACATTTTTTTGCGAACTGAGGATAGATTCCTTGGAGAAATTTGTTCAGTTTCATGAGTAGAACCCACTGTTCAATTTTTTCAGGTATTTTAGAAGGACCTTATTTTACTTTCATTCAATTTATTAAATTAAGTATTTTGTTTTATCAATCAGATTTCTGAAAGATGTTGTTACTCTTACTTCTATGAGACATAATCTTTCGCCTTGTGTTCTTTTTAAAGAAGAAGAAGAAGAATATAACACTACTGACTGGCCCAGCGAGTTTGAGCGGAACGTAGTATTTCTCAGTTCATTATATTAAATTTCTTTAGGGTCGTTCGTCAACCCCTCAAAATAGATTCGGTGTTACCATAAAAAAAACGATAGCACATATTGATACGCAATCATTCTTGTAATACTTCATCTCTTTGACTAAATAATAAATATATTTGGGAATGCCGAAACCAGTAAGGGGTGCTGACACTTTACAACACCTTTCCTAATTTTTTGAATCAAAATGACATCTAAAGTTTTGATGTAAACATTGATGTATGATTCTGAAACCACTTTAAATAAAACTAAATTACCATAATGTTTACGTTAATTATGGCTCAATGACAATGTCCTAGTTGTCTACGTAAACAACATTAACACGTTCGACGCGATGCTTAACAATGTTAATATACACAGTAATTGTCTGTCCGTCTGTCTGTAGCCGATCACCTGGTTCAGACAAGCTGACGCGGTGGTTCTATTATTTGGCTGTGGATGTGGATGCCTGTGTTGTGTTGACGGTAATGTGGGCATGCCTCACTAGTCAGGCCAAATTCGCAGTAACCATACTTATTGTTCAAACATATTACAGAGACGGTCAGCGGATATTGTTCGCGGTGAATTAAATTATTTTGAGGAATAGGCTATTTAACTAAATACAAGATGAAGCCGGTTAAAAATGTAATATACGATAATATTTTAATTAAGGGGCTCCATTTGAAGAATAGAAGCAATAAGACCGCCTACCTGTACAGTCCCATAATTATGTACTAGTTATAATTATTTTTAGTTTTTTTATGTACTAAAAAGTGTAAATAAATAAAATAAATAAATAAAAGAATTCGCTCTTTTCAATAACTATTAAACGTATTCAAACGTAACGCTACGGCAACAAAAAAATATATGTCATTCATGACTTATTCTTCTGTATTTATGTGGGAATATATTGTAGCCAATAGGATTTTTATTTTTTAGTGCCGCATTAGACGTTCACAATATTATTTTTCATGTAAGCCATATGTTTCTGATGGTACATAGGTATCTCACCATCAGAAACATAAATGAACTAATAAAAGAAAATATTTGTGGTTTTCCTAATGATTATTAAAATAAAATAATTTTATGGAAAAACTTATGAATTAGAATGGAAGGAAGAGATGTAACCCAAAAAGGCTGTATAAATAGATTTCTAGTGAAATAGCTGTTAAAAAAATTATGTACATATGAAGCCTCCCGTAAAGCTGCACATATGTATTCTGCTAATCATTCAGCCTGCACTTAGAGGCCCGGCCGCAGGCGCAGGTTGTGCAGTAATGAAGTTATCCCCTGTCCTGTCCGTTTGCGAATCAATTAGTTATTAATATAGAGTGTAATAGAGGGGGATTTCCCCTCTGACGTGCGCTAGTGATAGTACTTGTACCTATTGGTGATGTGGTGCATTTCGTCTGAATAAGGTCTATATTTCTTTATTGGTTTCTAACAGTTCCCGAAACGTTAAGTGCATTATTCCTATTCGTCTATTCCGAGTCGTAGGATTTTTTTATCAGGTAGACAAATGACGATTGACGTGTTTGACATGTGATTTTTATTGTTTATTAGGTATTGAGTGACACACACATGATTGAAGACTGACACTCAACTATTGGAATGAACTAAATGATTATAATTTATATGAATAATTTTGAGAAAATATCGTCAAATGCGTATACATATATCGTCTCTCGCACGACTAACTCTCCTATCTCATTTTTCGTAAGTTTTTAAAAACAACCCTATTTCAATAAGATAAAATCCAAACTCAAATACTCAAGGTTATGAGATAGGAGAGTCAGTCGTGCGAGGTACGATATATGAAGCCGTAGGATTTCACTTAAGTGTAAACTTAAGTTTTAAAAACGAAGAAAGGGATGTGGATGGAATAAGTTTTATTCTCTTACTTAGTTACTTATTTAGTGTTCTGTCACTGGATCTTACCCGAAGGAGGGGTGAGTCCTTAAAGAGTGGGGCATGGGGTGTCCATGTCGTGGCAAGATTATAGAATTGGTCAGATCATGAAAAAACTGCCCATATACTTGATGAGGTCTAAGTAGTTACTTAAGCACCTTGCTACATACAGTAAGGATGTCGTGGTCAAATCATGAAATAAGTGGAATATATCGTTCAGGAGCATCTGCCTACTACAAAACAGACTCAATGCAGCCTTACTTTACAATGGCTAGCTTATATGCGAATTGGCAGTCAGCAATTCCCATATAAGTTTCCTTTTTGATCAACCAGATTATTACTTCGTGAAACAAATTGTAACGAGAAAAAATGTTCAGCATTTTGTTAGTAAACTTGGCCTATCGCGGATACTGCAATGTCTTCGATCATCTCTTGGGAAAATTTTGTTTGACGCATGATTCATCACGTTGAGGAAACCAATTATAGCTTACTTGGTTATAGGTGAGTGGTGCTGTCTACTAGAGTAGGAAATTATCTTTTATCAAAGAAAACTGCCAATCTCTGAAGCAAGGAGTTTCTATTTCTGTAGCGATTGCGTTATTAGCGACATCTAGTGATGACCTTTAAAACTTCATACTAACTGTAAATTATCAGTAAGTATTGTATTCAAATATATTATACAATAAAAATATTTTAACAGTGTTTAAACTCAGTCTTGGTAAAAAGATGTCTGTTACACAGTTTAGAAGCAAAATACTTTACTTTCAATAAAAATACTGATTATTTCCATAGCGCCATCTAGTTTCAATAAATCTGAAACTATCTGGTGCCATCTAGTTTAACGACAATATTCTCATGTTATGGCACCTAATTGGAAATGACGCCGAAAATAGAAAGGAACTTAAAAAAACCTTCCTCCAAACCAAGGGAAATAGGATTCTGCTGTTATGTTTTTGCACGCAGATTCATATATTATATGCTGTATATGTGGTCCATAAAATAGTGTAAAACCACAATGCTCTAAAAATCTCTTACCACCATCGATATGGGAGAACACCCATATCGATGCTTACTAACAACAACCGTATTCTACGTTAAGCTAGTCCCTACTGGGAACAGAACCTGCGACTTTTTTGAGGATTACGATTTTCCATTTCATAAGTTATGACGTTTTAGGACGTTTTTTTATTTCCGCTTTGACTGAGAATTAATTTAGGCTAAATAAAATTTGTCACCAATTATTTTTACCCACAAACCACTTTGAGTTTCATTTTATTAACCATTATTAATAAGGCCATGTACAAACGAAGAGGAAACCTTTGTGAGGCGGGTTAATCACGAAGCGGACGAAGTTCAAAAGATACATTACCTCAGTGTAGTATAATTTATGCCTAAGACAAGGGAAAAATAATAAAACGACTGGCTGACACGTCCGACTTTTATTATCCTTTCTGGTGGATTAGATTGTTCCAACTTTTCTTTGGAATATGAAGTGTTATAACATAAGTAATAACTACCTACCTACTTGCGTCTTTGAAAAAATAAATTTAATTGCAGTGTGATTTTAAAGTTATACAATCTCACATATTATGAATAAAAATAAACTTATTTCTAACTTCAGCACTTACCGTATCAACTCCATATTCTCTCCTCTGTCTCTGCGGTAAGCTACGTAGTAGCATCTTACTGTATTTACTTACACCATACAAAGATAACACAGAGTACGCTCTGCATAACTTGACAAACATACATTTTGCTACCAACTTAATAATAAAACATTCAAATCTAGACTGTAATATTTGACTAAAAAGGTTGTAATTAATGAAGGTTAGCTGCAAAAAGATGTGTACAAAAGAGAGGCGTCGCAACGTGCATTTGTGTTCGTATTGTAATATGCATGAAGTCTGTAAAGTATTCAAGGAAAAATAAAAAAAATATAATTGAAGGGGCACATAATTTTATTTAATGTAGATTTTTGACTATAAGACTATTGTACGATATAATTAATAATACACAGTACTCAAACAGCATTTTGTGGAACTATAGATCTAAGAGATAAAAGAAGAGATAAGGAATCGTCATCACTTACCGTAAGGTGATGATCAATAATTAAAAAAACGCAGTATGTATCATTCTTATTACGGCAACATCTATGTATATTCAAGACAATTAAGTGATATGTTTTTATTAAGAACTCCACACACGGGGGTCAAATCAGGATTTATGGAGGATATGAGGCTAATAGACAGCCTCAATGTCAGAAGTTTTCTACCACTTTACACCATTTTCCATCGGTGAGAAATTCTATGTATCCGCCCGGAGACCTTACAGTAAATGATCTCGAGGAAAAAGGAAAAGAAAGAATAAAGAACCTTGTATTCTTATCAGTTTAACCCTCGATGCATCCAACGGAACCCGTTAAAACGCGGAAGAGAGTGTTAAACCTAAATCGAAAACCCTCGAGCACACTGACCCTTGTCAGAGGGCCAGTCGTCATTTCACGGGTATCTTGCTCACTGGCCAATTACTACAAGATTCACCTCCAACCACTATAACTTGACTCCATCACCCCTGATGAACCTGAAACCATCGAACCAATAGACTAAGAACCACCCAATGCGCAGGTCTTTGTAAACTGGTCAGTCGTATGTACCAAGTGTTTGGTCGAATGCTCGGATTGATTGGCCCGCCTTCACTTGTACGGAACAGTTTCGATAATGAAGCAATTGTGGATACAGACCGTATTGAGATGAGCTCGGATGTTGGTCGACCCTATTAGACATTGTAATCAATGCTGATTAACACCGTAATTGGATTTGTACAGGATAGGGTCTGACTTAACCACAAAAAAAAAATGGTTCATTCGAAACATACCAGAGATACTTATAAAGGTTTCTACTAGTTGCAAGACTCATTGAAAGGAGCTTCTATGCACAGTAATGAACATCTTTTGTTCTAAAACTTTAGTAAAATTTAAAGAAAATGAACTCTTCATGCAAATTCATGAGATGATTTCAGTAAATGTGTTCAGGTAATGAATGAAATTTACAGTTAGATCTTACACTTATTTTTTCGCACTGTGTATTAAAATGCACACAAATGCTTCAATTATTTATACATAACAAAAAAAAACATTTTCATATCTATATCACTTTTACACTAGACAGAGCATACATGAGCTTTTCATTTCTCTGTATTTTCCGAAAAAAGTTTGTATAGAATAGTATCAAAAAGACGAAAATAAGTATGAACAAAAAAAAACAAGATCACACTGAATTTGTTCAACTGAGCGAGGAACCAATAGCTCGGAACGCAAGGAAATAACTCGGAAAACTTGTAAATTCTTTTAAAAGAATATCGCTCAATGCAGTTGTTATTGGAGCAGGCATTCATATTGACGCTTATTGTAGCAAACTGCATCATTTCTCATTTTGAATTCGCTTAGTAGGTCTCTTCGTTTTATAGACTTGGAAAGCGAGCCGAAAAGTTTTATTTTTTGCATTCAGATACAAATTTTCCTGTTTGCTGTTATTTTGCTGTTTTCCTTCGGTTTGAAAAACGTCTTTCGTGATCTTTTAGAGTTGAAGAATGTTGAAGTTTCAATAAATTCGTTTCATATTTCTTGCATAATGCATAAGTAATAACTAGGTCGTGGTCCTATGTAGGCAGTAGAAAACTTAAAAGCTTGTTACTGCACGAAATTTCAAATCGTTTGAAAATATTTGAAAGCTTTACGTGCATGACTAAAACGTAGTGATAAGATACTCCTAGTGCATGAACTGTTATGACAATACGATCATAAATTTCATATTCTGAAATATTTGATACCTTTGTTTTTTGCCAGGAGTTTATCTGTAAATCATCGAATCTAAATTATTTGCTGCTCTAATTTTATGAACTATTTTGTTCGTGATAATATACTTACTTGTTCATTATATTCTGCAACTCTACCTACATACTAAGAAGCAACTAATTAGGCATTAAACTGAACAAACTTCCGTTAAGCATTATATTATACTATAATACTATAAAAAAATCTGAACTGCTTCCCCATATAAAAATGTTTTAGGGACAGTGCAATTGTTGCGTGAGATAGACAGTCGGCATTGAAAAGGCTTGCCTGGAAACTAAACCAGGGCCCCTGCTCATAACACTGAACAACTTTCCTGAGAGAGCCAGTATTGAAATCTTATAAAAAGTTGACATTTCGTACAAATCAGTCAGCTGATCAGACAATTTTGTATCGGAGTCAACATATTTTTGAGCATTCATTGTGGGTTCCTTTGGAAAAGTTTTCCAGTGTGATATGTATTTAAGTCACCGTAAAACGATGAATATGTTTTACACCGCCCTCTAGATATTTATACCATCAAATGACGGTTCCAAAACAAGTCTATATTTTCTTGAAAAGAGTTTGTCCCTGAGATTTTCCAATAGGCTTACGCGTTGTCAGGTACCAAAATATTGTTTATCTATTTCAAAAGTCACCGTATATTATACTGGCACAGGACATACTATAAACAACGAGTAGATAGCACTAAAAGCTGCGTTAGACACAATAACATTGCGCTATAACCGTTAAGGGGTGAATAGTGGCTGACACCTCTTGTTTGTCCAGCGGTAACAAGTTTGCACTGCCTTCGTTAGCTGTGACAGACAGACGGACAAAATATTGTGATAGGGTACAGGTAGAAGGGAATATAGGTATGTGAGCAAATATTTAGATAAGTGTTTGTTATAATCGACAGAAAAAACATACAGGGTTATTTGATTAATTAATCCGAAACCTCTAGGATGGTGATTCTACACATATAATGAATGAACAATTTTTGTTCGACAACTTCAAAGAAATGTGTACTTTTCGTATACACTTGGCTCATCAGTTAAACTATTTGTATGAAATTTTCAAATTATTTTTTGCGATTCCAGCAAAATTGTAGAAAAAATATGGAGTGGAAGCCTCAATTAACAGATTCTACACCTATTTTGTTACACCAGACATTATTTTTTCCATAATTATACCCTCTTTTTTTAATCATTACGTGATAAAGACATATTTCTGCAAAGTTCAGTAAGTTTCACGTTTGTCCTTGTTGGTTTTCGTATATAGTTATTCTCATTAAAATATTATTGTGCATAAAATATTCTATGAATAAAAAATAGAAGGCTTGATTAACTTCACCATATTGCCCCATCAATACCGCGGTGAACGCGGATCTGCGCTAGCTCCAAGCTAGCGACTGGCAAGAAATCGCACAAGACAGAGAGTACTGAGACCAGTGGCGACTTCAATATTACCTAGTCTATGGGCCATAGCTATAGACTATGGCCAAGACACACTTTGAGTCGCTGAGTTAGCGGAGTAAGTAGTAAGTAAGTAAGTAAGTAAGATTAACATCCGGAAATATCTAATAACAATTTTATTTATCGACGGGGAAGTGCTAACAACTCCTAACTTACAAAGTTTATAAAACTTAGTTAGAATCTATTTTCAGCAAAAAATAATCAGGTTGTGATGGACCTTCATATAGGAGATATTTCCCCGGTGCCTAGCTACATCAGTTTTGCGAATTTTAACTTAATTAATATACCAGTAGACGCGCAAATTCATTCTCTATCGAACTGCATTCATAAGTCGTTTTCATAAAAAATGTAAGTTAGGAGTTGTAAGCACTTCCCCGTCGTTATGACTTTCGCAGCAGGGAAAATGAAAAAATATATATTTAATAACCATCAAGTACTTATTTTATTTAAAAACAAAGACAAAGAAAAACAAATAATCAGTAATGAAATGAAGGCGAAGGTGAACACGAAACAAAACAAGAACAAAGCAAAAATTGTGCACCAGACTTCGCGTCGCGTCGTGCCTATTCCGAACTCAGTAGGTACTCGATAAAATGCAGCAGTTGAAATTTTTGCCCAGACTTTTTATCGTTTTATTCTTATGCAAAAAGCAGGGGTGCAGGAGGAATAATTGGTTTTGTGACCGTGCTGTGAGAATTTATTAAATAAAATCGAAAGTTAGCTTGCTTTTAAAACTAAGGTTTGACATTATTACCGGGAACAAAATAGGTAGTTACAGGTTAGTAAAATATTAAAGTTTTACAGAGTTTAAAAAAAGTGCGTTTGAAATTTTAAGGGGTTACTCAGAATCAAGTATAGAACTAAGGAAAGTTATTGAAAAATCTGCTCTTCATTTTTTTTTCAGATTCTCATACTAAATCTGTATAGTGAATCAAGAATTTGTATGAAAAAAAATTAAGGGCCGATTTTGTACTATATTTTTCCTGGATTCTATACTTGATTTTGAGTAACCCCTTAAAATTTCAAATGCACTTTTTTTAACACCCTGTATAGAGTGACTGTTGATTCGTTAATTAAAAATATTTTGAAAATGGAAATGAACTTCGTGAAGGTAAATAAATGGAAATGAACAACTTGACACTTAAAAAATGTATTTGGAAACGCATAGGTACAAAACCGATCGGATAATTAAAAACTTTACAACTTACGACCTTCTGATAAAACATATGCAATAAAGATCATAGAAGTCAATATAGAAATAAAGCACCACGTGCTGAAAGTATAGCATATTATTATCTTAAAAAATAAACATTTATATAAACACCGCACAAATAAGACACAAAAAGGCATGTTTCCGCCCGGGATCGAACCGGGGGCCTTCTGCGTGTTAGGCAGATGTGATAACCGCTACACCACGGAAACTTGAGAGCAGGTGCCGAAATAAGTGACCAATTTATATCGTGCGTGCCACACGCATAAAATGACTAGAAAGTGCGAGTTGATAATTTTTTTTAAATATTATTATATTTTGATTGACTACGTCAGTCATTCTGTTATAGCTGATATAAGGATAAGATAAATTATTATTATTAGTCACAGTTATTACTTTTGTGATAATTATAGAAAAATTGATATATTATGTAGCTCATTTTATTATCAAAGGATACTATCTATCTCTGTTAGGACAATTTTTTTTATATTTGCTTATTAATTATCTCCTTAGTCACAGAATACTTTATAGTGCTTGACCCTGTATTTAATTCAAGTAGGTACTAACGTATTTATCACTTATTAGATAACAATCTTGTTGACTGCCGAACATTAGCAGAAACGTCCATAACCCTAGCTCAATCAATCATTTAATAAAAACAGGAGTTAACTCCCAACATCAGCAGTTCATAAGCCATTAATCATACGGTCTAAACTTTATTTTTGCATTTCGCGACCAAACTTAATGAAATGGAAGCCGAAGGAAATAAACTTTCCAATACTCGAATTGTATAAGAACTTGGTGGAATTGACTTTGGATAAGGATCGGTTTGTTTGGTTATAACACTGATATTTAGGTTAAAACGAATGAGAATAATGAGCTAACTTATTTTAAAGCTATAGAGGGTGTTACAAAATAAAATAGATATAGGACCTGGTAACTGAGGCTTCTACCCATTATTAAATATCTCATACTGAACATTTTTTGTTTTACGACTTTGATGATATTGCAAAAAATGGGCTCTCCATATGACATTGGCCAAACAGCTGATCCAACCTTCTATTTGCAACACAATACAGTTTTATGAAAATTGATTGTGAGTTATAGGGAAAGTTGTTCAGTTTTGTTGAGTCAGAAAATAGGTAAGATTTTTAACATCCTTTACCTATAAGGCTGATCGCATAATGACATTTCTGGAAAGTAGATAAAGTATATAAAATATGGTATCAATGTCGTGGCCAGTTGTTATTCTAAAACTTTTAAACGTATTTTTAATTTTTATTAAACCTTTGATATCATGGAAACCCTACATTAATGATAGGCTACACGTGGACTGACATATCATCAAAGGTTGAAGTTTAAACGATATGGTCAGTTTTAGCTGGCCATTTCATGAAATGGTCGGCCACATCATGAAGTGATCAATTCTATGATTTGGCCACGACATCAATACAAATGTCGATATTAAGGACAGCAAAGTCAGTCAGCAGTAAAAATACAAAACTAAAATACCGAAAAAAGTAGATACCAACAATCAATGTATCTAAAATGACCTCATAAGAAAAAAAAACTTATCAGGTCCACTATAACAATGAAAATGTTCTGAAATACCACCAATAGAAAAACGAAGTAAATATGCCTAAAATACGTATACAAATGTAAACAATAAAAAGCAAATTATAGTGAAAGATTTTCCTTTCCAAGCAGAATCGTTACTTAACAATAACATTTTAATTATACTCCATTCCAGACCCTTAATCGTAATTAATTACAAGAGCTGCTGTAATTGTAGGAGATTCTAAACAAATATTATAATTAAATTTGCAAATGAATTTTGGAATGCTTTTACAATTTTCAGTAATGGATTATATTAATAATCAAACATGTTAATATAATATTATTATGATTATTATTTTCTGTAGAAATTGTAATAGTCTGGTAATGATAAGTGATAGCGCCACGCACACGAGTATACCTACTATTTGAATATCAAAACATCTGTTTTTATTGCTAGATACCTATTGCATAATGACTATAATGACGTAGTAATGACATCTTCTGTTGGCCAATCAGTGCATTACTATTTTGATACAATGCGTTCTGTTATGGTCAGGTTCATCCTTTCCTCCCACAATTTCTATTTATGAATGAATGAATGAATGAAAACACTTTATTGCACAACAAAACAGGAAAATATAAACATAAAAATAAAAAATAAAGTTATACAGGTAGGCGGTCTTATCGCTAAAGAGCGATTTCTTCCATATGTACAAGAAATAAAACTAAGATGCAAAAAATAAATCTTCAATTGAGCTCCTTAATATTTCTTCTATAATTTGAGTATTTTAATCGGACTAGCGCTAACGATCTCGAAATAAATGAAACAATATTTTGATATTAACGAAACCTTTGATGAACCATTTGATTTGATCTAAAACGAAAGTAGTTTTTATTTATTTATATACTTATAAAATGTTATTATTCTGTTTCATGAGCGATTTAAAATATTTTCAAATCCAGTCCGTATTTGTTTGTTAGTTAACAATTTCCCAAAATATTCCCATGTTGACGCCATGTTTGCGTCCAATTTGATACCATGTGACAAGGGTGGCAATTCCACATTATTTATCGTCTGGAGGAAATTTATGAGCTTCTCTTGGAACTTTATTAGTGGGATTTAGATAACCTTATAGTTAACTGGGACTGTATTGTGTATTATTTGCTCTCAAGTTTTAGGAAAGCTCGTATACTATTCAATCCTATACAATGCTAAGACAATTATGACATAATTGGTGTATTAAAGTCAAGTTATACACGTGAACTAACACGTGACACGTGTAGCTAAGAGAAATACCAGGCAATCACCGTTTCCTTTGTATTAGCATAGTTAAATTGTGCCACACGATAACAAGAAGAAAAGATTCGTTATTTACCTCAGTGATGGATAAAATATTGTGTAACCAGTATCTAGGTAAGATCAAGTCCGACCTATTACAGTGCTGAGATAAACCCAGCGCCTAGTGCATTACCATTTTTATAGCGACAGTCTATATTATGCAGATTGCTGTTCGTCGCATAACGAACGCTCACTATGTATGGTGAGTGGTTGAAGATAGAAGAAATAGTAATTTACAGGACTGAGAATATGCACATAAAAAGCATACAAAAAATATGTATTAATGCATGCAAAAAGCATGTTTTAAAAGTGGAAGAAATACTAAATGACCTAAAGAGGATGTATACGTAAAGTTCGCGATTAAACAAAGTTTATGGAATAGTTGTAAACGTAAAGATATTCAGCATTACATCAGCCACATAGTATATTATGGAAAGATAAACAAATTGTAATAAGCTGTTGAGCACCAGAAAACGTTTATTATAAGACATTCAAATCTTTCTAGAGCACCACTTTTCTTGAATCGTACCTGCAATATTATTTTTTTCTAAGTAAAACTCTTAAATCTTAAGAATAACAGTTGCAAAAAAGCACTTCGCATTTCCTTTAAACCACATCCCTCGTGTGCTCTGAAAGCGAGTGTTATACTAATCTATGCAAACCCGGTTTCAGATTGACTTGTTTGTATCCCTCCTCCTGCAGAGCCTTGTAGCTACACAACAGATTACAGCCGAAACACTTTTAGGGATGTCATTTGAGAACTAAGTACAAGCTAAGCGGATTTGTATCAAGCTTTAGAGTAGAAATACGAGGAGTGATCAAAAAGTAGTGAGAACGATATATATACTCCTTGGTAAGAAAAAAAATGAATACTGGCAGGCATAGCTCAGATATTTGTAATATTAATAAAGAAAAAGTTTTCGATTCTCTTTTGTTTTTTTCTGAATGTAGTCATTTGTTTGATTCGTGTCAGAACGTGTTCTCGAAAATGGAGAAAAACGAAGTGCGAGCCGTAATTAAATACCTCTGTTTAAAAAAGTTAACGACGCAAGAGATTCACTGCGATTTGGAGGCAACATTAGGAGAGTCTGCTCCGCCGTATTCCACTGTCGCAAGGTGGGCTTCTCAATTTCGAGTAGGGAGAACGAGCACGGAAGACGAACATCGTTGCGGCCGCCCATCGACGTCAGTCACCCAAGAAAATGTTGTTAAAGTCGAGAAAATTGTATTGAGCGATCGAAGAGTTACCATCCGTTACTTAGTTCAAGAAACGGGCATTTCATATGGAAATATTCAATCCATATTGAAACAATCTTTGAATATGAGAAAAGTCTCCGCAAGATGGGTGCCGAGAATGTTAACAGACAGTCAGAAACAAAATCGACTTGACATTTCGAAGACATTGTTGGACAAGTTTCAAGAAGATTCTGAAAACTTTTTGTCTCGTTTTGTAACAATGGACGAAACATGGGTCCATCATTTTGATCCCGAGACAAAAAAGCAATCTTCACAATGGAAACGGCCATCATCACCGACCCCGAAGAAGTTTCGTGCCGTGGCATCGGCTGGCAAGGTTATGGCCTCAATATTTTGGGACTCAGAAGGGATATTGTTGATTGATTACTTGGAGCGTGGAACCACTATTACAGGCCAATATTATGCAGCATTCATTCCCAAGTTGAGGAATACCATCAAAGAGAAAAGGAGAGGGAAACTTCGAAAGGGCGTGCTGTTTCATCACGACAACGCACCCGCACACAGCTCGGCAGTTGCGATGGCTGCCATTCAACAAGCTGGCTTCGAATTGGTTGACCACCCCCCTTATTCACCAGATCTGGCGCCTAGCGATTTTTATCTGTTCCCCAAATTGAAAGAATACTTAAGGGGAAACAGGTACGAAGACGATAACAAGGTGATGGATGCAGTGGAGAGCATTTTGCAGGACCAAGACAAAACTTTTTTTAAAGGGATTAAAGCCTTGGAAAAGTGCTGGACTCGGTGTGTAGAGAGACTCGGAGACTATGTAGAAAAATAAATTATTAAGATATCAATAGTCATTATATTCTATCTCATTCTCACTACTTTTTGATCCCTCCTCGTATATCCTATTCTACCCAACAAATTATTTAAAACATATACAGGTGTTAAAAAAAGTGCGTTTGAGATTTTAAGGGGTTACTCAGAATCAAGTATAAAATACAGGAAAAATATAAAAAAAATCCGATCTACAACCTTTTTTCAGTTTTCCATACAAATTCTTGATTCACTAGTATGGAAAACTGAAAAAAAAAGTTGTAGTTCGGATTTTTTTATATATTTTTCCTGTATTCTATACTTGATTCTAAGTAACCCCTTAAAATTTCAAACGCGCTTTCTTTAACATCCTGTATATGTTTTAAAAGAGAATTAAAATTTTTAGTAAATTAATGTCACTCTTGGATCTTGACAGATAAAAAAAAGCGGCCAAGTGCGAGTCGGACTCGCCCATGAAGGGTTCCGTAGCAGCAAGTAACATAATATAAAAGTACTTGTAGTTCGTTGTAGGTAAATTGCGGTTTACGATTTATGACGTATTTAAAAAAAAAGATCTCGTTCAAACCAATTTTCGGTCTAAGTTTGCATGGTAATGTACATCATATATTTTTTTTTAGTTTTATCATTCTCTTATTGTAGAAGTTACAGGGGGGGGACACACATTTTACCACTTTGGAAGTGTCTCTCGCGCAAACTATTCAGTTTAGAAGAAAATGATATTAGAAACCTCAATATCATTTTTGAAGACCTATCCATAGACACATCCATAGACCCCACACGTATGGGTTTGATGAAAAAAATTTTTTTGAGTTTCAGTTCTAAGTATGGGGAGCCCCCAAAAGTTATTGTTTTTTTTCTATTTTTGTGTGAAAATCTTAATGCGGTTCACAGAATACATCTACTTACCAAGTTTCAACAGTATAGTTCTAATAGTTTCGGAAAAAAGTGGCTGTGACATACGGACGGATAGACAGACAGACAGACAGACATGACGAATCCATAAGGGTTCCGTTTTTTGCCATTTGGCTACGGAACCCTAAAAATATGATGTCCTTAAGTAATTATCAGAACAATATTGTATGTGTTTATGAGTTTGTTATCATTTATGTATATTCATAATTTTGTTGGAGTTTTCTTCTCAATCCAATAGAATAGTAACTATTGGATTGGGGTCATTTGTAAACAATTTGTATCGGTTTTGTACATTTTGCTGATAACCTTATGACCTATAAAATTATCTCCAAGCTTAGCTGTATCATGGATCATGATTCAAGTATTATTCCGTTTCAAATAAAAATAACACTTGGAAGCCATTCAAATCCTTACAAAGCGGTGCATAAAACTACGATAGCAGAGAGCGCCGCAGGCTGCATGCAAGTGTATTTAGGGGCCACAAACAATTCGGCCCAGAGGCAAGTACCAAACCAAAGCTCAATACTGAAGAGTTTCTAGAGACTGAGGTATTTAGAAACCAAAATGATTTTGTTGAAACAACAAACCATCGCTTTCTTCACTTGCTTAGACACGCAAAAAGAACTAATCTAATCTTTGAACTGAGACAGTAATGGGACGAATATACTATTATATTCATATTTTTCTATTTACTTGCGTATGTTTTATGTTTTGGTTTCAAGCAAGCAAGACACAGATTAATTATATTTTATAATAATTAAGTATGTAACTATAGTCATGCAAAAAAAAATCGACTTACAGTTTCATGCACGACTTTTGGAAAATTAACTCAATCTAGCAAAATAAAACTAAAGCAAAAGTTAAAAAACTGTATGTTTACTGTTTATGATTTTAGTTTGATGGTTTTCTAGTTTTTTGCTTGTAGTGTTTAGCAGTTTTGTAGACGTGAGTTATTTTTTCAAAAGTCGAGCAACAAATCTTGAGTCGATTTTTTATTCCACCAGTGTACATCCTTATACCAAGTTAGGTTTCAAACTCATCCATCAAATACAATTTGACGTTGAATTTATACAACAGTAATTTGACGACTGGGACCGCAGTCCCAATACCAGTTAAGCTCAATCATTGAAGCACTCGGGTGCAGGAAAGCCGGAAATATTTCCTCGGGTTTATGATTATTGCTTCCCGTTGCACTCTGACACCGCCACACTAAATGTTACTTTTATTGTTTATTACACTTTCAGAGGGCAAATAGAAAACTTGGGAGTAGTAGTGTACAGCCAATTTGTTCTTGAGTGATGTTTTTGAAGCTGGCTGTGAATTAAAATGATGTTTCTTTGAATATGTTCTTGTAAAAACTGCGTGGTGGTATACAATGTCTTTGTTAAGCTGTTTAATTTACTGTTTTATATCAAGAAGACTTAATACTTAATAGTTTAGTAATTCATTCTAACATACACTTTGAAAATAATAAAAAATTCCGGCTTAGCTTTTATAACCTCAAGTATGCCTTATCTTTATCATTACAATCTTTAAAACAAGTTTTAATGTTAAAGAAATTGACTTGATAAAGGTACTTATATGTGAGCTTAGTAAGCCAATAATAATCTAACTATATGACGTTAATGTATAATAGATATTTAGATGAAGTTGTAACGCAACATGAAATAATAGATATTTAACAAGTTACACGTTTTTGGTTTAGTAACCCTTTGACAGAAAAAAAAGTTCGATCGAAGGATGTATCTCTATTACATATTACTATTTGCTGTTGAATAACAGAATAACAACTGAATATAAAATATAAATCTCTTATTCAAATCGAAACAACAAAATTTGACTTCGTATATCTACTAACTAATCAGCTGGTTTATAGACTTTGTATGAGAAGTACACGTTTGTACAAGTTACAAGTTAGTTACAAGTTTTGTTTTTTATAGAAAAAGTTATTCAGTTTGATGAGCCACAGTATTTTTTTTGTCAGATATTTCAGTAGGTAATATAATTGGCTATGAGTGTCCCATATTTACGTATACTTCATTCCAATCAAAAAAAAAGCAAAACGTAAACAAACTTACTATGGAACTGACACATGTCAATGTCATCTGCATACTATGTTTGTTTACCTTTTGCTTTTTTTGATTGGAATGAACCATAGTTTGTATTGTTCGCTAGTGAGGGGGAGGAACATCGTTATAAAGCAGTTCCGTGTTTATAACAAAAATAAAATAGTTAATATTGATACTAATAGTTGAAAGTCATATCGTTATATTCACCTTTTCAAAATCTATTAGAAAGTGAAATCATCTTAAAAATTTAATGCTCAATTTGTTCAGAATTTTGGTGTAAAGTTCAAAGTGCATCGTAACGAACTGTACAGTGCTACGTAGTGCCCGGCTGTTCTCTCAGCTGATTGGTTGACAGGCGGCCCAGCTGATCAGCAGTCACCGATTGCCGTTGAAAATTTTATGTTCGCAACGAAACATTGTTACGGTACATCTTAAAAATGAAGTGTGTAACTTGCCTAAAATCTATTTCTATAATTGGCTGTGAGTGTCCCATCTTTACGTAGTTTGTATTGTTCGCTAGTGAGGGGGAGGTGCGCGCACTTCGTGGCGTTAACATCGTTCTAAAGCAGTTCCGTGTTTATAACAAAAATAAAATAGTTAATATTGATATTAATAGTTGAAAGTCATATCGTTATATTCACCTTTTCAAAATCTATTAGAAAGTGAAATCAACTTAAAAATTTAATGCTCAATTTGTTCAGAATTTTGGTGTAAAGTTCAAAGTGCATCGTAACGAACTGTACAGAGCTAGGTACGTAGTGCCCGACTGTTGTCTCAGCTGATTGGTTGACAGGCGGTCAGCTGATCGGCAGTCACCGATTGCCATTTAAAATTTTATTTTCGCAACGAAAAATTGTTACGGTAAATATTAAAAATGAAGTTTGTAACTTGCTTAAAATCTATTTCTAGAGGTGATACCATAATATGTGTATGTACAGTGTAAAGATACCTACCACTATAGCTGCGTAAATATAACAACAGCAACGTAAATGGGAAATCTAGCTGATCTTCGGCGTCTGTGGTTCTGTTCTGAGTTTAAAAGTGCCACTTAACGGAAGCAAAAGACTGAAATCAAATGAGTTTGTTGTAATTATCCAAAATATTTTTTCAAATTACCAATTCCAGGTCCTATCATAGTTTTCACTATTAAACATCGCCACCGGCTGTTTTCCATACATCAACAGTTGCGGCACGTTCTGGCGGAGCTACAGAACCATCCACTCTGTTATGTTTGACAACACCAACTATGAATATTCAGGGGCCTCAGGCGAATGCTGGACCAACGGACACTTGAGGTATAAGGTTTTAATAACTTTCTGCTTGCGAAAAACGAAAAACTATTTAAGTTTATAAAGTAGTAAGTAGTATTAAGAACAAAGTATATATTAATATTTACAGTTAGACAGTAATTATCAAAAATTTGGATAATATTTTTGCCTCTACGCCGCCGTTTTTGCTGAATTAGCATTAAAATTATCATCTTCCTGAAAGGAATTCGGTTGAATTTAAAGTCCTCTTCAGATATTACATGTGCAGTTTGTGCGGTCGCGTCTTCAATGACTACAGACACAGTCTTAATTTGGTTGAGTTTGACCGGTAGTGGTATTATTGACCGTTTCTACGTTAAGCCTTTGTTCTAGATTGCTATCACTAGATGGCGGTCGTTTAGCCAGGGGCCTTATAGGCGGACTGAAAACTCCAAAAGGTCCCGTGTGTTGAGTATAGCCGTCAACTTTTCCAAGCTATGGAAAGAGGCCCATGCCCCAGTAGTGACAACGTGTTGTTAACAAAGATGTCGATTGTTAACAAAGAATACAGAACTGACAATGTGCACGATTTCCCTACACTACGCTTCCCTGCTATAAACACTACTATCATACCAAGAATTGTCACCAATCACCGATCGAAATGGGCTGCAATAGTCTGTTGGCTGTCAGCTACGACACAAAGCGTATAATTTGGCTCGAAAAAGACGACGTTTTCCTTGTAACTAGTGAGAAAACGACATTTGTGCTTTAAAACTGCATAGACGTAAATAGTACGCGGATAGAAAATTGTTGCTGGTAATAATAAGGTGGGTTCTGAGAATTGTAAACGCTCTGCAGACAGCTTGTAAATTTCTTCAATGCTTTTGTCAAGTAATAAACAGGAGAATTTAATGTCTTTAATGGTATGTATTCTACAAAGTATGATGTTTATTATAGTATTTATGATGTTGGTGTGGTTTAATTGGTGAGGTTCAATATAATTTATCTATAAGCATCAGTGATTCCACGGGTAGTGACTGTGACCTCCTAACCAGAGGTCTCAGGTTCAAATTTCAAACCGACTGCTTAACGGTGAAGGAAAACATCGCGAGGAAAATTGTGCGTCTGATTTCTAGATGTGTACCTATGATGGTTGCACAGGTCCTTAGGTGAAAATCTAAATGCCCTACACGTGACGGCCGGTGATGCTATGTGCAACTCCAGGCAATCGCCGTCTATACTTTGTGGATAGCACGGTTAAATTGTGCCACACGATAAGAGAGATATGATTTATATTTTTTTTTATGGTACTAACACTACTTAAACTTTTCTTTTAGATATAGAACTACCACTTTTTAAATAAACAAAACGATATTATTGTTGGACACTTCGTGCATATATGTTAAATTCGTCAATCAGTTTGCATTGAGAGTTTTTTGCACTTATTGTATTTGAAAAGTGGTGTAACCGACGCGAAGTAATTTAAGACTCGAATTGTGTGGATATTTTCACATCGACATATAAATTACTTAAATATTATTCTAACTGAAATCTAACCCACTAGCGCTCAACCGAATCATGAACTCAAACTATTACCCAGACGCAACACCATCCGACGTCATGTATTTCGCTAATTCTCGCGTAATGGTTCATTAGGGGTCAAATTTACAGCGGCCGGGCATATCGTGTTGTCTGCCACTTAATTTATAGGAGTGCGGCTCCGCAGACCGTATAAATACATTAAACATGCCACTGGTACTCTGTGCTGATGCCGTTGAATAGATTTACGACTTAATAGAGAGGAGAGAGGTTGATGAAATAAGTATATTTTATTTATAATATTTTAGAGTAATTTATTATTTATAAGAGAATGTTACAAAAAGGTGTGGGTCTACTCGTTAATCTGAACGATGTTTCTTCAATGATTTAGCAATAATAGCAAACTATTCTTAAAAATGTATTATCTGATCAACAAACTTTGTATGGGTAGTTAAAATAAGAGCTCAGCAAACTCATAGAACAAAAGTTGTTCAGTTTGACTAGAACCGACCATAAAGTATTGCCCCAGTATTCGGCTTCTCTTCTTCCTCGGTCCCTATATGCTGACGATCGCCACCACAAATAAGGTCTCTCCATTGGCTGCTATTTAAAAATTATAAAATTATAAATTTAGAAAATACTCTGTAAGAACTTATGAAAGCAAACAACATAGTTGAGTGTTCAAAAACTTAATTTTATTTCAGCGCTAGTATATTATGCTAATTACATTTTCACCTAAATTAACTGAGGCATATGTGTTAATTAGAGGCCGTGGCGTTACGAGTTTCAGCTTGAAATTACGAAAAAGACGTAACCGAATGTAAACTTTACTGAACTAAATATAAAGTACAGTTTTTACTGTCAACAAAATAAGGTTAATTTTCGCTAGTTCAATCATTTAGTTTTAGATACGTACGAGTATATTTTTACTAAATGTTACATGGAATTTTAAATATTTATTTAATTTTGGAAAAGTTTTGCTTCTATGTTATTGGTCAGTTGGCTGATAACATTTCTAAAACGTCCTTTGGAGCTTTATATTATAAAAGCAGTATTTCTCTGGTTAAACGCATTTTTGTGTTTATGTTTATGTACGATTTTTTTAATAAGTACTTAAAAGAAAATCAAACCACGTAGATCTAATCCTCTGTTTGAAAGAAACTAATTAACTTCCTAATAAAATTGGGTACTTCTACCTAATCCACCAAAAAGGCTCAATGGTTTAAAATGTCGTTAGACTGATCTTGGTTTAGGAAAAAACAAAATCGAATGAGTTTAATCCTCTCATTACTGAAATTGCCAAACATGAAATTCGAATTAAGTTCCCCTTTATATGGGGTTTTCTAAAGCTGGTAAAAATGGTTTAAATGTTTAGTTTCTAACGTAAGAGCCTGTTCTTAAATTTGAATATTTATTTTTAACTATGGTTGAGTGAGAGTTCCCTTGTTAAAAGAAAATTGTTTCTTAAAAGACCATAACTTTGTATATGTTAAAAACAACCGCTTCCATGGTCTAGTGGCTTAGTCTGCTTGCTTTATATCAGGTTGTCGCGGGTTCGATTCCCGGCGATGTCCAACTCAGTTTAGTTGGTGGTATGGCAGAGCCCGCCTGGCTACCTACCGACATCTTATCTAATTGTTAGTCCTGTCCCCAAAAATGAATGTTAATAGCACTGATGTGTTCCGGCATGGAGAAAAGATAGCCAGTTCCCTATTGTATTGGGGAATCTTGGTAACCCCGCTTCCGTCTTCACTTACCACCAGGTGAGATGATGCCTAAGGTCTACCAATTGTGGATAAAAAACATCCTGTACTAAATCATCAGCCTTTTTATGCCGAATATTTTTATACATGTGTGTACAGGTTGCTCTTTTTGACAAAGAAGCAAAGCCGACCTTCTCAGCCGACCTTCTCAGCCGACCTGCGTCAATCCGCAGTCTAATTTCAACGTATACAAAGCTCCCATTGTAGGAAGGTGCGAAGAGATTTGCCAGGCAAATTGGAAGGCCTGAACGGTACGGTGAGCCTGGTAATCGGCTTACGGCGGATACTAGAGGCTTAATGTACTGTGTTCATTTGCGAGTGGTTGAAAATTCTTGGAGCGTCCTGTAGATAGGTTGATTGGAATTTGGCTGAAATAGTTACTTAGGTTGTCTGTTAGAACCAAAAGGATAAGTAAACACATAAAAAGTACCTGTAGGGGTCAAAAAAAGACGTTTGGTAAATATATAATAGTTTTTTATTAGTTTCCTTAATGAAAGTTAAACTTAAAATGCATTTTATAAGGATTTTCTTTTTAAAAATTATGGAAATGAATAAGCAATGAAAGATTTGGTTAACCTACGAATGTTACAGGATGAATGTGAAATATTTGCTCAAGATCTTCAGATTACCTACCATATAATAAGTACATAAAACGTACATTTCTGAAAATTTGGATAATCTATATCACTTAATGTAACTTTCTTATTACTTGAAAAATAAACCTCGTTAATTAATATTCTCTAAACATCTTATTAACAAATCCGTCAAACTACAAATACGCACTCTATAAAATTCCAGTAGCCGCCGGTCTACAAAACAAAAAGTGTTCATTCATTTCATCCCCCTCTTACATCAAGCTTATGAAAAAGACAGCAACAGTATTTTATCGAATCTAGTTAACCAAATAGTTGTCTTCGTATCGTGGTCATACCACCGATATTGAAATCCATGATCGATCACACAGACTCGCCACGATTTAGAACAGTTAGATTGGTTGCTACTGAAAGCGCATCTATGCTATAATAAAAACATTTATTGCGGTAAATGAAGTACAACTTTTTCGCATCCAAATGCATAATACTGATGCATATAATAATAGTAAAAATTTTGATGCATAAATAGCAAGTGTAAGCCATCAGGTCAACATTTTGTTTATGTAACAAAGAGTATATTAACACTACGTTTAGATCCTTTGCTATTATGATGAAGAGTCGAGTGTCATACTTTGGATTTTTTTTCCTGAATGTTTTTCCTGAATGAAACGTGAATGTACTTTATTGAATGAAAGTAGTGAATGAAACGTACGCAGCAATATAAGGTTTATACACTTTCATAGAACACTTTTCATACTTCGACTGGCGCCAGCCATATATACATATCATAGTGGCGCATCTAGCGGAAGAACAATTCAATTCAATTCAATGTACTTTATTTAATATTTGCTGTGTGTCGTGAGTTAATTTAACAATATTTCGACGCCTTATGCAATCCGAGTTTACCTACTTACTTTCACTTATAAATTAAAGGCATTATTAGGAAGACGATAAGTTTACTCGAGTATTTATATCACGAATCTGAAGAACCGAAGCAACTGTCCCAAAGCAACGGGCTCGGTTGAAACGCTGTACAAACGTTGTGTCGCCTATGTGACCGCATCCAATTTCGTCCAGCGTAATCCGCTTGTCGGTCCAAACGCCAGTGCCACAGATTAATTATGGAAATCGCGTGCTTTTGCGTTATTTCAGCTTTTTCTGTGTCAGTCTAAGTTATTTTAGCTCTTGTATTGTACTCGATGGTGTAGTTACTGCATGTTAATTTATACAATAAAATTGGTTAAAAGTATTTGCTATTTGCTGGCATTAAGGGACAATTCTATTACTGTATGACCTTGTATATTATACTTATGAATCTTTACTTTTTATATCAGTTTTCTTAATTAATTGCTATTTCACTTCGTAACTTTATAACTTTAATGCTAATCTAACTGAACCATTTTCGTAAATATATAATACAGTCCGTAATAAAATTCGCAAATCAAGCTATGTAATCGATTATGTGAATTATTTTTGGAGGCCCAACATTTTGAAAAGGCTTGTTACATATGCCTTAGTAGCTTGGTAGATTGAGCAGAGTTGTTTGTTTCTCACTTACCAGATTTTAAAAAATGTAATAATGGCACAGATTAAAATAATCTTCGCTATAACTTCGTGGACACAGAAACAGCGGTAAAGGTTAAATATTAATTTTAATATTTTGTAAAATAGTTGAGTAAAAATATTTTTCCATTGTAATTTTATATTATAGAAAATGAAACAAGGAATTGTACGAACAATAAATGAACCAAGACAAAGGAAGCTGGGCAAAGTATAGACATTTTGACATCTTCGCTAATAGTTGTTATCCCCAATCTGAGGGAGATTAGTTCCGAACGCAAGCCCCAGCGAAATGTCATTAGGACTTGTGAGTTTAGAAAGGATTTGTTATAACGTTTCTCTTCTTCTTCTTATCGTGTGGCACATTTAACCGTTCTATCCACGGCAGTTGCCTAGTGTTGCACTTAGCATCACCCGCGGTCACGTGTAGGGCATTGAGATTTACACCTACGGACGTGTGCAACGCGACCATTATCAGATCTAGAAATCAGATGTGCAGGTTTCCTCACGATGTTTTCCTTCACCGTTGAAGCAGTCGTTATGAAAATGTACGCAAGTTTCGAATAACTCATTGGTGTACTGGTCAGGATTTGAACCCACGACCACAGATTAGATAATAGTACTACGTTAATAGTATAGTTACGTTACGTTATAGTACAGCCACGACCTCTGGTAAGGAGGACGGAGTCACTTACCCGCTGGGCTACTGATGCTTTTAATTTCTCTGAAAATTCAATTCACGTTAAAACTTTAAATAATGGAAACCTTTAAGGTTTATTCACTACTATTTTTAAGAACTATTTGTGATATATTCTCGCAGATAAATATTTCAGATCAGTTCAATTCAATGTGGGTGAAAGTTATTTTTTTAACACCATATTTTTATTTCAGTGAATTCACAAAAGACGTAACTGGCTGTACTCGACTCCTAGAATTTTTGGATTTTACGATAACAATGCACCTGTACATTGGGGGTGTTTGCTACTGTTTACTTACAAGTTAAACTGACTAAAGGGATTGATAGTCTTTTAAGGAAGTTGGACCAGAAGTTTCCAGAATGAGCGCATAGTGCATCAAGTTCCTTAGACTTACACTAGTCTGTAAACCAAAGCGCTAAAAGAGCTATCCGAGAAGTCATGAGAACAAAGGCTTACGAAAATCTTTAAAAAAACTCAGTTATTGTGATAGGGGTAAAAAGTCACATAGTTTTTTTTTACAATAAGGAACGAAGGATGTATATTCATTTCAGGGCGGTATTTGGTCCAATCCCTATCAATCTCCTTTCCTTTATACTTATTGAAAAGCTTATTTTTTATTCAAAAATTGCGTTTGCCTCTAGGTAAAATACAGACTACAGAGCCAATCGGAACTCTTTAAAAATCAGTGGCGTCCCATTAACGTCTTTTAATTGTTTTTTTTTTTTCATTTTTTAATGTTGCAGACGAATCTTCCTCCCTAATTTAAGGTGCAATATTAACATTCTTCAAACATACCCGACAGCGTTCGAATCTTGAACGATTTATTAAAATATCGTTAGGTACTGATCCCCTTCTTTCTTCCCTTCTATTAGGAATCGGTCTCATCTACTAGATAGGGTGACCAAAAATATCATAGTAAAGAGATTTTATTACAGTAAAGTTTAGTGGACAACAATTCAAATTTGCGTGACGATGTTTATGAGTGTTTTATGTAGAATAGTCAATAATTAAAACACACATAAGTTTAATTTTGTAAATAAGTGCCTTATTGAATTTTTGTCGATTTTTTTCCTCATTGTTTTAAGACTTGTATTGTGTTGTATTGTATCACATTATAAAATTATTAACTGTTGGTGACCCAAATAATGATTCATTTAATTAATTAATTAATTTATTTATTTAAGACTGTATTTCTTAGAGTATAGAGCTTAAGGTCAAATTCAACTGGGTGGCAACTAACTGAAGAAAATGTATGTTAATGCATCCTTTAAACCAGTTACGTAGACAATATATATAATAATTATCTTAAGAAACGTACTATTACTTTTAAAAAACAGAGGTGTTTTACTATTGCGTATTTCAGTAAAACACTAATATTAAAAAAAAGGTGAAGAATTTGATATTTTGTCAACAGTAATGAAATCCATTTCTTATCTTTAATATATACTCCTTGCTCTCCTAACACCGCTTGTCAGTCTGACCACAGCCTTATAGCTGTGGATTTCATTTAGTGGCGGATTCCCCTAAACCGTTTAAGGTAGAGATTTTTTCCCTAAGTCTGAGCATTAAAGGTGCATTTGTGATACTAATTGAAAATAGGTGGAGGAATCGATTATGTGGGCAGAGAAGTTTGTTATTTATTGTAAGTAGGTACCCATTTTCCTTGAGGTTTATATTTATAAGGCAAAATAGCGAATAGTTGATGATCTCGGATTATATCAAATCTCTTTTATATAAATTTTCTTGAAAAAGTTGACTTTATACTAGCGACTATGATCTCCTTGGAGAATGTTATTTTGTTTCATGATTTAGATTCTCATTTTTAAGGAGAATAATCCTGTATACCCTGTATATGGTGTGTTGAAATAAAAATATTGTATTCGAAGTAAGTAGCAGCAGTGTACACTTTTCGAACGTCATTTTTTATTCTACCTAATACGAGGATCCTACCACTTGGAACAAACCCTCGGAACCGGATCTCGTATACTCGTGCCCGTCGTTTCGGGAAGAGTTTGCAGAGTGAAAAGAAAGGACCGCTCTAAAGAAACTCCCTCCAACACATTTTTTAAAAATTATATTCTATTGTTCTTAAAATAGATGACCTTAATAAAACTACTTATGAACATGAACAACTTTCCCCAACAAACCAATAGTTTATTTGCGAAAAGAATTTGAATTAAATTAACTTAGTACGGGAAGAACTAAGTTGACCGGTCGGATGATAATAAAAAACCCCAAACTCAAAAGAGAACCTCCGATAGTAGGGAGGTAGATTTTAATTAATATACAAAGGAGTGTTTTAGTCAGAATGTCATAGTCTATAGGGTGTTATGAAATCTGGATACTGATTTTATTTCCTTTTTCCTCTCTTATTTAATGTCTCTGATACTGGACAGCAATTTATCTTTCCTTCTTTACAGGCTTAATGAACTCCTGTCACTTATGTAAAAGTGTCTGTAGAGTCAGAAAGACATTTTATATTTGCAAGCATTTTATTTTCAGTGCTAAAAATTTTAAACGACAAATACCTTAAGAATTTCACCATTCCAAGACTATTTTGTAACATACTATGCTGTTGTTTATAGTCTCAAATAAAGTTTTTTTTAAACACAGAAATGTTTGACTGGGAATCGAACCAACGTTTCTTAGATTAGTCAGAAGTGCTTAACACTGAGCCACCGAGTCAGTCAAATCTTACCTTGGATCTAGAACGGGACCTTCTAACCATCTACTTAACTTACGTTCAATTAGTTTTAATAGAAGATAATTATGTTAGTTATTTTAATTACACATTTTAATAATAACGTTTATTATTATGCAAATCTCACTTTGAATACATTAAAATGTATCAAGTTAGAGCGTTTAATGTATTATAAACGTAGTTACGAACTAGGACGGTATGTTATGAACACGGAGTTTAGTTACAAAGTTCATAACAGAAATTAACATCAGTGAAATTATTTTAATGTATTCATAATCACGTGCTCATTTTGTGAAACTTGTCTTGATTGTATGAGTAAGATCACGTCGCATATTATTATAATAGATCACGTTTTTTATACGTAAACCAAAAAATCAATCATGTTTAATATTGAAAAATTATAAAAAAACTGATATGCCTCGAATGTGTATTTTACAAAGGGAAAATCTTTATTAGGGAACCTACAATATTTTCATTAAAATAAAAATATAACAATTGAAAAACTTCAATAATCGCCCCAATAGCTTTTTTTGGAAATACTTTGCAAATTTATTTTTCAAGCAATAAAATTCATGCAAATTCCCTGTTACACATAATTTCTTGTTAAGTTTTGAATAGTCAATAAATAGTCACCTTTTAACTTTCTATTTCAGTGCGTAGATATTATGTATAGAATAACTCATAAAATAAAATCGGTTGCAAACACAAATCGAATTTCCACGAACACGAATCCAGTCATTACTGTTACCATTCACTATACAGGATGTAAATCTAGTCGTGCATCATATTTTAATCAGTGCTTCTACTCCTTATTCTGGTCAACTTTCCCTAGGAAATCGATACAATCTTCATACAAATCGATCGAGGCTGATCGATTTGTATGAAGAGTCCAAAAAGATCAGAATCAGGAGTAGAAGCACTGATTAAAATTTGACGCACGACTAGATTTACAGCCTGTATAGTGAACCGTTTATCGGCACAAAACATGCCAAATTAACAGAGACCCCTCAGTACAGTCGGCCGGAGTTTAATTTGAAACAAATGGAAATGTTAGGTATGGGATGCAAATTTATTCAATTAATCCGTCCGTCCGGCTGTACTGGGTGTCGCGAAGCCGTGATTGGCGTTAAGTCAGCCGCCCGCGCATGCGGCTGGCAGTTTACCAGTTTTAGCAGCGATGAGTGACGTAGATCTAAAGTAGAACACTAGAAAGAGCACGATTATTTTTTTATAGAAATAGTGCAGCGAAAACGTACAAACGTTGGTCTTTTTAATTAGAAATTTCTCGTTTAATTAATACTTAGATTATTAAATTATATTTTTTACTTAGATTCTTAAAGTATATTAACATTCTACATTTAGTACGTGTTTATTAAAGTCGCGTTGCATGTGCCATGGTGTAAATATATATGCGATTCATGAGCGTGGGTGGTATAACATTCATTAATATTATATTAGGTACCAGGAGACCACTTTGTTGGAGACAAAGTTAAAGTGATAGTGAAAGTACATAAGAGGAACTTTTAAAGCAAAATATTTCACTTTTAAATATTTTAAAGGCCAGGCCTGTGCGATGATATCTACAAAAATACCAGTAATCACGTCACAGATTAGATAACGTATCACGTTAACAACTAGATGACAGTTCTCTTTTATTTATGTACCTATCCATACTATTTCGATCAATGTTTGTTGAAAAGAGGCACAGTATGGTAATGCGATGGGTGCATAGGAGATTTTGTTTGTTTATTGGTTTGAGGCAGATTGAAGACCTGAGGTTAGGCTTCGTTCCAAAGGTGCAGTGAACTGTGGCTATCGGGCAGGCATGCAGGCACACAGACAAAAGTTGTGTCGGCTATGAAGTTCAACTGCATAGACTTTGATTTGAGAAACCAAAGTACTGGATTTATTAGATAAATAATAACAGGTTTTTATGGCAACTTGCGTGTCTGGTTATTTGTGAAATGAAAATATGGACATCTGTGTATTTCGAAGTTATACTTTGAGAATATTTTTTTGTCAAATCAGTCATGTTACATTACAGTTGTAGATCTTCTAAAGGAGTGCAATATCATTTAAATTATATCAGAGTTTAATTTTAGACTCCGTTTTGGCAGCCTTTTGCGGTAATGGTTTGTTTCCGTTTGTTAAAAAACTACCAATGATACACCCTTATTTATATTACTATACTCATGGACAAAAAAATCGACTCAAGGTTTGTTGCACGACTTTTAGAAAATTAACTCAATCTAGCAAACAAAAACTAAACCAAAAGTTTAAAAACTGTCTGTTTACTGTTTATGATTTTAGTTTAGCAGTTTTGTAGACTGAGTTATTTTTCAACAAATCTTGAGTCGATTTTTTAGTCCACCAGTGCATTTCAATTTAGGTAAAAATGAGATTATGGGGGTCAAAAAAATCTCGCACTCAAAAATCCATGAAGCAAAAAGGCTTTCGGCGGTCACAAAGAAACAGACACATGCACCCTAAAACTGTACAGGTATTCTGATGCTTCATAAATGATCAGCTTTTTTACTATAGATTTTGGGTTCATTTTCAAAATATTTCATATTCTACTCTCAGCCATAACGTCCTACTCATCCATACCATCTAACTTTAGCAGTAACAGGAAGTTCTCACAAGTGCTCATCTTTTCGGGCACCTAGTCGAGCTATTAAATTACTTCATCTACCTTCTCTCTAGCTCTGTAGAACTGTGTGATTGGTGTAAGCCATAGAATTATGTGTTTAGTTAGTGCCTTATTGTATTGGTTTCGTAATTTTGGTATCTTTATAACTTTTATGATATTGATGTATCATTTAGAAACTGTTCTTTTTTAAATATATAAATACTATCGAAAAAAATATACTTAAACACAATATATAAATACCATCCAAAACAATATACACGAATATAATGTTCATCAAAGTAAAAAGCAGACAAGTATGCAATTAAATCTATAATAATAAAAAACGTGCATATTTTTTGTTGTATTATCTATATCTTATAAAACCTTTTTTAGCTACTCTAAAACTTTGCCTATTTTAGAAACCCTATCTATTGTTCAACTTTAAGCTTTTCCCTTGCACCACACATGTCAAAACTCAGACGTCTGTGCAATTTATGACGACTAACTGGGAGACGGACCTGTCCTTTTGTGGTGCGTGCACTACTGCTGAATATTTTATAGCCAACTGCTCTACCTGTATACGTGCACTAGCTTTATAACATAGAGGATGTGAAAAGAGTAATCTTGGGAAATTATTTTTTTTGCTTGTGCTTGTGCTGGATTTTTAGGTTAGCAAAAAGCTATGTTTAAAAATCATAAATGTAGACATACTTGAAGGAGACCTTATGCTATAAATGCGGTTACTTTTTCGCTCTTCTGTGCTGCGGTCACAGAAGTCACCATCATCTCAGCTGAAAGACGTCCACTGCTGGAAAATTGTCTCCTCCAAAGATTTCCACAATAAATGGTCCTGTGCTGCCCGCTTCCACAACAATATTTAAAGAACAAAAAAGTAATTACAATCTTACTATTGTTTCAGTTGTCTCCCAACAGTATTTCAGTAATTGACCAAACAGAGTCACTCTGTATAACAACTATGCAAGTTTCGTTGGAATTCTAGCGACGCGACAAGGTTTAGAAATTGTATTGTGAATACAGGAGACGGAAGGTGACTACGACCGTCTGCTATTTAAGTTTGAATGCTATAAGATTTAGTGAACAGTACAGAACATGAACAGAATCACAGTACAAGGACATTTTACATTATGGACACTCCCTGCCGCTTTCTGAAGGCTACCTCACCCCCCTGTGTGACTTCTAAGTGACCAAGAGATTGGCAAACCAAAGAAAATTTTATTTTCATAGGGAGAAAGGTAATGGTCTCTAAGGCTTTACAGCCTTGTATTGTGTATACAGTATTCACTTCATTAAAAATGTCTATTGTAAAAGTCTGCCGTTTATGTTCATATAATATGTCGTTAAAAGTTCTACTATTTTCCGAAATATCAATGACTAAAAATAAGTGTAACCTACGACACGGCGGTATGATCAAGAAGCCTTAGCCTAAGCAGCTCTAGATATTCACACACACATTAACACGTGTACAGACATGCAGAAGTGTCAAATTTCTTTGTAGTAAACAATAACGCGATAGTATGGAGTGCCCGAGGTGTGGAACAGAACATATCTGCAAAATCAAAGTCGTTTAAAAGGGCGAGCTGTATTTGGAGATTACGACGTGATCAAATCCATAACGAATAAAACTCTAGAACCATTACAATTACTGATATAGCCTAGAAAAAGTAGCTAGTTCAAGTAGAAATAAGTAAGCTATTGCGGAAAAAAGATTATCAAGTGATGAGCGCGGACCGGAAGTGTTAGTGTTGGTGGTCATTGTACGAAGCCGCTGCATACATGTCGATACTTCTGGGCTCAAAGGGCGTAAACGCTAAATAGACCTTAGGTGTATGTATACGCCCTTTGAGCCCGAAGTATCGATGTGGTTAAGAATCTTACTGAGTAGAATGAACTCTCTAGGGAAAAGAGGGAATATGAAAAGTCTATGTCTAGCAATGAAAAAGTTTTAGCTAAGATGATGAGGAACAAGCTATAAGGTTACTTTTAGAAGTCAATGAAGAAATAGACTTATGGCAGTTAGTCCTTTTATCTAAAAGTATAACTCCCGAAACGTTGAGTGTACAAGTTCTAACACTTCCCGAAACGTTGAGTGTACAAGTTCCGCGTGGTAGGAACTTTGTACTAGGTAGAAAAAAAGACGATTTAAAAGTATGCGTACAGCATCTACTTAAATAAAAAATATTTTGACTGTGACTTTGACTTTGACTTTATAATCTTAATCTTCTTATCGTGTGGCACATTTAACCGTTCTATCCACAAGGTATAGGCGGCGGTTGCCTAGTGTTGCACTTAGCATCACCCGCGGTCACGTGTAGGGCATTTAGATTTACACCTACGGACGTGTGCAACGTGACCATCATACACATCTAGAAATCAGATGCGCAGATTTCCTCACGATGTTTTCCTTCACCGTTAAAGCAGTCGGTATGAAAATGCACGTAAGTTTCGAAAAACTCATTGTTGCACTGGTCAGGATTTGAACCCACGACCTCTGGTTAGGAGGTCGAAGTCAATACCGCTTAGCCACCGACGCATTTTATAACTCTTTTAATAACTCTTAATATTATGAATGAACAAGGAGCTCCTGATATCAATACTTTAATTTGTAAATTTCTATTCTATTCTATTCTAAATTATACTAGTGTTTAGATTTTTTGTATGATTGAATCATGGTTACAAAAACAATCACATAGGGGAAAATAATAAAATACACCGAATCATTTCACTTTGAACAATACAGAAAAAGAGAATCAATGAGCAATCCTATATAAAAAAAAGTAAAATGTAAACATCGAGTCTACAATATAGGCTAATTGCAGATACTCCACCAACAATGAATTTGTCCCTATTACCTGTGCCATAAAATGACATACCTACCTAACAACAGTACAACCAGTAATAATGTCATTTTAAAATACATAACTAACTATGCATGTCTGTGTGTTTGTACCGGTTCATTGTTCGCAGAGGATGGTGTCTCTATGCAAATTTGGTGTGCATTGTGCGTTTTCGCTTCAATGCAAGTGCGGATTTGGTGCAGGGGGAGACTGTTGCCAAAACTGTTTGTTTCTGAGTAAAACGTGTACAGGCGGTTTGCTGCGTCGTCGGCGATGGTTATATGAAGTTTTAGTCAGGTTTTTTTTTTTTTTAATTGTTATTCCTAGTGAAATAGTCGGGTTATTTTACCTATTTATATTTGTTATTTATCATCACCAAATATTTATCATTTGCAGAAGGTAGTGTTAATTATACACTAGTGGGGTTCATAAAAACTTTACCGCCATCAAAATAAATTCTTCAAAATCCAACCGAGAATCAAACCCTCTACCTGCGAAGTGAATTGTCCAGACCACTATGTAATGAAGACGAAAATTTTGGGCACTCAATAAAACATCTCAAGTAAAACAAAAAGTAAAATAAATTACTCGTACCTCATCATAATAAAATTTTATTACTAACGACATAACCTCATTTCTTACAAATTTAGCAATGTGGAAGGATTTGCCCGGAGATTCGTCTGTGTCAAATTATCCCGGGTATAACGAACCGGATTACATTGGGAATAACCCGGGGAGAAAGTGATTTTTGCCCTTTATCCGGCTATGTAATTTGAATACATTATGGCTTGGTTGTTGCTTTTATGGTACCTTATATTATTTTACGCAGCTTTTTTAAAACTTGAGAATTGTTATGTATATGAGCCACAGGACGGTTAAGTTTAACACGTTTTAATACATCTAGATAGGCCTTATTAACAAAAGTTATTGGCAAAAAGGCGTTGATAAAGAAAAGAGACTTTGACTAAAAAATTATGAAGTTTATCTAGGTTAGATATGATTGTATTATCACAAAATAGATAAATAGGGCCCTTTGAAGAAGCTTATGTACGCTCACCGAAAAGAACAACTTTTGTACTACATGAGAGAATTGTCTCCGTACTTCAAGTCAAGACTTCCACTAGTCTATAAGCCATTATATAGTATATAGCATAGCCATTGGCTATATTTTAGGCCACATTTGTTTGCGTTGTGTAAAGAAAAAATTAAAAAACTAAAAAGACTTCAAATTAAAAATATTATTTAGAAACGTACTGGCAAACTGCACACTGTGCATGTGCAGTAAGTCAATGCACTGAACGCAATATCGGAAAAGTATTGAAAGGGTCTCTTCAAGACAAAGCTGGCGTCACTTTGATATCTATAGCACTCTTTATGTTTCTCGTTCTAGTTTCAAGCACCTCGCACCCCTGGGATGTGAGGTGAATTCAACTGGCATATACCACTGCGGTCTGAGCTATAATAGTCTTTATACTTGAAATTACAGAAATTTTTACCTTTACGTATTATCATCAACAACAATAATATACGATGTCTTACAGATTAAGTTTTTACCCTAATATAGTAAAATATCTTGCTACAATATGAACATTATTTAACGGTTTGAACTTGCTGTTCAAAATTCAATTTGAAACGTCCTATATCTAGAAATAAAATTACATTTTCTTATTTATTTCCAACGTGAAATAGCTAATGACCATTGCTAATAGTAGAAAAATGATGACATTAATTAAATTAAATTTTCACAGCACTAAGTAGAACACACCTCACAATTTACTAGATTAAAACTGTGATTAAATGTGTTTTTGACGCGAAATTGCGGGCTTTTGCACCGAAGCCCTCTATTGTGTTTCGTGTTTATGGACTTTTCATATTTTTTCTTTTGTTTTAGAAAATTCCTTTACGTATCGTGCAAGCGACAACCTGTTTTATTATGAAACAAAAACAAAAAAGTTGTATTTTTATCAAATTTGATAATTAGAATTTAATTAGAACATACAGTCACATAGACACAAAATTTTTACCACTACTGGGCTTTCTTATATTTCTTATATATTAGACCATAAAAACATAAATACATTGAAAGTACATGCTTGCTAATATTGGGCCGATAGACTATTCTAAAGGTCCTTCCCTTCATATACAGGAATTTTAAAGTGCGGAACAAATTTTAACTGTGGTTTCTGCTCAATGAACTGAACAACTTTCTCTGAGAAACCAATTGAAACGGAGCAAAAAAAATTGCAACTCTTCATACAAATCGATGACCTTGGTGACATTTCGACGATGAACTTTCTATGGAAAATCAAATTTTTTTTTGCTCCGATTGAATTGGTTTCTCAGAGAAAGTTGTTCAGTTCCATGAGCAGAAACCACAGGTTAATTTGATCCGCGATTTCAATTCCACCCTGTATATGCAATCAATGACTCCGCCTTACGTTTCTGTCCACAAACGAGCATCTTGGGAAATGAATATCTTCGAAGAACTGTCTTGCCTGTGATTCTGTAACTTCAGCGTTTGAAATCGAAAAAATTTAAAACCATCGCAGGAAAACACATTTAATATTTGTTAGTTTGCAATTGCACCCATAAAGCATTTGCTGATCTGTTCCCGAGGGAATCTTATTATGATTAATTTGACAGCTATCAAATCCATCCAACTGGTGACAGAGAGAATAGGGTATTTGACAGATTTTAGGAAAATATTTTAAATTGTTCATTAAAGCATAAAGAATTTAGATTAATTCTTGTGGATTTCTTTATTTTCTATGAAAATTGCCATCAAAGTGTAAATTAATAATAAAGCTACCTAAACGCTAAAGACGCCCATACATGCAGGTCACGTACGTCATGACGTCACCTGCTTGTAAACAAACTTTTAGTTGTCAAATCGTAATACGAAAAACTGCGACTGAAAATTTCTTGTTTACAAGCAGGTGACGTCACTCCAGATTCAGCCACTCCCGTTCAATCACGTGGTCAAACAATTTAATTATTTATTATTCTATTAATTATTTTTTATAAAAATCTGGCATATTTTTTTTATGGCAGAGATGTCAAACGATTTAAAAATAATGTGTTGGCTAAATTAGTTTAAAAAAATGTTTACTGTTAAGCTAACAACAATTTCATCAATATTTTCAATGTAGTCAAGTACCCTTTGAGTTTTTGTAATATAATTTAAAATACCTTTTTTTAAGTTTCTACAATATTTAGTAAGGCTTTGCACATTTTTTACATTCATTCTAATATCTTTTTACCGCAAATCATCATCGCCTTGATATTACTACACTGTTGAACTGTTGACCCCCCCCACGGATTTCAACAACGACCGGTCTTGCGCTCCCCGCATCCAGCGTCTTTCCGCGACCTTCAACAGGTTATCGGTCCACCGAGTGGAAGGCAATAGGCAACCCTTTGCTACGTCTTTCAGTGCGCGATCGCTACTCAAGAACATTTATGCCCCAATGGACATCTGTTCTAAAACTATGTTCCCCATCCACTGCCACTTCAGTTTTGCGTGAAACTGAAGTGGCAGTGGATGAACTACATCTGATGCGTATTGCAAGATAAGGACAATTGGTTTACACAGGTATATCCAAAGCCAAGATTTATGGCAGCTACATTTCATTCTTATCATCACTGTTTTCAATTAGATATTCAAGTTAACTTTTTTATTGCCAAGCAGTAATAATTTATTGAGTATGTAAGAATATGGTACCGATACAGCAGTACCACTTCTATACAATACCTAGCTTTGTCTCGAAATCGAATACTAGTGAAAAAGCAATAAGTACCAAATCCCACATTCCTGACGCTTGAGACGGAACTCAATATAATGTGCCCAACTCGAGCTGGCAAGAGAAGCTAAATCCAATAAAAGGCGACCCCACCTGCACTGTCTTCGCACCCTGGAACGTCAGGAATTCCGTTCATTACTGCCTCTGCACTTCTAACTTGTTACCTATCCAATTTATCCGGATTTTAGGACAGCGAGTGCAAGAATTCTACGATTTGGTAGTGTTTTTATGAAATTTCTTCGAGTTTATATTGAATCTGAGGGGATACGAGGCCAGTCGTATCTCTTCAAAACTGTCCCGCGGACCAGGGCGGATGTTATTATACTGCAAATTTTGAGGAAGTGATGTTACAAATCGAAAATTTTATTTGTTTGGTTTAAGTTATGTTTTGACATATTCCATCTGGTGCTCAATTAAAGTTATAATTAATACGACTTAATAAAAAGTGAAAAATTTCGTCTACAACTGTGAACTTGTTCGCACGCTGTGTATCCAATTAAAAAATTCTGTATTGAGTTGGTGGGACGCGACGATGTAACGACGGTTGCTTGTACAGGCTGGATAACATTTTCACAAACAAACACCTCCCGGCACATCCACTGTTACAGTGGATTCAGAATTTATTTTTTTCGTCCTGAATTTTCCTATTCCATGGTGGCAAACGGCAATCCGTTGCAGTCAACTTTGTAATTACATAACTTTTTCATTTGATTGCGGCACGGCTTTTCTAAAAAAGAATGTTTCTCAATTTGTAATAGTAGTTTTATAGATTTAAAAAAATAGCTGGTGTGAAAGAGAAGACGATCGCAAATTATTACCTTTTAGTAGGCGCTATCGACATTTCACTTTCAAAAGCATATCAAAGAAATAAATGACCTATTTTCGAAATCAAATCGAATGATCAAGTTCTAATTTGAAACGGTGACTCCGAATTAGCTTATAAAATTTCACTTTAGCATCCCAGATGAGAAAAAAACCGGTGCGGGGCAGCAGTCTGCTCTGTCCAACTAGTTGGACTACGGTCCTTAGAAAATTGCTAAATTTTAATGGGGTTTTTCAGCTTTTCAAACAATAAATATAGTCAAACAAATAAAATAAATGATCATTGATCAAGCTTTTTAAATATTGAGTAATTTGTGAGGATGGACAGTAAAATTTAGTCTCTGCAGTAAAATGTTTAACTACAACAAAAAATACTACAGATACTTATTTTATGGGCGATGTTTATTTCAGTAAACACATTAAACCTGTAAAGGTGTAATGTATGTCCCCTAAAATAGGCAGAAGGCACAATGTTTACAATTACAGCGTCCGAGGCGGGAGGAGCGAGTCGTCAAAGTGAGCTGAATTACCGCTCCACACAATAATGTCGCCAAAAACGACATACATATTTATTGCTTGTTTTTTTACGAACATTCGTTTGTCGTGGTTGTGATGACGAATGGAGTTGTAGACAAGACGGTACTTATTTCTTCGTATTGTACTAGTTTCATCGGAGTATATCCCAATAGAATAGTTGTAAAAGATATTCCTCGAAGATTTCAAATACTATGTTTAATGAAGTTTTTTTTGAATGGGTCAAAAATAGAATATTTAATTAAAACAATACTTGAGACTATTATAATATATATGTAAATCCATCACCTTTCAATACGTTTAAAGACAAATTACATGCGTGACTTCTTCAAAATATATTATTCTGTTAATTCATTTTGTGGCGCGTAGGCTGAGCGTTGTATTTCAATCAAACGCTTACAGATTCACAAGTAACTGTTCAAACAATAGATATAATAAAAATAATTGTAAAAACCTTTTTAATTACTCCTGTACCTACACCATTAAAGAAACATTTGTTCAAATTTTTCAGTTTCTAACTTTAATGGTTTAGTTAGGCTGTGCATCGTATGTAAGACAATCATTTAGTGGGGGGTTTTTAGGTCCCATCCGGACGCAGTAGAAGGGTGAAGAGTAAGGCTATGTCTTTGTGTGTCTGTGGCACCACAACTCTCAAGTAAATCGATGTTTATTTTAGCATTGAAAACGCTTATGCGATTGCTTCATTAGGGTACTCGTTTTCAACAAAGTGCGACAGGGTGTCTAGCGTCGTCAGTTATTAAGGTAAAGAAATGAAAATAGTATCCAAAGATGCGTTATTAAAAGGGCTGTAATATTAAAAATAAGTTGGAAAAAAATATTCATAGAAACACAAATTTTCATTTCTTTTTCAAGAGTTTCGTTCATTCAGTTTCGACCAATGTATTTTGGCATTTTTTCAAACAATCTAAAATTTCACGAATATTTAATTTCACAAAAAGTTTAAATAGACAAGTTTATGATATGCATGATGTTGATTAATGAAATAAAGTCATTTTCAATATGCCAGAAGGTTTTACATTTTAGATGATGTCTTTGTTAAGACCTCAAGTGCCCGTAGTAGTTAAATGGTTCGCGTTAAATTGCTCAGTTGTGCATCTAGAACCATTCTGATAGCTCAAGTACCTACATACATAGCTGTCTGTTACTATTTGAGTACCAGGGCAGCATACATTCCCTGTAGTAATAAATGACAATTACGGATACATTCCAGCTGAGCGTACGAGTCTTCAATGTAATTCCGGATTTCCGTAGAGGTTATGTTCTAGGGTTGGGACTAAATTTATAAATAGGTTCATGGCATTATGATTCCTGAAAATTACCGCCTTAGACTGAAAATGTTAAAAAAACTCCTGATTAATCGTCTAAAAATAATGCCAATTATTGATATTCTTATGTGGTTACACGAAAACATCCTATCCATACAGCTGATCAGTTTGTACAAAGATTCTTTTGTTTGCGATTTCAGCAAATTGTACTTAGAATAAAAGTCATTTTTTGTACTTAGAATAAAGGCACGCTGGATATTTTTTTGCGATTTTCCGATGGCTAAGAGGTAACGGCCTACTTACGAAGAAAACTTCAAATTTTGGTAGCCCAAATTGTAAATAGCGCAACCCTAGCCTGTAATAGCATATCTCTATTTGCGATGAAGGATTTATACATGATCGCAGGAACACGCGGGTTGGAAACTAATACAAGCTACTTTGTAGTGTTGCCGATCTCGGGCGGGCATAATGGAAAATTGCGGATACAGTAAAACTTTGCTCAGTTTATATCAGCTATTCTGGTTATGGATGAGAAATGAGAGTATGAGTATGCAGGGGTCCAACTTTGTAGGACTCGGATTGTTTGTTGGTAGGGCATATTCTGAGACCGCCTGGCTAGCTACTACCATCTTATCTAAGTCTTGGCACCGGCATGAAGATAGCCAGTTCACCATTGCATTGTGGAATCTTGGTAAGCCCGCTTCCATCTTCGGCATCATCATCACATACCAACGGGTGAGATGATGCCAAGGGCTTACCAATTGAGGGTTAAAAAAGATCACAAGGCCAAAGAATTATATGTTAACGCTTTTAAAAAGATTTAGATTTGTCGCAAATAATTTTTCAGCACCGGAAGACGTAGCCCAGGCACTTGGCGTCGAAATACTTGGGGGAGGAATTTGTCCAGCTTTGGACATCTTTTGGCTGGCTATGTATTTTTTTTGGTGTAGCAATCTGTAAGTTTTCCTGTCTCATATTATGTAGAGATCTTGCTACAACTAACTAAATAAAAATAAAACACTTAACAACGTAAAACGCGAATAACTGGAAAACCACTGAACCAATTGACATCAAACATACGAGTAGCTTAAACCTACCGCGACGACGACGCCTGAGTTCAAACTGGTTCAAATAATTAAAAAAAAACATATTGGGTTATTTATTGTATAACATTCTTCTTTTTCGTCAGGGTTTAGTATAATTGTAGAAAATTTATGTAGCATGTATTATTTTTGTAGCTTATCATACGATATTTTACTATAATTTTATTTTCGATTTGTGTGTCTACTTTGTCCGTAGGCTTCTCCCTCTAAGGCTTGAACAGAATATCAGCGCTGTGGTTATAAGTTTTATAGCCACAGCACTATGCTGAGTTTCAGGCCTTTTCGGTAACGTGTTTATATTATATTAAGTCTTTTGTTTTTTCTAGTTTTTAGGTTAAACTATTTTATAGTACATAAAACATGTTGTCTTTGTTTTTTAATGTTGTTGCTGAATAAACCTTTTTCTTTCTTTCTTTATTTATGTTTAAGTATGCCCACTAATCAGAGGCTTATTTCTTAAGGTTATCTAGCAAGAATAGCCCTATATTATAAGTTTATAACTAGGTAAGTAGGGGATCATGTTTTTGCATACGTCACGTAAATACCACATTTCTTACCACAATAGCATGACGGATTACCGCGATCTGCTTATACAAATGTGATGTGGTACTATGAGTTTTCACAGTAATCTCAAGTGGTTATTTACAATAGAATTGATTATCACGTCACTAGTAAAAGCGTATAAAATCTATAAAATTATTAAATAAGGGACATGATCAACCTAGACTTTTTCTTTTGTTTAAAATTTTTTCAGTTATAAATAAGTAATATAATAAATAACCAATAATAAATCAAACACTCACTGCCTTATCGTCTAACCTCTAAGATTTAAAGAAATCAATATATTACTGATTAATGTATTACTGGAATAGACACCTAATACACGCCAGGATCAAGTATTTACATACTTCATTTCTTTTTTTAAACTACAGGGTCTTAAAAAAAGTGAGTTTGAGATTTAAAGGAGTTACTCAGTATCAAGAATAGAATACAGGTAAAATATTGAAAAAATCCGCTTTGCAATTTTTTTTAGATTCCCACACTAAATCTAAATAGTGAATCAAGGATTTGTATGGAAAACTGAAAAAGTGCAGAGCGTATTTTTTCAATATTTTTCCTGTATTCTATGCTTGATTCTGAGTAATCCTTTAAAACCTCAAATGTACTTTTTAAACACCCGTATATCCTCTACGTTGTGTTGTAGTTTTTAATCGAGAAAGCTATCGCTTTCAATATTCTATGATTACTAATACAATTAGTAGGGTTATTGAAATGCTTTGAAATACAATCAGTATTTGGCCCCCGTGTGTAGAGTACTTCACGATATACGGGAAGAGAGCCCGTACTGGGGACGATATGGGTTAACAAATTAAAATCCCAAATAAATTCGTCTTTATGACATCATATAATAATAATTTGATTTTTACTTAACCCTGTTGGGTTACGGAAAGGGCAAATCAGAGCAGCCATTTTCCCTAACTTTGCATTTTCGAGAACCAATGGTAACCCAACATTTTTCTTCATGCTTTCAGGTCGCGTGAGGCGCTTTACACACCTACGTGAGGTAATCTGTTTATTCTTGTCGAGGGACCGTCGCATTTTGCGTGAACCCGCTTTTGATATTATGTAGCAAAGTAGTAGGAGTCGTGCGCGTAACGTGACAACCCTGAAACTTCAAAGGAAACTTAAGGCAGAGACGCGGAAGTATTGCGTGAAGACTACGTTAAGGTGCGTTACTTAATTGGTACGTATTTCACTTTATTTTAGGTGAGGACTTTTTTCTCACATGTTATGGTAAATTCTTGAATTGTACATTTCATATCAAAAATTGTATAACGGGTGTAACTTAATATTTTATCATCTGTTTAGCCATTTTTGTATGAAGAGGCCAAAAAAGTTTTTAAAAGTCCCCTTGAAAGTGCAATTTTACCTTAAGGTACAAGTCCGAGACCGGCTGCAAGTCGCCGACCGCACGCGACAGGTGACAGACCGCATTTATCGACCGCAAGTTACACTACTGGTTTCTATGAATCTCTATGAAAGTGATTCCGAGCGCGGCGACATTTCGCCTGCGGTCGCGGCCGGCGACATGCGGCGGCTACACTGCAAGTCTCAGGACCAGTAGTGCGGCCGACCGCAGAGCGGTTACACGGATTTATTTTCTTTTTTTGCATATAATAACAATAATTCGTCGTCATCTTCCTCCTCTAACAAATGACACAGTAAATTATTGATAAACACGTCCGATATTCTGACTCGCGCGAAGGTACGGAAACGACAGGGTACAAAAGCTGACTGAAGTGCAGTCGCGTTTGGAATGACGGCGACAGCGACATGCGGTCGACCGCAGCGGCCGGCCGCAGTGTCGCCTGCGGTTGACGCCTGCAGCCCGTCTCGGAATTGCACCTTTATAGACAAGGTGTTAGTAAAATCTTTATAAATCGTTGGAACTGTGTACTAGGTAGAAAAAAAATAAGTTTTACAGAACTTGTAAAGCATCGACTTCTTTTTCTTAACGAATCGATAACAAAGACTTATCAAACTATATTTTTCATTAGCCTGTACTTAAAAAAAAAAACGCTTTATCTGCACACATACAACCGCAATTTCTACAATCTACCTCCAAATGTTACTGCACTCGTAACACCACCTAGTTTTGTTTTGCATCAGCAGTTCAGTAATAGACACCCGCGTAATAGTCCGTCTGCCAAGACTGCCAAATGACGATGGCTTGGCTGGCTAAACAACTGGCGGGGGAGCCAGCCCAACGTGCCAAATACGGCGAGCCTAATGAGACTGTTTCTGCGTAGATAGGTTCTCATTGGGTATTCGAGTTTTGGCTCTAAAATATGCAGAACGTAAAAAAAATTATTGCGTTTCACATGTCCTATGAGAATTTCGCATCAAATGTGGTAACAAAAGCATTATTACACGTAAATGAAAATAAGAAATGTTTTTTACGCAACTGAATAATTTTTCTCAAGAAATTAATATTAAAAATGTTTCCGACTCATATTAATGATCATTTCAACGGCAGCATTTCAAGATGGACAGGGTCTTCAGAAACGAAGAACACGACAATACAATCTGTACAAACAGCTCAAAACTCTACATCTACAACTGTGCCAATAAGCCCAGATATTTTCATGAAATATCTCAACCAAATTAGGCTTGTAATATTCACCCTTCTGAATAGGAGCTAATAACCGTCTGGCTGGGAGCGCCACACGGGACAAGCAAGGGGCGCCTGCCTATTCAAATCGCTCGTATTATACTTACCATTTTTCATGAAAATCTTTTTTTTTACATTCGAAGTGTTGATTGACGACATAGTCTCCAGTTGAATTTTTTTAAAGGGTACGTCGGGTGTTGTTTTTGTCATTTAAAAATTTTAAAATATTATGGTTTTAAAAGCAAGATGTTTATGTTTTTATGTCTATGTCTAGGGAAACTTGTAAGAATAGTCATGAAGTCTGGTTTTATTTTCTCCGTTTAAAAGAAGAAATAATTTGTTGATAAACACGTCAATAAAGAAAGGATTATTTTAATTTTCAAAACCAAAATTTTTCTCATCTAATGACAACTAATCTTTGCTATTCCTCACGTAGTTTAGCCTATTTTTTGAAACATAACTCTTATGTCCTTTTTGCCTACCGTTTTTTTGTTAGACGTATCCAATTAATAAAGTTTCCACACTTATTTTAACAAACTTTGTAACAACGAAGCTTTGCAAAGTATATTATATACCTACTTACCTATCCGTCATTGTTAAGATAAATCTTATAAATAATTAATTTCATTGAAAACACCTGTATTTTGCTTCGACTTTGTACCAATAATTATTAATTATATTACTTACAACAAACATTTGGAAACAGCGTTTCCTTTCGCTCTTGAAATCATACTTATAGTCGGGGTCTCTTTTACTTGGTCGAATTTCATTTGGTAGATATCGTATAAAGTTAAACTGAGAATGGTGTCGATTCGGTGTTTACGTTTAAACTTATTTGACAGGACTAAACTTAATTTAAGCATCCTATCCTTGTCTTTTCGATACAGAGAGAAAAATACAAAAATTTAAATTAAGTTTAGTTCTGTCAAATACTAGGTTTTATCGTAAAAAACTGAATCGACACCAATGCTTACAAAATTATTCGTTTTAAGTTAATATGGGTATGTATCTGCGGTCCGCATTCATATTGATCTTTTTGGCAAATATTTTTGTTTTTATATTATAGTCGTATCTTTTAATAAGTCTTAGACAAAGTTTTAGACATAGTAGTTCATTATCTGCGGGCTTGATGTTATGCATATCAGAATTAATTAATGGTTCTTTTATCGTATATTTATTACAATATATTTGTACAATTAAACATACACAACAATATTTTAATAACAGATAAATTAAAACGAAAAAAAACTTTTCGACCAATCGACTTTCTTTCGCAGTAACGTTATATAATTCTCTTGTTTATTGTTTCGATTTATTTGACGTGCCAAGTTTCGCCCTTAGAACAATCGGGAACTTTCCCATTTGTGAACACTGTTAAAATTTCCAGTTCAGATTTATTCAAACTCCTAACTTTGTTTGTTGAAGAAAATCCCATTAAAATATTTTGACATAATTGCTATACATAATGGATATTTGTTAGATAAACTCTTCAAATTTTAACATTGCAGAATATTAATTGTTCCATTTTCCTTAATAATTATGACAGCTTTTTACTCATGTCCAGCAGTGGACGTCACTGCTGGACATGGGCCGCTCCCAAATGGGGTAATGATGTAATGGCCATGCTTTGCAGCCAGGTTGGCGATCGCAGTGTGATGTTACAGCACTCCATCCTCGGTTTCCTGTCATCTCTTACGACCCATGGGAAGAGATAGGGTGGTGATAGTCTAACGCCACATAAACAGTTAAGATTTTTTATTGTCTAGGTCTTATTATGATAACTATAACCCAACCATCCCAAATAAGGGCAATGTTTTAATCATAATATAAATAAAATGTTTTATATAAAAAATAATTTTTACTTTAAAATGAAAATTTACTTTTACAGGTCTGGGAAAACTCATAAACTTTAGTTCATAAAACTGAGAAATATTGTTCCTAGCTTTTGGAAGACTGAAATGCAATGTGAGCTAAATCTCGCTTCAGCTTTGTAAGGTACCTAGGCGTCTAGAGCATTTCTATACCTATACTAGTACACGTGATATACACTGGACCGCGTTCAGTAACAAGTAAATATATTTTATTTATTACTTTCCTTTTTAAGTATGCTAATTAACTGATTGAAGTTTTATGGGAAGCCACATATTTTACATCGATTGTACAGGGCTATTTCTGTGATTTTGTCGACAAAAATATTTTTCTGTATTATGGAATGAATAGCCCACATATCAACAAAACTGTAGGTACTGCAATCGAAAACAGAAAAAAATACTTATAATTAAAAATCCTGATAGTCTAAAACAATAGTATGATGTGTATTACTATTTTATCGAACGACACTTTGAAGTCCGAAATTTAAAGTAAGTAGTATGTAATCTGTGGTTTAGACTGTACTTTTATCCAAAAGAGACATAAATGCAACCAAAAAATATTCTGTAGACCTAACAAAGACATTATTTAAAATGGGGCTTCTACTAATGAGACTGAAAAACTTTCCCTAAGCATTTTTTTCTTTACTTTTACGAGTTGGACTCGGTTAAATAAAGATCAGCTTATTTTGTTAGACTTCTTCTTCACATGTTTAGGGTGAGTTGGTTTTAAACTCATACGAGTGTATTTTTTCTGTTTTTGAACGTGCATTCGGCTTTGTGGCACAATATTGCGCGGGCTTAGCTAGAAGCCGGCGAGCAGTTTAAAACTGCAGCGAAGTCATAATGCGGCATTTTTTAAGCCATTTTACTGCACAGTGTTTAAGTTTATTAAAAATAAAAATCATAGTTTTAGCAAGAAGTAGTATTTTAACCACCTTGCTTTACGATTTATTTAAATTGACAAGACTTTTGTTGTTTTTGAAAATGTCTTAATTTTATTAAAATAAAACCTTTAGTTTATAAATATATTGATATGAAAGGTATTTTTAATTTATTAATTTATTTTCATGTACCTATCTATGTATAATTACCATAATAATGTATACCTTACCTGGTAAAAAATATAAAGTTTTTTTTTTTTTAACAAACTAATATTCTAGTGAACGAGCGTTGCTACGTCAAACCGAAATGAACACTCATTTCTTCCATCTTTTTTCTCTCCAAAAAAAAAAAAAGAAACACGTTTTATCCTACGTCCAGTACCCCGTGGCGGTAATAACACCGCAATAGCAATAAAAAAATCAACGACAAATCTCTAAATCCGACCAGCGGGCAACTAGACACGCCTGCGAAATTATTAAGCCTTTGCAACTTTCATTGCCTTCACTGAAACACTGAAATTGTGTCCCATTGTCTTTGCAACTAAGTCCAATTTTGTAAATCTTAGAACGTGTGAATTAAGACTGTTTTTGTTCTGTCTTTGTAAGTGTTTACGATGTCATGGAATTTTATTTTGCGTTGTTATAGTTGACATAAACTTAGTTTCTTCTCTCTTGTGTATTAATTTTGCTGTGACAGTTTCATACAGTCTACCTATGGTGAACATTGTACTCATAGAAAACGTACAAAAAGCTTCAAAAGCTAGGTTACGCACTTCAAAGTAAAATTATGATAGTAAATGATGCGTAATGCCAAACAGTATTCATGAAACCATTATTTAATAGTAGAAGGTAATGTAAAAAATGTACGCCCGTTTACTTGTTACAGTCAGTAGCCAAAACAGCTTGACAGATTTTGAACTGAATTCAGGTTTTCAGTTTTTTGTTAACTTGGTTAGGTTAGATACTTGAAAATGTGTAAAAAAATATATAATAGTTTTGGATTCGAGCTTTGATACGAGTAACTTGCCTGAAATGTCCTCCTTCCCAACTGACATTTTAATAAAAAAATGAGTTAGGTTTGCTATGAGCATCGTTACATAGTCGTAATCTAAGTCACAAAATCTCATAGAGTTATCTTTTTTTGTCAAAATGGTGTGATGTAACGTCTTAAGGATAAAATGGATTTATCTGTAACTTATTTTATGTCAGTTGGATCGATATGGCATAACTACGTCCATTTGTTCAACCACATTTTTTTTAAAGATTCATAATACAAAATGTCAAACGCCTGTATACCTTATAATATATAAGTGACTCTGAATTTCCCCTTTTTGTATTTTTCTTTGACACAACAACCACTAGGTACGTTACCTTAGCATAATCATAATGCATTATTATACAGTGTTCTATATTTGTTTACGCTGTCCACTATCTAACGCCACGTCCGATCGAGGACGCGTAATCCAGTCAATGGTTGTCTCACCATGAAGGGATTACTGGAAGCGTGACATTGCACTGTGGGCCAAAATGTACGCTGCAGCGACTCAGTTTCTGACGCAATGTCTAGATAGGTTTTTTATCCACAATTGGTAATGATGACGAATGGTAATCACGACGAATGATGACGATACTAAAATGGGAAGAAATCTCACATAAATTCCCCAAACCCAATAAGAAATTGCCTATACTTTCTTAACTCTGAACGTGTAAACACTGGGCTTCAATAAGGCGGATGCTACACGGTCGCCAACAAGCACCCCAAACAAGGTGAAATTCGTTGTATCCAACCGCGTAGACAAAGAAATTTGGTCACCAATCACGGTCTACACGGTTGGAAACAACGAATGTCACCTTGGTTGGGGTGCTTGTTGGCGACCTTGTAGCACCCGTTTTATCCGGGAGTTGACCGCATGAAAAATAAATAACGAAATATTATTGACTAAATAGCTCTTTAATTGAAATTGTTGAAAAACTTTATCACTTTAATTTTCATCATATTTTTAATTTAGGTATAAGAATTACCGGATTGTGTGCATAAACCCATACCCTATTAAAAAACTGAGTACAATAAAGTTGGATCATTTTCGTGACCTCTTGATGAACCAAGTGGACTAAACCACTACTGCACCATGGAAGGTTCATAAAATACTTTTTATCGTAAAATAATTTTAAAACTCCAGCTATAGATAATAATTTTTATTTATTCTAAAAACAATAATAATAATAATAATAATTTTAATAATTAATAATTAATAATTTATTTATTCTAAAACATCTTATAAGTAGATAAGAATACATACAGTGATCTAATTAGACACTTAAGGATAGGTTGTACTACTTATTATCTATACCTTCATTGGTAGACTCCTGTCTTCTAAACTAGGTTAAACCTGTATTTTAGAAAACAGTCATTCCTCCTACAGCATGAGACGGTAGAATAATACAACCCAATAATATATAATCACGGTTTGACCCATTAACAAAATAATAATATACTAGGAATACTTATATATTAGGATCATTAGTAGATGTGTGTGTGTGTGTGTGTGTGTGTGTGTGTGTGTGTGTGTGTGTGTGTGTGTGTGTATGCGCGGCAATTTTTGTGTGATTGAGGAAAAGGAGGTAGAATAGAATTAAAGCTAGGAGGTCACACTAAGGAGTTTCTCTGTGGCCTCATAAGATAGATTCATAAGCCACTTTTGGGTCTTGCATTTTATTTCCCATCTAGTGAGGCTGTAGATAGAGATATGTCTGTTCAGGCAGTTATAAAGTCTTGAGCTTGAGGCTCTAGACTGATTTCTAGCAAAAGAGGTTCTGCATTTTACACTTGGGATGACAGGCATAGTGATACGTTTTTTTGAAATAGTGTCGTCAAAGGGCAATCGTGCATGTAACCGTAGTATCGAACGCGAAATGTAAATTTGTCGGACAGTTAGGACTTGACATTCAGAATAGAGGGTGGCCGTTGGATAAAAGCGAGGCTTAAAGGTTATGGTTTTAAGCACTGCCCTCTGGGCTCTTTCCAAAGACAGAAATAGCGTCTTTGAGGCACAACCCCATGCAGTTATACAATAGGTTAGTATTGATAAACAAAGACCGGAGTAGACAGTGAAAAGAATTTCAGAATCAGCTGAGTTGCGTAGATTTTTGAATACATATATTAGTCGTCTGACCCGCGGAATTAGGTTTTCTATATGGGGTTTCCAGTCTAGTTTCTCATCTAAGTGAACCCCTAAATATCTTATATTTTCAACCCTGGTCAAGCTATAACAAGAACAGCAGCTTTCGTGTCCGTTTTTACATGTGTGGGCTCTGAGTATACTAGAGTCTAATGGAGGCTTGGGGTTTTTTGAGATGGAAAATCGAATAAACTTGGTTTTATCCAGGTTTAAAGTAAGAAGATTAATGGAAAGCCAATGCATTATTTGTTTGAGGACCGACTCGGCAACACTTCGAGCACGCTCCCAGGTGGTGTCATAGATAAGAAGAGCGGTGTCATCCGCGTAAGTAAATATGTCGCAGTTGGGGAAGGAAAGTTTGCACAGGTCATTGATATATATTAGAAAAAGAGTAGGTCCTAATATACTGCCCTGCGGGACACCATAGCTTAGCATTGCCTCATCACTCAATGTTGAGCCAATCTTAACACACTGATACCTGCAACTAAGGTAATCTTTAAAAATGTCCAGGGCGATTCCTCTAATACCAATTTGCTCCATTTTAGATATAAGGAGAGGGACAGAGACTGTGTCAAAGGCTTTGGACAGATCTAGAAATATTCCATAACATTTGTAGCGTTTATCAATTTTATCAACTAAGGATTCAGTGAAGTCAGAGACAGCATCTTCGGTAGAAATACCAGCTCTAAAACCGTACTGGTTGTTAGAGATTATATTGTATTTGGTCAGATATTGCCTAAGATTATGGTTCAAGATACGCTCAAGTATTTTTGATAGTGAAGTCAATACAGATATAGGTCTATAATTTGTTACACAGTCTCTGTCACCTCCTTTAAATATGGGATGTACAATAGCTTTTTTAAAAGCTTTGGGAAATACGCCTGCAGTAATTGACATATTACAAATATGAGTAATGGGAGGGACTAGGTTTTGACGAGAATCTTTTATAATTTTAGCAGAAATTCCGTCCCATCCAGTAGCGCAGTTTTCCCGCAGTCCAGCAATGATTCTATCAATTTGCTCCTCATCGGTTGGTAAAATCACGAGTGAGTTGCCTGTAGGATTATGAATATTGTGAGGGTCAGAACGAGAAGTTAAAGGGTGGTCACAGGATGAAGTTATTTTTTTTGCAAGGGTTTTCCCTACGTTAACAAAAAAATTGTTTACTTCATTTATAGATGTCTTAGCATCGGTATAAACTTGTAGAAGTTCATCAGGGGGTGATGTGGTGAAAGAAGTGTTACTAATTTTCTTAATAACATCCCAGGTGGCTTTACAATTATTCTTGGCTTTCTGAAATTCTTTCTTTTCGTATTCGATTTTTAGTTTTTTAAGGAGTGAGTTGCAAAAATTGCGATATCTCGTATACGTAGTTTTTAGAATTAAATTGTTTGGTTGTTTTCTAAGATCTAAATGCATCTTATCCCGATTACAAATGCAACGAAGTAAGCCGGGCGTAATCCATGGCTTAATAATACGTTGCTTCCTTGGAACTCTCTTGACTGTAGTGTGTTTCTCAATTATTGGTTTAATTATGCTAATAAATAGATCAGCTGCCTCATTCGGATCGATAGTGTCCATGACAGAGTTAAAATTAGTACTGTCTAATGCTGTCTTGATTGAATTGTAATAGATATGTTGACTACGGGGTTTTCAATTATTAATTATTTAATTTATAATCAAAATGTACTTTATTGGTGTACACATTACAAGAACGCAGATATCTTGATAAAAAATTTGATCAATCATAAATCAAGACGTTAAATACGTTAGAAAATACATTACAACCTGCAGCGTCTTCCCAGGGAGACACACTGTCTTTTTTGGATATTTCGTATATTTTTGTTTGCGCCATATATTTGAAATATCCTCTATTTAAGAGAATGCAGACTTGATAGGACTGCATCGTACCTGTCTCTATTTGCGCGCACAACCTAACCACAAATATTAATCCATTTATGTATTTTTTATTTATTTATGGCATAGTTAGCAAACGAGCAGACGGATCACCTGATGGTAAGCTATAACCGCCGCCCATAGACACATGTAACACCAGAGGAGTCATAAGTGCGTTGCCGGCCTCTGTATGTACCTTCATATTCAGCGCTTAATTCAACCAGTAAATACATAATATGTTTTGCATAACTTTTCTTTAATTTTTTTATCACATTCAAACGTTCCATTCCATCACAACTTGTAATATTTTTAAAATCGCTATCGACTCATATAAAATAAAATAACTTTTCTTTTAATTAAGACTAAAGCTTATAACTTTGGCCAATCAACACTGTCGGACGCGCATTTGATTGATTTATTACTGCGTTTGTCCTTCGACAATGCAACGGCCGAGCAATGGACAACGTATATTGTTTCATCATGGCGGATCATTGACTGATTAGTGCTATGCGACTATATTGTGATAAATGGCATTTCTATTAGCGCTTTCATTACGTGTCCTAAACTGATGGTGTCTATTAAACATCAGTACCTCATCGTTAAGTTCTTCTAGTCTCTTTTATAGAGTGTTGATCATATTAATGGGTTTCTATAGAAAAGCGTCCTCGATTTTGTACTCATCATTGATATTTTTAACTCTGACGCCAAAGAGAGTATCGTTTAAAGCCTATCTATACATAATTATTATGTGTCTGTCTTTAGTATCATAGACTTTAAAAGGCTGGGATGTTTTGGATGCGGATATTATTTCCAACGATTTTTTTTTACTATGTTTCATGAAAATCCGTATACGTGTAGTAGTATGTTTGATTGTTTGTAAACTCTTATTTGTACAGAAAACTTTACACAATACAAATTGACTTTACCGTCGGGGTACATTTGTTAAAATTTTCATGTTATAATTTATTATTGTTTTTTTTTTATCTTACCTGGAAGCGATCTTCACAAGATTCACCAATGCAATAAATAGCGAACGGGTTATCCTATCTATATTGAGAATGCTTTGTTAGCCTCTCAAGCTAAATAAATATATACAATTTTCCTTTTACAAATATTACAAAGTTTTCTAAAAAAATAAAACCTTTTTATTTACATAGTTTGCTATCTCTCAATTCCAGCAAGTAATAGTTTCAGGGGTAATAATTGCGGCTGCTGGCTTAAGAGTTAATTTGGAAGCATTCCAAATTTTGCTTTTATCTGAAAATAAAACAAGTCTTCTTTAGATGGTTGAGTTTATTTCCAGTTTTGTTAGGTTTCTTTCTATTATTAGTTTTTTGTGAATTCAATTTCGTCATAACGAAAATTTGATTTACGTATACTATGTTTAAATAGATTGGTGCAGACCTAATTTTGAAAAAAAAAATTGATGAAAAACTTCAAGTCACCATTATTGTGATACTTTTCCTATGATTTTGACTTCATCATATTCGTTTTAAATAAATAAAAAAATAAGTGACATACAAGCAAAAAAAATCATTAAAATATTTAATTTAAAAGTTCAGAATAAGAAGTGAAAATAAAATACACTCAGCAAATGTTTTTATTGGCTACTGAGTATGAATTTTTCATTTTTCTTTCTCCTCTTTTCTCTCCATGATTGTGACATTAACGAGCTGGGATGTTATTTCAGATTTAATGAAGTCTGAACAAATAATGTTTTCACGTTAAAGTTTCATTTGAAATAATGATAATAATAAATACATTACGTTGCAATTGTTTGTTATAGGGCTTCCGAAAGACTTAAAGTTTTAAAGACGTCTATATATTTTTTAGGTTTCCTATATTTTTTTATACATTTTTGCATACACTGTAAATTTAGCTTTCTTGTACGTAAACGCAGTAGCTTAGCGTAGCGTACTCATGCGCAGATTTCTTGTTTCATGTCATTTGCAAGATGTTTTTGTATGTCTCTGGTTTATACATTGGCTTCGTCCTACTCATCAAACTGTTTTTTTTTCCCAAAAACAATACCAAACTGTCCTAATCAGTTGACTGCCCAACTTTGTATGAAATATCCAAATAAGTATTTTAAGTACTGTGTCATATGCCTTTGAGAAGAATCAACGCTGCCTTTATGGGTATTCTGTCTATTATTTAGCTAAAAAATGTTGACTATAATATTTTGCTGTTAAATGGCAAATAGAGAAAAGCTGAGTCTGAATCTTTCGTGGAAAACGACTAATATTTATCTCATAAAACAAATGAGTTACTTCCAGTGCTAGACGTACTACCTTCGTCGTACTCAAATTTCCTCCATCGCCGGTCGTTCTAAGCCTTTTTGACAAGGGTGTTATTATTTATAGGGCCCCATAACTGTAGGCAGTTAATAATTAATCCCCATGTGCCATGTTTAACAACAATGGGAATTAGAGCCTCTCGCATAAGTATCATAAACCCTTCTAGATGTGAAAGACACGAATTATTACTGTCATTTGCAATATGTGCACCTTTTTAATGTCCTGTCAAATAAAAGTATGTATGGTACTGTTAAATCGCGTAATCGGTAATTCAGAAATGTATAAGTAATTTTACGAAAACCGCAATAAAAATGAGAAAGTTTACTTCGTTAAATTACAATTTTCATTTCGTAAAAACAACTTATAAAAGATTAATTGCGTAATTTTTCATGATACCGTGTTCGGGTTTATTTATGAAATAGATATAGATTATATTTTCTTATACTACGCACAAAAATATAATCAAAAATATTATCGTATCTTGCGCTTTGGCAGTTGAGTAATGTATAGCCTAGAAAGCGTAAATAACGGAATACATAAATAAATGTCACTGAAATTAATTTATAAAATACTTTTATATTTTTATTTAATTCGTAGACAGATCTTACGTCTGTGTAATTTAACAGTACATGTGCCTTCGTAATTCCCTAATGATTATTGGTACAAAACGATTAATTTGTACTACGTTCAGATTAATTGAATTTCCGTTGAAATTATGTAGTTTCGAATTGAAACAGAATTGTGCTTAAGAGGTGTGGTTCTTGTGTTAAGCGTTTCTTCAAATATTTTAGTTTATTCATAAGAAAAGCCTCTCTGAAAACTAATAAAGTGCTATTCATTTCAGTGATGGGAAATGAAGTGCAAAAACTACCCGTTACTTATATCTTATTGTGTGTCAACTACTTTTTGTCATTATTCTTCAAAGTTGAGGTATTTTACTGAACCGATATAGGTATCTGTATTCCGTTTAAATTCTCTGCGCCTGTACTCTGATGTACAATATTATTAAGTCTACTATAAACCTGCTTTAAGCTAATCTATGGTTGTATCTCTTATATACTAGAGGGTGTATGCAACTAAATGGTATATACGTCAGTCGTCGCCTCTACATAACTTTTAGACAGTTTCCACACTAAATTCAGGACCACACACGCTAATAAACATACCTAGTATGTTCAAAACTTAATTATCAACAATTAAACGTCAATTTAGTGATGTTCTACTTGCGCTTACAATATTACTTAGAGACAGTTATTATTAGGGGACTAAAGTAGATTATTTAGAGTTAATTTTTCTTAGTTATTTGGTATGTGTTTATCATTGTACTCGTATCAGCATGGAAGTGTTCTCTGTTGAATATTATCCACACATTAATAGATAACATAGATATTATCCATACTTACATTTTTACTAAGTATTATTCTTAGTTCGGCTTTCTTATTAAAATATCATTGGCTTTTTCTCTCAACATCAGTCCTTTCGGCCACCATTCTTGAAGAATATTCTTCACAACATTTATTAGTTTCATCATCATTACATACATACAGGCATGCTTATAATAGGTCTTAGATATTCAAAAGGCAGTTTCAGAATCATTCTATGTCCTTTGGGGTGATTTAAAATATTTTTTTGTTTGATTATTGTGTCGTTATGTTAACAACTTATTTAGGTTCTTATCTTTGTCTACAGTACTTTTGATAAACACCGTTAAAGTTAGTTTTCAGGTTTCGAAAAAGCAGCCACGATTCCTTTTTTATGATTATGCTCATAAGAACGTTTTTTTAAATAACTAAACTATATCATATAATTAAAGCTGCGAGATCTGTGATGAGATGACGATGTATGTATTTCTAGGAAGTGTCAAAACGAGAAAGTTTCAATGTAACCAAACCCTCCCTTAAGCGGAATTTGAAGAGAAGAAGCACTTAAGCTTTGAAATTCGATTTATTTGGAAGAGATATATTATCTGCTTGAGAATTGGTCTCTTATCTCAAGAGAAACTACAATTTACTTAGTTCCAGAGTAACAGATTCAGACATTTGGTCACTTCCGCAGCTTTGAACATAGTAATTAAAACTACTTCAATAATTCACAAAGATTTTGATAAACAACGATCTCCTTTCAATTAAATTCTATTCTATTTAATTTTGGTTCCTGTCACCTAGGAAACAAGTTTGAAACTCGTTTGCGGTTATAATTCATTTACATTCGGCGATTTCAGTCAGATAGGATAGATAGTCTTTTGAAAAATATGAATGGCAATTGTTTACAGAGTTTGTGTTTTTGAAATATGTATGTAGTTTTCTTCGTACAAATATATAGTTACATAGCCTATCAAAATCATAAGCTTCCTTTTGATTTTGTCACAGTCGAGTAAAATCCAAAACTCTGTTATGGGAATCATCGTATAGAAACTCAACGAGGTTTCGGAGAAAAGACATGTTTTGAAACTTTTGCTTTCTTGCTCTATCTTCACTCCACTTGTATGCAGCATTTGGCTTTAAACTTAGTAGAACGATCTAGAATGGTCCAATCGTACGATAAAAATCGTAATACATGAAGGAACCACCAGACCAGCAACGGAACCGATGTTTTCATCAAAGTGGTCTGTCAAGAGCCTTTAAAGTTTAATTGAGTTTTGGATTTCAGTTCCTAGCTAACAACTATCGGAAACTAACAAACTGAATTAAGAAATTCGTGTTTTCACTTTAACAGTTACTTGAGATTAATTTGGTAATAACAGTGTTTACATTTTCAGGACAGTCGCTTCTGATTTTTACAGCATTTGGAAATGAGATTGTGTTGTGATAGGTCCTCCGATTTTTTCGAAGGCATTGTAAACGGAGTTGCTTGTTACCTGTAGAATTCGTCCTAATAAACGATATTTTCTTTATTAACAGCTTTTTCATTACACGATACGATATGCATGCTTTTACTGTGTGAAAATTTATATACTATGCGCTTGTTATATTTCTTATAATTTTCACTCTAGTTTACGACTATTTATAAAGCTCGCTTCATTAAAAATACTTCGAAAAATCGACTTCTTCTATGGTCTTTTTTAATAAAACAGAAAAATATATTAATTTTGCTTTTGTTTACAAAAAAAAGAAGCACGACATTGTTGCATGTATTCTTAAAGACAATGTTATATTTTTAAAACATGAACATTTTAATGTTACATTTAGCAAATAAGTTAAAAAAAACTTGTTAATTTAAATAATTCATAGAGAGGAGAACTAACTTTCTCAACAAACTCAACCAAGAATCTCATTAGATCAGTTTACCGTAAAATAATGCAGCAGCTAAACCCATAAAAATACATCAACAAGGTTTTAAAGCAAGAACTTCATTAATATATTATACTTTCTTTAGTTAATATCAAGAGCTTTGCTTTTAAGAACATCTGATGCTTTGCTTTTAAGAATATTTAATGTAATTGTTTAATTATTACTAACATAGAATGTAAGTTCCTTTGTTACTAACTTGTATGGACCTTGTAGGCTGAATTAATGAATCAAATAAATTAATTAATTTCTCGAGTACATTTTATGTGAAATGTTGATGACGTAATTTCTTTGTAGCCGACTTATATTTTCTTCAAAATTAAACTTTATGGTTAGAGCAAGTATTTTCCATTCTATGGCGAATAATAACATTACTTTTGTTTTCGTAATGTAGGCAAAATGTAAGTAAACTTTCAACCCTGGGTCTGAGATGCGTCGGTGACTGGGACCAAGAGTGACTGGGACCAGTGGTGTTAATAATAACATAAACAGGGACATTTAATTTATTGAGGATATGCACAATAATGTTATGCAACGTTCAAATAGCCATAAAAAAGTTACGCGACCCCCGTTGTTTATGAATGTATTACCAGGTATTACGTACGTTAACTATGTACAAATTCTAAGTAAAAAGCACCCAGATTTTAAAAAAGTAAGTAAGTATGTGATTTATTTACAAAAAAATCTTGACATGTTAATGTATTTTTCTTTATTTTTAGATTTTAATTTTTGAATCTTTGATTTGTCAATCTGTGTTATGAACCAAAACAACGAAATCGAATTTTTCGTATATAAAAATGATGAACTGCCAGTTCCCACAAAATTAATGATAGTACTGCACATTGATTTACAAAATATTTTATACGACTAAAATACGTAACGATATGTTCCAAAGAGGCTCTTGACCTCGGTCTCGAAATAGAAAGACGTCAGTGTATATTATTCTACCTCAGTCCATGCCAATGGGCTCTTTGGTTCGCTTAGTTTCATCGCATCACACGTGTCCATTAATTGTTCGAAAATTGAAAATTATTAATGTTTTTATGTATAGAAGTCGCTAGCTTTAACTCATCTCTATTTTTTATATTATACGAAGTAACATGACCTATCCTATTTTTTTAGAATATTAATATTACCTGCAATATTTGAGAGAGTAGCTGGAAATATGGTCCGTATTTCATGCGGTCCTAGCAGCTTTATAGACTATGTCTGTTTGCTCTGTCGGGTTTCCGCGCTAGACTCCATTTCCAGACCGCGAATCGTTATTAAAACTCCCCTGACTGGCAAAAGTTTTTCGTTAAAAGGATTAGATAAAAAAGCTTTAGTTTAAATTAAACTTTGTGCTTTTAGTCTATAGTAAAACACTTATTAATTTTTTTGTGTCCGAAAATCATAAGATTTTATAAAATAATACATAATATACTCAAGCCTTATTCCCACTGGGGTAGGCAGAGACCACGGATCGCTATTCGCTCCTATTCTGACATACTTCTCTTGCTTCTTTCACATTCACTACATTCATCACTGTTATTCAGAGTAATGAATGTGGACAATAATAGTTTTATTAAAATGAGGTTTTTTAGTACCAAAAAATAATATAAAACATAATAAAATATGTTGCTTAAAAAAACTTATGACAAAAGTTTGTAAGAATTCAAATTATCCCGAGGAGGCCTGGACGGACAGGCATGTCACGTTTAACTTTTATTAGTTCTACTTGCCTTGACCTGAGTTGCTCTGAAGGAAGAAAATATCTGGTTCTTAGTACATTTAAACGCGTAGGTACCTGTAATATATTAAGCTAATAAGAAAGCGATCATTCGATTTCAGCGCTGATGATTTAATTGCTACATATTAAACCTGGTCTTGCTCATGGGTAATCATTTTAAATAGAATGTATGTATGCGATTAACCCTTAGAATAAAAGCGGCCAGGTGCGAGTCGGACTCGCCCATGAAGGGTTCCGTAGCAGCAAGTAACATAATATAAAAGTTTTTGTAGTTCGTTGTAACTTGAATGAAAGGTAAATTGCGGTTTACGATTTATGACGTATTAAAAAAAACTACTTACTAGATATCGTTCAAACCAATTTTCGGTGGAAGTTTGCATGGTAATGTACATCATATATTTTTTTTAGTTTTATTATTCTCTTATTTTAGAAGTTACGGGGGGGGGGGGACACACATTTTACAACTTTGGAAGTGTCTCTCGCGCAAACTATTCAGTTTAGAAGAAAATGATATTAGAAACCTCAATATCATTTTTGAAGACCTATCCATAGATACCCCATACGTATGGGTTTGATGAAAAAAAATTTTTTGAGTTTCAGTTCTAAGTATGGGGAGCCCCCAAAATTTATTGTTTTTTTTTCTATTTTTGTGTGAAAATCTTAATGCGGTTCACAAAATACATCTACTTACCAAGTTTCAACAGTTTAGTTCTTATAGTTTCGGAAAAAAAGTGGCTGTGACATACGGACAGACAGACAGACAAACAGACAGACAGACATGACGAATCCATAAGGGTTACGTTTTTTGCCATTTGGCTACGGAACCCTAAAAAGGCAGCTAAAATTAGTTTTTACTATACTAGAGATGCCACAGTTAATAATACCTAACAGCCGATGCATAACAGCCGACTGATTCGATGGCTAAGTGGTTAGCGATCCTGACCTCTGATCCGAGAGTCGTGGGTTCGATCCCCACACAGGGCAAACTTTCTGTGATGAGCAGAATTGTTTGCTCTGAGTCTGGGTGTATTATATCTATATATGTATGTATTTAAAAGTATATGTGTATGTATATCAGTCTGTGATTCCCAAGATACAGGGAATCCTAGTTTGGGGCCAGGTGACCGTGTGTGATTTGTCCCAGATATTATATTATTATATTATATTATTTGAAAGTATAAAAAGCTACCATTCGTCACCACGAGGCAAACTACACGCGATGCCTTTATCCACTAGGATCCACTGGCTCTATCTATATATGGGTCCAATACATAGGTATCAATGGACTTGCATTTCTTACATACATACATGTCTCGTGTTATTTCGGAAGTTCCCTCATCATATTTTCCTCTTAAAGCTTTATCAAAGACAAAAACTAGTGATCGATTCATATGTGAAATCGCAAAGATTTTGAGCTATGGTTGCTAACATTCTCTATTAGAAGCTTCTCTTAATGTATTGTTATACTTTTTATCCCATATAAAGCACTTTCGTAACAGTTTCGTCAACTTATATATGTATATAACTCTAATACAAATGTAACGCAGTAATTACAGCTGAATCGAAATGTAAATTGAACTTATGCAAATGTAATTCAATTAATTTGGTGATAACCATATATCAGCGGATGTAGGCCTGGAATGAATTGAATTCGTTTGACAAGCACCTATAATTTATAAGGGATTTATCGATTCACTTGAATGAATCCGATTTTTTTTAGTTCCGTTTTTATTATATTATATTTGTTGCGCAAATGAAAAACTTAATGGTTTGTATAAAGTTTATGAATCGTTGATATAATCAAAACGGTATACGATAAGGAATATTCTTATGCATTAATCTTAAATTTCGATAAAAAACCTATGATCTTGTGAAGGTCGCAGGAATCGGCTGCTGGATGCGGGCAGCGAAAGACCGGACGGCCCGGAAATCCTTGGGGAGACCTTGTTCAGCAGTGGAGGTCTTTAGGCTGATGATGATGACGAAAAATAGTAAAGTAGTAAAAAATAGTAGGTCACAAAAAGAAAATGTGAAAAGATAAGCAAAATTTTTTTTTCTTGGCATTTGATAGTGTAAAATTTCCAAAGCGCTGTTAAGTTTCTTTCTTTCTTTCTTTAAAATAAAAACTATTTTTTTTAGAAACTCCTTGATATTTATGAAAATTTTTCGGTAAATAAGATACGATTCAGTCAGATTTTAGTGACTACATACTGCACAGTATCTAGGATATGAGACCGATAATGACATAACAATTATTCAGAGAGCATAGTCAACTAACAACCGAATAATATATCCATTGACAAACCACACACGGCCATCCGATTCCAAACTAGCATTCCCTGTAATATGGGAACCAAAGACTGATATACATATTATACATACATAAATAATACAGCTATAATACAAGTACACTCAGATAGAGAGCCACCAAATGTGCTCATCACAGAGATGTTATGCCTGGATGGGAATCAAACCCACAATCTTCGTTCGAATCTGTAATCTGTAGTCAGGACCGTTAACCACTGAGTCATTCAATTTCCCAACAATTGAATAATACCTTATAGCTGTTATATTAAAAATTTTAAAATCACCGCAAAGTTTACCTAACTTTAAGTTTTATTACAAGCTGCTTTGTTTTCCGCACAATCCTTATGACAATCTTTCATCTCAGACGCAATAAAATTATCCTGGACAAAGACCGTCGCAAGCGGAAGCGTTTTAATTTATGCCACTTTGATGCCACTAATGAAGATGTTCAGCGTCTATGCATTGAGGGAAGACAACGCGACGACGTAATTTCCGGTTTTTAGTTTCAAAGAGCGGCGGTGGGGGCCTTGAGTTCCGGTGAGTAGTGCTACTCTTGGTTCTCGAAAGGCAACTCCCAAGTTCACGATCTGTTCTGTTCGGTTAGAATTTTCCGTAATGCTTTTCTTTGACTCTGCGCTAGTGTGAATTGATACTTAGGCCATACTAAACACGTGGGATCAAGTTTGGATTGATTGAGGTTGTGGAGCTAGTGGTCGACTCCAGTGTCAGAAGTTTTCAAGCAGCCTATAAGATCTCTGACGTACTGGCTTCAACTAGTAATCAAAATAATGTTGATAATGACCTTTGGTTGTACAATAATTAATCTGCGTGATTGACGTAACCATGCAAGTCACACAGAACCACAAACCGACCGATTGTAATTCTAGAATAATTAGTAGGTCCTCCTACTTACTCCTAAGGAGCGGTATGAGCTCCGAATTGGTTCCGCTGTTTAGACGCCGCGCCGCGCCGCCGCATCGCTTCCTATTCTCAGCTTATTTGCTTACTGTGGGATGAATCTCCCTAATTGGATGTAGGAGAGAACAAGATTGAGAACCATTAACTTACGACACTGGGAACACCACGCGAGTGAATTAAAATAGTATCAACGCGCGACCATAACATTCCTAGACACTGTATAAAAATTTTCCGAGTTGTTTAGCTTCTACGACTTTTTTCTTCCACGTAGGAGCGACCGATGTAACTGAGAGACAGGTGTATGGAATGTCACCAGATCTTACCCACAGGGCAGGGAAGATCCTTCCGAGAACGATAATAAGTGTCCGATGTCCGTTCATACTGGACGTATTATAATACTATTGTATTTAAATACTGTGGCGCAACTAACCACATGTCATGTTTACTTCGCCATAGACAAAGCTTAGGCCTCTTTCCGTGTAACCGAAATAGCAATACAGAATAGAATTGCGATTAGCATTACCAACAGCAACTGCTAGACAAAGACCTCCCCCAAGCATTTCCACGATGCCCTGTCTAGCGATGTTAGCATCCAGCGGAATCCAGTGATCAACACCAGGTCATTGATGCACCGCGTGGAAGGCTAGACTACGCACCGGAAGACGTAGCGTAGTTCTTCTAAAAAGTCTCTAAAAATACTATGGTTACTACTGATGAAACTAAACAAATTTTCTCCAGGAAAACAGCACTTAGTTCGCAAAAGAATATGGTTTCTCTTATTAATTCTCTTATTATTGGTTTAATTCATCAACTGATTCGTGAAATTAGTATGGGAATTCTAAATATATTTTAGTGGAAATGTTATCGGATTTATGAAAGGTTCTTAAATTTATAAGAAGAACCGTAAATCAAATAACTAAATGTAGATAGATAGATAACTCGTTTATTTGTTACTGCAAATTGGAAATACATGGCACCAATATGTCACAGAATTCTATTAAAATCCTTACTGGCTTGCATCGAAGGAGCGATGTAGCATCAAAGATGATAAAATTGGCAATATCCTTTTGTTTTCCATTCCAATCTTTTCCAATATGAAGGAAATCGATAGCCGCGGGCATTGTCAAGATTACTAGGGTGCTGGAGGTATAGAAGTACCCATCCATGGGTCACCATTCACCCCTGTTTTAATAAATGAAGAGTCTAGCCCCAGGCTCAAAACAGTCACTCGATATTCAATATCACTGGCATTTATCCGTGCTTTTGTGACAAGCTGACAATGCAGCCAAGGTAGAAGTTCTGATGGTTCATTAATTACACGAAGAGCCTTTACAATAATTATTTACCTTCAAATAATAATTTGAATAACTCAATATTAACTTTTAACCGCCTCCGTGATCTATGTACGTAAGTCTATGAAAAAGAATTTCAGAATCAGAATTTGAAACTGGGCCGAGCTGATAATATATGCCATAGAGTCACTATGGATGCTTTCTGTTTCATATTTTCTGGAAGGTTTGGTGGAATGTGTTCACTTCAATATATATATTTTTAAAGACTTCCAAGAAATCTATTCAATATTTTATATCATGTGCAGCTGTTCGTTAACAGTCCATAGCGTCCCTAGTGCAGGGGCACGGGTCTCTCCCCATACCTTGTTGTTAGGCCATACTCCACACACGGAGGCCAAGACCTGGTGGAGGTTGTGAGGCTAGTGATCAACTCCAGTGTCAGAAGTTTTCAAGCCGCCTATAAGGCCTTCCGACATGGCTTAACGACTGCCATCTAGTGATAGCAGCCAGCTCCAAGCGCTTAACGTGCCTTTCCAAGCACGCAAACGCAGATAAATGCCACTGACAATGTGCAATTGTACACAAAACAATGTTTTTCGTAGGGTTCTTTTATTTTTTAATGAAGTTACGTTATCAGCACGAGTTTACAAGGTTTTATTCATACGCGTACATTTAATGTATATGCAGTTAAATATTTATTTAAAAAAAAAAGAGAACTTAAGCAAAGATAAAACTTGAATGAAATAATTAGCAGTTCCTCCTAAAAGGCTTAATTATCTTGTGTTTATTCAGTAGTGCCGTAAATATTGTGTCGGAAGCTTTCAAGTTTTAATTTATTCAGGACAGTCTTCAGCTCAACAAATTAAAATCATTTTCACTTAATTTCTTGCAGTATTTATCATTTAAGAGGCTGAGTGGAAAGTTTGAGATCCTGTTATGAATCCTCTGTAAATAGTAAGATACGATTTTCACTCTACCTTTTTTGAGTAATAATTTACGATGAAAATAAGTCTAATTTCTGGCAAAATTAAATTATATTTAATGATAATTCACATGTTAATTTATTATACTTGATAAATATAATGGACTGATAGAGTCTATCAGATAGACGGATGAAGAACTTTGGCTTTGTATAAATCCTGTTGGCAGCTTTATCCTGATAAAATACGTTTTTTTTTTTGTAAAAGTCACACGGCTTATTTATCTTCATCCTGTCCTATTCAAATTGTATTCTTAAATTCACTTATAAATTTCAATACTTTAGCACATCAAACAAATGTCGCGTTTCTTCTACTGTTGTATTATTGTGGTACTTACGTATACTTGTACTTGTACTTGTACTTGGATCTCACACCCCATGCATTGAGGTCGCATTTTAGAGAAAAGCAAACTGATTATACTATATGTAGTAACTCGTGTTTATATTGTGACTTTCTTGTGTCAGTAACTCATAAAATCACTTTTTGATATCTTCCAAACTTCCGCTGATTCGATAAAAAAAGGCTTTCACATGTGACGCGTTCTCCAAAACAATTTTCTTTGGAAAGTTCCTAATGCTAATATTGGGTTAAGCCTTCAGCGCTGTCCCGGAAAGTTTGTTACATCAAAAACTGCGTATCCTTGGGAGTATTTTATGTGTATAGTTAAAAAACTATAACAATATTACACACCTTTTTGTTACCCGATACATACCTTATGATAATCAGAATGTTAGGTCAATAGGTATTTAAAGAGGTGTATAAAAAGGTATAACTGAACAAACCAGTCAGTTCCTACAAAAAGAAATTGGACTTCACTTTCATACGAATTGAGTATCGATTTGTTTTTTTTGTGCTAAGTAAAAAAAAACTCGATTGCTATGTTTGTAACTATTTAAGCAGGTGCTTGTACTCCTGAAACTGAACTACTTTCCCCAAGCCAATTCGCGAAATTTCAGACTTCTTCCATTATGTTGACAAATTAATTGATTGTTCAGTATTAGAAAAAACTGCAAAGTGACTTATCAGCTTATGGGTTTTTAGGTTATTTTTTCAGTTTCATTAGTGGACGCTCCAGTTTAAAAAGAATAATAATACTTTATTTATTCACTCACATAAAAACAAAAGAACTGAAACGTACAATACATAAAAAAAGACAATGAAATAAAGGGATTCTCATGGTTTTCGTTTAAATAAGCATTTTCAGCTGATTCTGTTTCCTTTATGTTGTACTCTAATAACATAGTATGGTAAAATCGAATAACAGTATGGTAAAATGCCATGTTACTCCCAAATATCAGTATGACACTATTTTATTTCTAAACATTTCTAACACATAATTGGAAATGACATTTCCACGTCAGCCGGAAGTTGTTAGCCACCGTCGCAACAGCCACTTCCGGTGGTTGACGGGATAATGGCCGACCGATACAGCCTTTGCGGTTAGTCTATTAATAAATAATAACTTAATATTTAACGTGAAATATATCAGCTACATTTTACTTCATATAAACGACTTGGCTTCTTCGCTTTGACTTGATGTTTGTGAATTTAAGAAAAAGTTTAGTAAAGTTATATTTATTTCAGTTTAAAAAAATACATTACAATTAGTTGTTAATGCACTTCCAAGCAGAAGAGGTGAAATCGCTAAACTAGTTAAGAACTATCGATCGATATTGAAAAACAATAGATACCTATATTTATCAGACAAAATCGTTGTGTTCGCCTTCCTAGTGAAGTAAATGAGGAGGGAAGGGTTTTAGGAGGTATTTTTAACTGTCATTTTTAATATAAAATCATAATGTTTACTTACATGTTAATTTCTTTGCTACTAGCGACATCTTTTGAAAAATAGAAGCTTACAGTTAATGCAGCTCACTTTCGAATTAATAATATTAGCAAGTTGTATAATTTATCATATTAGTAACGATATTCTGGATCAAATTATCACGTTAAACTCCTAGAAAGAACGGGTCTTATCGATCATCGATCAGGTATCGCTATTCCCTGAATCCACCTTTGTACCATGGTCTGGGTAAATATCATTACTGGAGAGTCCACAACACTTCGTTCGAGTCGGACGGCCACTTTGTCCCCACCCATGTACAGTCGACCAAGTAGTTTACTTACTAGCTATGCATGCACAAATGCAGGTGTGTTGAACAACCTATGTGGAAGACTGTATTTTTGCCATTGTTGTTAAAAACGTCTATCTCAGAGTGCAAGAGGTAATAAAACTGAAGTATAGTTAAAATTATGAAATTGAAGTTTTTGGAGTAACGTTGTTTATGAATGAAACCTCTTTTAACTGTCTTTTTAAAATTTGTGACTCCATTAATATGAAGTCGCGTTTTAAATGCTCAGCAATTTAATGTTATACACATTAAAATCGAATACTGTTTTTAAAACAGAGTGTTTTTTTTACAATTTTAGGAGTTCTTTCGTGCTTATCTACTCTGTACGTATTTCTTTTGTTGGCAGATAGATTGAATTAACTATACTTGAATCTCTGTTAGATAAATAGTACTCTGTGGTTAATTTACTAGTAACTGAACTGATCTGCTAGGTGCTACCTCCTACGATGACAACTGACAGTTTAGAAGCAGACCTCCTCATGGACCCTTTGAAAATGACAGTAAGCGTACTCAAACAGGGGTTTAGAATTGATGAATCACTGGCGGAACCCTAATCAACCGGATAGGGTTCCGTTTGCGGTAATTTGATACGACGATGGCGAGATAATGCAATAATTGTGTGCATTGCTGCTTTCATTAATGGGTTAATGAAGTATCCGTCTTCATTATCAATTCAGGGGTCTACGAGTGGATATTATATTTAAATACAAAAAAATATGGTTCATTAACAAAATGGTCAGTACTTATTTCTGTGAAAAAATGCACATGTAATATTCCTTCATAGGTTTTTGCATTAAGAAGAAGGAAGATACTAAGCAATTTTCGAAATAAACAATTTTGATATGCCAAGGTTTATAACAATTAACCCGTATCGTCCCCACTGCTGGGGCAAAGGTCTCTTAACATACCTAGGGAATAGATCTTGCTCCATAAAAAGGTGCAAAGTCTGGATTGGTAGAGGTTGTGGGGCTGTGACTTGCGCTGTGGCTGTGACTTTGTTTTGTATTTTCTGTTTTATGTGTTATTGTATGCAATAAAGAGTTTACAAACAAACAAATTTTTGAAGTTAGAATGTCAGGTAAAAAAACAATCCTGCTCTTGTCTTTCTTGCAAATCTGACACTGTTAGTCGTTCGTGCAGTCGAGCTACGTCTCTACTAGTAATCTACATTTTATTAAATAAACAAAACAATTAAGTACTTGAAACAAAAAAACAAGCAACCAGAACAATTTAAGGGCCCGTTTGTCGCATTAAATTGTCATTAAGTAAAAGCTGGGCTGACCGAACGCGAAGAATTACTTAATTAGGTCCCACCGCAACTTAAGGTTTCACGGAAATTGAGATTTACTGCGTTTAGTGCGGGCCTTTTAAATCCACAACAGCGATGTCCCGTTTCTGTAGTTGGGTATTTTAATCAAAGTAAACTATAGTGTTTTTTTTGTTTACTAGAACAGTCCTAGACTGAGATTTGGTTATGGTGGAATGAGTTGAAATTGCTCAGAAAGATCTAAAAGGATAAATGCGCAGAATTCTAAATAAACTCATTTATTTAGAATTCTAAATAAACCCATTTATTTCGAATTCTGTAGGCATAAGTAAGCTCTTTAGTTACTTAGAATTAAAATCATTATAACATCAGGAAACATGAAGATTTGCTTTAAGGGGGCACAAAATAATAAAGTAAAAATTGCAATTGAATTCGAAAGCTGAAAAAAAAATACGGACTGAAAATGTGATTTTAGAAAGTGTAAAACTCACACCAAATTCGCTATTTGCTCACCATGCCACGTTTGATCCGGCCCCCTATACCAATCAATTCGATTTCAGGTGAAACGTCAACTGCTAGCAAAAATAAAACGGAGCCCAATCATTACGCGTGAGTCGTTAAATTTGAGTAAGGGTATTTTCACGCTAACTAAAATTTCACGATCATTTCATAGACGAAAAGAAAGTAAGTAAGTCACTTGCCGGGTCATGTCGTATCGTTTGTTTCGTCACAGACAGGAAATATAAGACTGAGACAAGACCACCCGGGTCATGTCGTATCGTTTGTTTCGACACAGACAGGAAATATAAGACTGAGACAAGACCACATTTTTTTAAAATAATTATAATAGTAATTAACCGTAATTCAACATAACAGTCCGACGTTAATTTTCGTTTTGAAATAAGTACAATATTTATACGATTATAAAATGTTTGTATACGTAATTATAAAAGATAGCAAGTGGCGTCTTTTTGTATCGGAGGCCAATATCTATCATGGGTCGCTAAACTAGCGAACTAGGTAATTTTATTTATATTGACATCTGTTTCATGATTTTCAATAACTATTTATTGTATTATAATTTACAAATCAATTGCTTCGTCAACCTTTTTTGTTGCGTTTTTGAACGACAAAAGAACACTTTTTCCAACATCGGAAAGTCGGTCCCACATTAACGGACAGTCTGAAACAGCCCTTTCTCCTAACGCCACGGGCCCGTGAAAAGCTGCGGCCTCCAAAACATCAAGCCTCTTTGATCTCCCGACAGAAATCAGGCAATGAGTTAATTAAACATCAATTTGACGTACCGTCTCTGGGGATAGGCAAATAGACCGTATTTACGCTTTAAGTAAATGTGTAATTTGCAAAGGAAAATTCTCTAAATTGGTTCGCACTGCTTGTTTTGATGGCTGGCAAAGGTGATTTTGATGTTTGATGTTGAGTTATAAACATTTTATTGCTGTTTATGCAAATCAATGTTTTTTTAAACTATTTCACGAAGACCCTCTACAGAGTCTAACAAAATAGACGTAGAAACAGTTAGCTTTTGTTCTATGGTTTTGTTGATATCGCAGAAATAATATTTGAGCAAACAAAGTTAGCCAAAAAGTTGATCAAATTGTATGAAGAGTCAAATTTTTTTGCAATTTCAGCTAAGTCTTAAAACACAAGATCTTCAGTATTATGATACTACACCTTAATAACTAAACAAAAGTTCTCTAGCTGTATTCGAAAGAATTTGTGGAGGTTGTGGAACTAGCGACAATGCCTTTTCTTAAAATAAAAATGGCCTATTACCTATTTGCTACACAGTGTTTAATAAAAAAAATAATGTAAACAATTTGAATTGTATCACCGAAATACGACAAACGACATGAGGACTTTTTATATTAGTTTTTGCATTGAGAATACGGAAACTCTCACATATGGAACCAAGTTTGAATTTGCAAATATAAGTATAGTAAATATTGACTGTTTAATATTTTTTCTGTTGTGTTACAGAGCTAGGAACTATATGACAAGTTGTCAAATAATGGTGTCACTTCGGTGTTTATGATTAAACTTATTTTAAATAAATCAATAAATAAATATCCAGGACAAATCACACACGGTCATCCGGCCTCAAACTAGGATTCCCTGTATTATGGGAACCAGAGACTGATATACATAAACATATACGTTTAAATACATACACAAATAGATATTATACATCCAGACACAGAGCAAACAAATCTACTCATCACAGAAATGTTTGCCCTGGGTGGGGATCGAATCCACGACTCTCGGACCGGTAGCCAGGAGCACTAACCACTGAGTCACCGAGTCAGTCGAAAAAAAAATTTGACAGGACTAAACTTAATTTATGCATCCTATCCTTGTATTTACGATACAGAGAGAAAAAGACAAAACACTTATATTAAGTTTAGTTGGTTTAATCGTGGAAACCGAATCGACACCAATTTAAGACCTTTAAAGCGTATCGGTCGGAAAACATTTACATACGCCTCGAACACTCTCCCCCCTCGCCTCCCCCATAGACACCAAGTCTAACTACATCAGTGATGATGTTGATGGATGATCATCACGTGAGGGGGCGTCCAACACAACGTCTTTCGCCCCCGGTCATACCAACCCAAAACATTATGTAAATACAGATATTTGACTTTTGCTTTTGATATTGATTTGCGAGATGTTATGAGCTTCAATAACATTTCATGTTAAGAGGCGATGTTCCGAGCTGATAATACAGTTATAGTCCCATGCAGGTCACCGGACGCTCTGAGACAAATAGTTTCATTAGGACCACTTTTGCTTCCTTTCTGCCCCTCTAAAGATAGTAAATGTAAAATTTTGAGAAGTTTCTGCTTTTACAAATTGTAGGAAAGGTGGGGTGTTTTATGTATTTAGTGTTATGTTAACGTATTTAGCAGATCTATTATATTTGTTTGTATATATGTAAGGCTATTTCAAAATACGATATACATTTTCTTTTTTGAACTTATTTACAAAAAAATATTTCAGTGACCATGGTTGTATTTTTTTACTCTACGAATAGCCAAGGAAAGTCGGGTAAAAAAAATTAAAATACAAAAGCGTTTCTTACAGTAAATGTAATAAATATAAATAATTGTAGGTACTAATGATTTAATTAATTCAAAATGTAAAGGAAAATACATAGTATGCTAAAATAATAACCCTGTTTTTGGTTTTCAAATGTCTTAGTCGGGTAACCAAATAAGGGTATTTTGTCTTTGGTACAGTCAAATTGATGTGACTTTTTACCATATACAGCCAGTAAATAAACGCGAAGCATACCAGACGGAGTCATTATTTTGCCAATAGATGGCAGCACAATCGATTACGGGCCCCAGAAGAGCGAGCAGTGCAGTTCACGAGCCGCCCGCCCGGAAAATCTACTGAAATGAAAACTATCTGAGAATAGGTACCGATTGGGTAGATTTTTGTCTCTTTGCTTCCTACGGACACTTGGAATAAAATTTTGTTGCAATAAGTTTTATATTACAGTTTTTCTGCATTTCTTGTGTTTATGTTTTCTTTGTCGTGATACCTGGTGTTTGTAATATACGATATATGTATCTATCTTATTGCTCAAAGTTCTAAATAAATATCACATCAGTCTTAAATACTACAACTTAGGCACTATACAAGTCTGAGTTTTTGTCAAAAAGCCAGTCCCGGATCGCCCCTGATATCTATCTGAATTTAATTAAAACCCCCGACCCAAAGGAAAGGTGTTATAAGGCTGAAGACTATGTATCTGTCTGTGGCATCGTGGCTCTCAAACAGGTGGACCAATTTAAATGCTGTTTTTTTTCTCTTGAAAGCACAAGTTTCATCACGGTTGGTCCTAGCTATCTTCTTCTCTTTTTCCACCTAACGTTACCCCAGTTTAGTATTCGGCTTGAGCTAGGGTCCGCTTTCCAACTTAATCTACTTCATATTGCCCTATCTTCAACATCCTATTTAGTGAGACCCTCACCACTCGAGCCATGTTTGGAGCAAATAGGTTTAGTGGTTTTTAGAATTAGAAATGTATGTTCTGCAGTTATTACAACAATTTGGTTAAGGAACGTAGTCTACTGGAATAAATTATCTGAAAATTGGCAACATTTTAATGCAGCACTTGGACAAACTTACATAACCGTATGTGCGTCCATTCGATTCGGTTTTTTTAAAAGTAATTTTCAACAATCTGGATTTTTGTAAAGATACGACTTATTCGACATAAATACTTTCTCATGCAACTCGGAATTGGTTTCTCCTAATCGTTTATCATTAAACCAATAGCACCCTAACCTAAAACAATCAGAGACTCGCCCCACTAATGTCCGACATTATTCTCATGAGTGCACATCGAGAGGAAGTGTCACTAATAATAGCGGACACCTCATAATTACATCCAGAAAAATAGCCTTTTACAGTGATATGCCTTAAAATAATTTAAGGTAGTTGAATATTAATTTAAGGCACGTAGGTAAAACGATCATTTCTCTAAATGACCTTAAATTTGTTTTTTAGAATAACGCTAGTAAGTAGTAGTAGTATCACTAGTAAAGCTGAATAACTAAACATTAACCCTCTGTCAGTCGCGAACCTTTTGCGCACATTATTTGTCGCGTGGGGTCTTTAAAGACCCCACCCAACATATCAAAGCCTCTTTAGTTCATATTTTCTCCATTTTTAATTAGTTTTTATTTATTTTTTATATTATAATATGTAAAACAATTATTATTGTGTAAAAAATATATATTAATTACGTTAAATAACTTTGTTAGTTTACTGAATCAGCCATCATACGAATTCCTTTTTTTTCGTTCTTATTTTTTATTTATAATAAGATGATATTGAGCTACATAATTCGTAAAATACAAAATTATAAGAGCAAATAGGTACTTAACATATGATTTTGAAATTTGAAACTTACACAAATTTTCACATTCAGTGCTGTCGATACGAGTTGATGTAGCATGAGCCAGATATCATATATTTCGCTTGCAAAAGTGGCAAATTGTTCCAAATTAGATTAATTATTAAATGGACAATACCTCCGATTTCTGTGTTAATCCTACGACCCACCCAACATTTATTCGCCAAGTTCATCTAATCATTGTTAAACAAGCTGTTGTTGGTATTTATGCATTTAGAAAAAATATACTTAATGTAATTTTAAAATTAAAGCACAAATAGCCAATAAAACTCAAAAAAGAAAATAGTTTTTTTAAACTTACATGAGCCGTCGCGTGGGGTCTTTGAGAGCCCCGCGCACGATTACACGTCTGTTTTTCGTAGTGTTTATGCACAAATTACTCTCCAATATATGGCGTAGTAACTTATATTTTTTATAGGAAGGTACCTAAAGTTTCAGACCTCAAACTCAAACGGAAATAAAAAATATTCCACTGAATTAAAACCCTGGGCTTTTAAGGACCCCACGCAACAACTCGAGGGTTAAAAACCCAATCGCATAAATATCAAGGATCAAGTCGAATATACAATAATTAGGTAACAATGAAACGTACAGTATATATTGACGAAAAACAAAACCAGCAGTTAGGTAGCTTTCATTATTGACCATAATAATCATAATTAATTCTGTACCCTCGGTGAAAAACGCTATAAGTCCGAAATCGCAGTTTTGAGAAAAACGGCTTTAAAGTTTTGGCACCTTTACTTGCGTATAACTTTTTTGTTTTTATTTTTATTCATAATGTAGAAAATGTTCCATGTACTTATTTTAGGCGTCTTTACTATGATGTATGAAGAGTAGCATTACATTTAATACATTAGGAGTAAATAGGAAAATAAGTGACTTATATTATTCGCCACATCAGAATGTACATGTGTAATGTGATATAAGAACAATTATATTATTTTACACTACAACTATTGATTTTATTGTTATTGGTGAAAAATGATATATCTACGTATTGCGATAGCATTTAAATACATTTTTACTAATAAATCACAAAAGTTCCAAAACAAAACTTACACAAAAAAGTAGCTTCTTTACTTCTTAGTAGATTAAATACAATAAATTACATAATTAACTGTGATGAATTAAAAAAACACAAAAAATATCATATAAAGTTTCGTGTTTAGTAATATATTTCAACTTGTTTTGTTACAGTTTAAAGTTTTGAGTCGTGTCAAATGTTATAAATCGATAAGGCAGTAAAATAGTATAATATCTTTACTATATTATTATCTGTCTTGGATACTTTTAGTACCTTTGTGAGATAGAAAATAGCCAACTGAGACACCGGTGAACCGGAATTGGAATGGGATACCATAAAAGATTTGTTCACCAAAACAGCTGTTAAGATTTTCAGATACCACTGGGTGAAACCACTGGACTGGCGCTCCGAAAACATTTTAGTAACTCGAAGCGCCAAGCTGCATTAAATAACTGCATTGATCTTTGTGAAGCTATATGCACAACGCTCTGTACTGCAGTCATTTCTACAGCAACTTGCCGCCAACTCTCTTATGCTTATTGGACAAACCTATGCAAAAGCTTTCAAGACTGCGCAGCTGCCGGTAACTTTTGCGGTGTTTCTACGGGGATCAAAACGGTTCTCGGCCCTGTGCTGAAAAAGGCGGTTTCTCTAAAAGAACTTGACGGCTGAATCATCACCGACTGTAACTGTTATTTCAAACGGCAAGTTAAACACTAAGGTTTATTTCGTAAATATTGTCACCTTATACAAACGAAAGGGTGACTGCGGCGATTGCAACTATAGCGATATTTCCCTTCTTAGCATCATCGACAAACTCTTTTTAAGAGTTGCAAAGTCTTGTCGAGCGTGTGTATCCTGAGGCCGAATACAGTTTCCGTTCTCAAAGATCTACTAATGATCTGCCAACCCAAGGAAAACTATCGTGAGCAAAACGTAAAACGCAACGCATAATCGCATTTGTTGATTTGTATATAGCTTTTGATACGTTTAGCAGGGATACTCTTTTGCGCACTCGAGAAAATGGGATTTCCCCAAAAGTTAATGAAAATGGATCAATCCTGTCATGATTATATGAAAGGTATAATAATATTTAATGGTCAAACTTTTGATCCTTTTAACATGCGCAGAGGTCGTCAGCGTTAGAGCGTTTTAGCTCCAACACTATTATAGTAAATTTTTCTCCCTGCTTCTTAAAGCCGCTTTTGGTGCTTCGCAGCAAGGAGTTCACTAACACACGAGAGCAGATGGCAAATTATTCAACCTCACCCATTTAAGTCTCGCTGTAATCATGATGACTTACATGTTAACCGACGACGTAGTCTACGTGGCGGAAACTATCTAAGAGCTCCAAGTTCTCCTGCACTTATTTACTCATGCATGATCCCGCTTCTCCGTGTCAGTTATTGCAAAGAAGACCGTAATTCTTGCACAGTAGTAGATAAATTCTGTTACTTGGGGTCATCTGTATAGAGCAATCTCTCTATTGATGGAGAGATTGACACTCGCTTCAGTGAGGTGGAAACAATGTTCAGTGAGCTTAATACAAGAGTATGGATTAAAAAATAGCTTACAGTATAAACCAAGATGATCGTTTCTCAATCAGACTTCTTGAGTATACTCTTGTACGGAGCTGAGAAGTAGACAACGTATGCCAGGCAGGAGCGGCGACTGAATACCTTCCATCTGCGATACCTTCGGAGCAACCTAGGCATAATAAGAAAGGACAGGGTAGCAAACGAGGGGGTGCTGGAGATCACGCAGTTGCCTAGCATCACTGCTATACTCAAACAGCGATGTCTGCGGTGGCTAGGCTATGTGCATCAAATGAACTCTTCTTGATTGGCAAGTCAGGTCTTGTTGAGCCAAGTAGCATTCGCGAAACGAAAGGTAGGATGACCTTTGCTACGATTTAAATACTGTGCTAAATGGGACATGATTGCATGTAAGATCGACGGCAACAAATACAAGAATCTTGCATCCAACCGCAATAAGTGAAGAAAAACTATATCTTAAGGCTGAAAAGCACTCAAAAACGCCTGGTTTTAGGACCTTGCCGACAAGGCTCAATCGTGTCTTGTCAGACCCGCAGCTTCAGTTTACGTGTCAGATGTGTGGCCGTATGTGTTGGTCGAGAATCGAATTTTTAGTCACGAGTAAAGGTGCTCCACTCACATTCATGCTGCTTAAATTATCCATCTACGTCCCTTTATTTCAGTAAAAGACCAAGAAACAAATAAATAAAATTCATATTTTTAATATACCGATTGCAATGTAATTTTGATAGGTTTTGAATTTGGACGATTATAATATAATATGTAAAGGACGTATTAATTTTTTTCAACAAGCTAACAAATTAACAAGCAGCAAACAGCCATATTTTCACATGTTTTATGATATAATCAAGCTATTTTAGTTATCCATTCATATAACTGAGATAATCGTAATAAACTTATGTATAATAATACAAGTCGGCTGTGCCCTACATGATACATTAATAATAACTCAAACCACTGTGGAAAAGTTTCGCGTCAAATGATATAGGTTACGTATCTAGTGCGATATTTTTTCCAAACAAGTTACAGGTGCTCCCCACATGAGGTTTTAAGCAGCACTAATCTCATCACTTTACACCGCGAATGTGCACTATCCATAATTGTCTCCTTTGCGTCTGTCTGAATCTTATATATTAGAAAAAGATAGTACCAAAACAACTTGTATCACTTGACACCAAAATATTGTTTGTATTACTTATCAGGAACTGGTAACATTTTTGATATAAGTGAGTTGTATTGCTAGGCACGAACGTAATAGTTTAAAAGTATTCTCGTGAAAAATAATATATTTAGATATATATCAGATTACACAAAATTTTAACAATGTTTATCTAGTTTCAAGAGTACTATATAGAAATGTATCATTATTCACATTAGAGTTATTTGAAGATTGAGTCGTGAACGATAATACATTTGTAGTTGTATCATCACGCACAATCTTTTATCAATATACTATCTATGGGTATGATAATACAACTAAATTTGTATTAGTTGACACTTATAATTTAAGTAACTTATGTTAAATTGAATTTGTGTTTGTCAATTTATATCATTATACGCAAGGCTTTAAATACTATTGTATGATACAAGTCGACTTGTATTATTGTGCACGAAAAAGATCTCCGGATCTAAAGCAGTTAGAGCTACGTGGATTGGACAGAAAAATAGATTATTTTACACTGGTTTTAAATGTCTAAAAAAACAAAAAGTGCTATAAGTCGACTTATAGCGTTTTTCACCGAGGGTACAGAATTATTAACAGTCTTCTATACAGTGTTGATATAATCAATTATTACCTAAAACAACCACCTCTTCAGGCAATTTTTTTATTTGCTAACATGCAGCAAATGTTTCTCATGAAACTAAACAATTTTACTTACGAAAACTATGCAACTTAAGCAAAACAAATATTTCTCATAAACAAAATTACTTATCAATTGCATACTGACTTATCAATTGAAAACCAAAGGTTCCGTGGAGAAAGTGGTTCAGTTTCATGAGTACACCATCTACCGGGTGTCAGCCTGTGTATACAGGATGTTAAAAAAGTGAGATTTTAAGGGGTTACTCATAATCAAGTACAGAATACAGGAAAAATAAAAAATCGGTCTATAACTGTTTTTCAGTTTACCATACTTAAATAAATCAAGAATTTGTATGGGAAACTGAAAAAAGTTGTAAGTAGATCGGATATTTTTTTATATTTTCCTGTACTCTATACCTGATTCTGAGTAACCCCTTAAAAATCTCAAACGCACTTTTCAACAACCTGTATATAGGAATACAGGTTTAATCCTAATTGGACAGAAAGCACCGGGAGGCGAGCTTATAGCCTACCTATCCACAGGTAATTGAAACACTGCCACAGCCATCGGATAGTGTTGGTTTACGTATAAGGGATGTATACTTAGTTAATTATAGTAGTGTAATGAGTTTGTGATGAGTTAGTCAACGTTCTCAATTTTCTAACAACGCAACGACATGTTAGGCATTACTTAGAGAAATTATCTGATATTACTTAAAATTACAGTGTTTCCGACAGTATATTTTTACTAATTAGGCTCTTTTGTGAATTAACGACTATGTTAGATGTGAATTTATAATAAAAAATATATGATTATATCATGAATATAATATCAAATCAAAAATAATTCTGGTTACACTTGGTTTCTAACAATGTCCTTAATGAGGACGCAAGAGATTGGAAAACCTGAAAGTGATTCTTGATACAAAATGAATAAAGCTTAGATGAATAGAAAAAAAATCAGACAACTTACTTCAAAAAGCTTATTTTCTATTACAAATAGTGTCATTATTTACCCGATTGCTCAAGTGGACGGTAATGATTTTCGGAGGTATGTATGCAATATGTTTTTATGTCCAATTGTTTTATACGTCTTTAATCAAAAGCGCTTGGTGGGTTTTGAAATTCGAGGGTCCTTTGATATGTCCTTAGTCTTGTCTTGGATTTCCTAGCCAGATTGGTATAGGATTTTTTTGTGTTGTAAATTTTTGATTCATTTATTGATTTGATTACGTAATTTGTTAAAGTGTTGTTCGCTGGATAATTTTTATTTCTCTAAAAAATATTACTTATATGTAGTATGTATTTTTTTAAAAACAAAGTTAACCTTAATAACTCTTTAACCACCCGCAACTTACAGAGCAAGGCCCCAAAATCAAAACAAACTGAATCTTAACACATAATCAGTATGCAAAGTACGCTATTACGAAATAACTTTAAACTCCTCAACTATTCGATTTAGAGCGGAATTCCGTGGAATTACATGCAAATTGTGTCCTGATCGAGAATCAAGTCTCTCAATGATGGATAAAAGCGGTTTAAACAGGTTTAAACCGGCTTAGGCCGGATTACTTCGCTTCGAGGCGAAGGCGTTCATTTATTATGTAAATACACGACAAATTAAATCCAATGGGAATTTCGTTTGACAAACGTTTGGATTTTCAAATAAATATATTGCGGTGTTTGTAAGTACTTTTCGCGGAAAAACCAGGAATAATAATGTTATATTAATATGTTAACGCTTGTAAGTCGTTAAAAAGGAAGAATTAAGTTTTTGTGTAGCATTAGAAAAAAACTTCAATTTTGAAATTGATATATCGTACTCAAAATTATATTGTGAATCACAGTGTTAGCCATTTATTGGTGCAGACATCAGGTGTTGTTATTCTTTCTACACCATAAATTATGTCCTTCCTGAGGATCCTTCAGATGTGAAAAAATGTTAGACGTGGCTTCTAATTTTATGAATCTAAACTACGTTCTCCAACGAACCTATACTCAGTTCGCAAAAATGACTATTTTTCATGCTTAGTCAATAACTTGATCAATTAGAACATCGCACTCTTAATAAAACAACGACCGAATTCAAAATTTTTGTAAAATGAGTTTTGATAAAAAAAACCGGCCTAAAAGAGCAAGCCACACAGTCTTGTAAAAAAACACCACTATTTCTTAAGCAATAAGGTAAAAACATACTTGCGTCTTTATTCATCCCCCCGTACACGTGAGTGTCTCTCCTTTAGGTCGGTTTTCTATCAAAACTCATTTTGCCAAATTTTGAATTCGGTCGTTATTTTATTAATAGTGCGACATAAGCTCCGGTGTAGACTGACTGTGAAAAACTTTGACTACTCATGAAACTGAACAACTTGTGAACTCGTTTCGTTTCGAACAACTTTGCTGAAATGGCTTAAAATGGACTCACCATTGATTAAAGAAAAGCCTTGCCATACTTTTGACTAGTTTTACACTGATTGTTTGTATGTCTCTGTCTGGTCTTTTTTAATCTGAGGAACGTACAAGCTGATCAATTTATACTAAACAACCTTATTTTATGCCAGTCACCTTTTATATATAGTGTTAAAAAAGTGCAATCGAAATTTTAAGGGGTTACTCAAAATCAAATATAAGTACAATACAAGAAAAATATTGAATAAATCCGATGTAGGTACCTTTTTTTTTCAGTTTCCCATTTACTGTGGCATAGTGCGAATAGTTTGCAACAGTGCTGCGCTTTAAGTAACCACTTAAAATTTCAAACGCACTTTTTTAACACCCTGTATTAATATGCTTACGTGTAGCATTAACCTAAATCAATCTACCGGTGAATACGAGCACATTTGGGGAAACATTTCCACCTTTCTCCAGCACCGAAGAAAATTATTTCACTATTCAACCAAAACACACTGTAGGTAGGTACTATCACCATATTCCTCCATAAACCCTGCAGTGACATCACTAATTATTCCCATACCGTGTTTCCCATCATTCCAGTTAATTGAGTTTTACTCCAGTTTGCTGCCTCAGCCTTGAGATCGGTTGATCGCTCGACACAACTAAGTCCATTATCACCAAGTTAGTCTAAGTACAAACTTTTGTTGACATGTTTCATGATGAGAATGTTGCTGTCACAAGTGTTTTGAAGCCTTGTATCCAAATTAGATATGTTTTCTCATTTATAGTATGCAGAAGAGCTTTGGCCACCAATGAGGATCAAAGTTTCTTAAGAGGTAACCGCACTGCGGTCCAGAAGATAGATAGATAGATAAAAAGTTTATTATATAATAAACTTATTTATTATACAGGGTGTAGCAGAAGTGTGTGACAATACTTCAAGGTTAGCTTTTACCCAGGATTGTAGGAAACCGCTCAGAACCAAGTTAAGAGAAAGTTTGTGAAGGAGAACTATGTTCAACATTGGATAATGTGGATGAGCTTGCCTTCATAGTATAAGTACCGAAAGTATTTTTTTTTATGTGATAGGTGGCAAACGAACCGACGGATCACCTGATGGTAAGCGATTACCACAGCCCATAGACACCCGCAACACCAGAGAAGGACACTCCTCTAAATGCCTCAGCTAGTACCGGAATCCGTGGTGTCGACATATCGAGTGAAGTCCAGTTCTGTGGTCATCTAGAGGGTAAGGCTAAATTAGCCTCGAAGAAGCTTGGTATGCTCAATAGATCGAGACGGTATTTCACTGCGGCCCATCGCCTGCAACTTTATAAGGCGCAGGTTCGGCCTCATTTGAAATACTGTTCTCATCTCTGGGCAGTGGCACCCCAGTACCAGCTTCTCCCTCTGGACCGCATTCAACGGAGAGCAACTCGAATCGTCAGCTGCCAGGATATTTCAGATCGGCTTGACTCCTTAGCGCTGCGTAGAGATGTAGCCTCGCTCTGCATTCTCTATCGCATGTACAATGGGGAGTGCTCCGAGGAATTGTTCGGATTGATCCCTGCCCCCTCTTTTCGCCATCGTTCTACGCGACGATATATTCATCCCCATCACTTAGATGGTTGGCAGACCACACCTGTGCGTTTCAGTAGAAACTTTCTGCCTCGCACAACCAAACTGTGGAATGAATTATCGCCTGCGATATTTCCGGACCGATACGACATTCAAACCTTTAAGAAAAGAGCGTACTCCCATATCAAAGGCCGGCAACGCACTTGTGACTCTTCGGTGTTGCGGGTGTCTATGGGCGGTGGTAATCGCTTACCATCAGGTGAACCGTCTGCTCGTTTGCCACCTCTGCCATAAAAAAAGGAGTCACAAGTGCGTTGCCGGCCATGATTTTTTGTAGGTATGAGTATATAAAAGCCATATCTCTTTGGCTGACACTAAAAAAACCTTTCAGCTGATATAAAGATGACGAAGAATCATCCGCGGATCATTCATATCCACATCAGGAACTAGACCTACAATCTAGACCCAATCTTTGGTTGGTATGCTTACATCTTCGCTGTAAAAGTCCGTTTGAAATTTTAAGGAGTTACTCAGAATGAAGTATTGAATACAGGAAAAATATTGAAAAAATCAGATTTCCATACTAAATCTGAATAGTGAATCAAGAATTTGTATGGAAAACTAAAAAAAAAAAGTTGTAGATCGGTTTTTTCGATATTTTTTCTGTATTCTGTACTTGATTCTGAGTAATACCTTAAAATCTAGAACGCACATTTTTTAACATCCTGTACATACAGCGTGTAACAAATTAGAACCTGGTAATGGAGTTTCTACTCTTAATACAGGATATAATCTTGGCTGAAATTGGAAAAAGATCTGCGTTCAAAATTGGCATGCAGCTTGATCAATTTGATTGAAGAGGCGAAAAACTTTTTGCGATTTGAACAACTTAAAGAACAAAACTTGTCCAGTTTAATGAGTAGAATCCTCAGCGGGTCCTATGCCTATTTTTACACCCTGTATAATGATGATGTTTCATCCTTAGCCTATCCGCACCCACATCAGGGACAATATACACTGCGCCCAATTCAGCCTTCAAGATTTACTGGTTGAATCAAGAGGACAGATCACTTTACTAAATCTTTCGTCTCAACATTAACCATTATCAAGAGGGAGAAAGTGATAACGAAATCACATAACGTATAAACAACCGCCGCTGCCCTTACAAGCGACTCGTTTATTTAGTCATTGACATATAAAAAAAACTGGAACGGCTCTAAAAGTATAACTCAGTATGAAGATAGCAATTTTTCCAGATAATTAAAAAAATAAGGAATTCACTTAGGCGGATAATACACTGCTCCTGAATCCGCTCCGGTGTGCGGCGGTTTTCTTTTTACTATGGAAATTGTGACGTAAAACCGCACACTGGAGCGGATTCCGGATCAGTGTGTTAGTTACCTTATTCACTGAGAGCTGGGAAAACATGAAGCGATAAAAAAAATGTTAACCTTTGGACTGTAACATTTTAACCAAAAAATGTAGTACATACTTACTACTTATTTAGTGTCAAATCAAAAAATATAATTATTATAAATAAATATGAATGAATGAATGAATGAAAACACTTTATTGCACAACAAAAATATAAAAAATATATTAAATATAAATATAAAATAATATAAATAATATAAATATATTATATATATATTAAATATGTATATTTTTACTTTAAAGATATGATCCTTTTCTAATCATATATTATCGCTTTGAACGAGGAGACCAGACTGACCACCTACATCATATCACAGCATTTTTATTGTTTTACGTTTTATTGTTGTTCCTTTACGTGTGCATAATATTATAAATAATATATTCTATTTTATAGTCTATAATTAGTATCGTCTATTTTATTTTTTAAATCTTTGTAATTGTTTAGTATGAGTATGCGCAGAACATGCCACCCGTAATATCCTTTTAAGTTACTTGCTCAAAGATTGACTGGAAGAGATCCCGTCCAGGGATAAGTCCGCCTTTGTACAATCTGTTTTATGTTTTTGTACAATAAACAGATTACAAACAAACAAACAATATATTATATCTTATCAATAGTTTTTGTATCAACGTCATCATCACAGGCTCACTTCCCGACCCCGTCAACCCCCGTTTCAATTAAACTTTAACCAAACTCCTTGTAAACAACGCAATTACCGCCCCGTCAATAAATAATGAACCCTATCCCATTTGTCTAAGCTCGCATTGGGTTTACACAGAGTCTATGTCAATTATCACGTAATTCTTTTGTTTTGCTCTTGGTGTGAATTCGAAAAGTTTTTGAAATTTGTCACTTCTAGGTATCTTTCTTTTGTTTTTATTACAGTAATACATTGAAGATTTCTGGTATAATCCTGTTTGGTAGAAAATAAATAAATCAGAACTAAAAAGTACAATAAATTGGTATCTAACTATTAAGTAAATAAGTATCTGTGTGAACAGTGAAATAAACGGGAGAAAAGTTTTGTGAAAATTCAATATTTTGATTTAAATTTACTTCCAATATCTACACGCTACGTAGACTTTGATTTTAAATACTGATATATGATTTAACTTATAGGCGACATGGTACCTATCCCATTATTATTTAGAACTTATAAAAAATAATTGTAGGGAATAGTGCTTGTGAGAGTGATATTATGTTTTTACTTTTAATCTAATTACGGTTTTCAGGAGTTGCGAAGGAGTAATCATGGCAAAATATAAAATCAAACTTGTCATTTTCTGCTCTTGCACTAAAAGAGCGAAAATCGAAAAATTGTGTCTCTCTATTGTACGTGTATGTGTGTATGTGTGTCTGCCCGGTGCTGTAGTGTCAAAACCACTAGATAGATGGAGGATGTGGATGGAGCTAGAGCTAGGGAACGTCTTGTTCATATCTCCAAGCGGTTTTTTTTTATTTTTGCCTTAAAGCATTTTTTGTATAGTTACCACCGAGTAAAATCGATTTTGTTTTCTCAAAATGTCTGTAACGATTTAAAAAACTTTGTAATCTTACAATATTTTATACGGCCTACTATATAGTATACCTAGTTAATTTTCTCCGGGAAAATTCGCAATCATAGTTACCTTTAATAAAAACTCAGATCATTTCGTATTGGAACAAGCCTGATTAGTTCCTCTATTTTTACTTTCGAGCGACCCGACTCGGTGGACCGACGACCTGGTAAAGGTTGCAGGAAGCCGCTGGATGCGAGCCGCACAGGACCGGTCGGTGTGGAAATCCTTGGGGGAGGCCTTTGTCCAGCAGTGGACGTCTTTCGGCTGATAGATAGATAGATAGATAGACTGAGGAGCGAGCGTTAGCGAGCGACGATGGAGTAAGGGAAATATTGTCATGGCAAAAAAATCGAACTTGAAATTTTTATGGGGATCGATTGTCTTGCATCTATAAAGCCCAAAAAATAAAAAATGTATGTGTGTGTGTATGTGTGTGTGTCCGTCCCGGTCTCTATCTCCAAGACCACTGGACGGATTTGGACGAAATTTGGGTTAGGGCAATATTTTGTTAATATCTCCAGCCGTTTTTTTTTGTTTTCTTAATAACGCCATTTTTTAGGGTTGCCGCCTTAGTAAAAAAATACTTTTATTTTTTTTCTCAAAAATGGCTTTAACGATTTTGATGAAATTTTGTACAGTTCTATGTTTTTATATAGCCTACGACAGTAGGTAGTTGGTTACTTCAGGAAAAATCGAATTATAGGACATCCCATACAAACCGAAGTTCTTTGTTACTTTTTCTCAAAAATGACTGTTACTATTGCAATGAAACTTTGTATGTTTCTACAACTTTATACTGCCTTATACACTTAGTAATTCATTATTCCAGGCAATATCAAAAAAAGGTACCTCCCATACAAAACATATTTTTTAATTTGTGAAGTCTACCATTAGCTACTAATTATGAGTGTTTATTACTGATTTAAGTTGAACGATGTCAATCTAGTATATGGCAGATGAAATTTATGGAGTTCGTGAGAAAGTATGCACAGCGTGGCTGTACAATTTATTTAGGTAGGTAAAAGATTTTGCGAGAGTATGCACAGTGTGGCTGTACAATGTACAATTTATTTCGTCGCCCCGCCCATGAGTGCGCTATAAAGCGCATATTGCACAATAACTTTACATAATTCTCTGCACTGTACGTAGTGAGTTATATGGGTATATAGGGGTTAAAACTTGATCTGTCACCGACTGTACATATTTTGTCCATTGATATACTTTAGTTCCTTTTATAAAGCTTTGGTTTTCAATTTAGCCATGTATGTACAATACATTAATTTTCTGTCTGTAGCTTGTAGCCTGGAAACAATGTGATTCTTATTATCGCTGTTATTTAGCTATTCCACGGAAATCCCTTGAGGAATCCTTGACGGACAACATATAGCTTATATCCTTCTCCATATTACGGGCTACTTGAATAGTTGCAATGCATGTTGTGTTCACATATTGTAGGGTACTTTCTATTCGAAGATATTTTCTATAATTTATTTACTGTAATTTTTTTGATTGTATCCAGTTTTATTAACCTAAAAAAATAGCTCGTTGAGGCGTTGTGGCGTCAAGATATAACAAATACATTTTCATATAAAAAAAATTTAAAGAACTGACATTTTAAAGAGGCCGTGGCTCAGTGCGGCTTGCGTGTTCGCATCGATCACGCAGGTTAACTGACTACAGAAACGGTCATAACCTGGATGGGTTTGACTGTCAGTGACATTTATCTAGACCGCTTCCGTGCTTCGCAAGGCACGTTAAGCCGTTGGTATCGCTAGCAGTCGTTAAGCCATGTCAGAGACCTTATAGGACGTAATGGGTTAACATTAAAAATTTTAGTTAGGGAGGGAGGAAGAATTTAAGTGCAACGTTTGAGAATTTACATCTTTAGTCTCGAAAAGGTAGGAATTTTTCTACCGCACCAGAAATTGTCATATTCGTGACAAATTGTTGTCAGTGTGACTGTGTATTTGCAAATCGCATAAGCATGTGTAGAACTGGAATTGGAATGATCTAGGATAGCCTAATAAGCTGTGGGCAACAAATTCTGACGGATACATCCGGCAAATCAAAACACGTACAATGTTGCGCTAAATTTGAATTCGATATTGACCAGAGCTGAGTTTCGTATCGCATTCGTTGATTTCGCATCGAATCAGAGTCAAACTGAATTCTGAAGGATGGCTTTTAGTTTATGACAGAAGAGATATATATGACAAAAGATATAATAAAATGAAACAGAGGCATCCACTTATGAATATATTGCAACCCTCATTGTTTTATTTAAATGTTTATTAAAGTGCTTCATCTGCTTACTATTTCCTTAATTAAGTTTTTTTTTTAAATCTCACCTATTTTAACTAGTTTTATTTTTGTAATTGGAATAGTCTGTTATAAAAAGAGCTACTAAAATGTTATTACGTAAACAACCCATAACGTCCCCAATGCAGGGGCACGGGTCTCTTCCTATAATTCAGGAAGCTTAGATCATACTCCACACATGAGGGCCAAGTCCGGATTGGTGGAGGTTGTGGGGCTAGTGGCCAACCCCAGTGTCAGAAGTTTTCAAGCCGCCTATAAGGCCTCCGACATGGCTTAACGACTGCCATCTAACGATAGCAGCCGGCACCAACGGCTTAACGTGCCTTGCGAAGCATGGAAGCGGTCGAGAAATACTTATGTCACTAACAGTCAACCCATCCAGGTTATGAACGTGTCTGTAGTCAATTAACTTGCGTGATCGACGTGACCCCGCACAGCCGAACTGAGCTATGACCGCTTCACAATCTTATTATAAATATGTTATTACATCGCACATCTGATGAAGAGGGTGTAAAAATAATCAAATTTTTATATTTTTCATTGAATTACCTATGAAATTGGCGTTTCAGTTTTGAAAGTTCAACAGCATAATATTACCCCAAAAATGAATTTACTTCCATTAAATTATATATAATTTTCTAGATACATTCAAGGTCTTTCATGAATTAGTGATGTCATGTCTCTTAAGTAAAAACTGACTGAGTGGGATTCCATTAAATACTGTAATGGTGTTTTTTTAGAGGTCAATTGGGTAAATTTTTTCTACCAAAAAAAACAATCTAAATTATCTGAAAATCATGAAATATTATGCGCAATATGTTCAAAAATACATATGGTAACGAATAACACGCTGGGATAAGTGTAGCCTTCAAAAATGAAAATAAAGTATTTTTTTAACGAAAAAATGGCGATTTTCAGTGACGAAAAAATCCATTTTCACAGTTTCTACACCACTGTGCTCTCAAAACATTCAGACAATGTGCATTTAGCAAGCATTATTTTATTTCTAAATGTCCAATGGTACTTTGAAAATAATTAGTTGTTTTAATACCTTAATTATTTTATATTAATTTTGTCTTTGAACTTTTTTAACTAAACGTCAATTTCATAGGTAAGCACCTAATATTAACAAAGACCTATCTTTCCCTATTACAAGATCAAACCTGAAACAAGTTATGTGATCTTCAGAAGCAAAGAACATAACAAACAATAAAAATTCAAATATACAACAATTTCTTCGTCTTATTCTCCCAAAAACACGGAAAGGGGTGCCTCCCCCAATATCGACTTACCAATAAATTAATGTTATCGTCGGGGACAGAAACACAAGAATACGTCCTCAAATGGTGGCATGGCAACCTTTGATCGAAGAGGACGTTTTATAACACTGCCGGATAGATTTAGGGCCTTAAAGGGAGCGATGTTGTTACCTTAATAATTGCGGTCGAATTTTGAAGAGGTACAGGAAATTATTTAGTTTTTATAAAAATGCAGAGATTACGTGTAGGACTGGGAAAAGTAAACCACTGGTTCAAACCAAAATGGTGAAAATTATAACACTATGTAATAGTATATTTTGTTTTAAAAAATGTACACTCAGAAAAGACAACAGTAGAAAAACAAAAACACCTTAAAAGGAAAAAATAGATAAAAAGATTATTTACAATACTGGGGCTTCTACATGTACAGGGTATTTTCAAGTACCGAAAATGTCATAAAATAGCGTTTCTCGTAGTAAACTTATGCATTTGAAATTTTTAATCATAATAGTCTGCGCAAAATGCAAACTCTACCGGTTTTCCCTTGAACATTCGTAAAACTCAACATGAAATGCCATCTTTTATGCCATACATTTTACACAAAAGGTCTATTAAAATTTCTAATATAATATAAGTTTTCCGTTTTCCTGGCCCCACAGTATAACTTGATATTATTTTCCCTTGTTTCAATCACAGCGCCACCTTGGTTACGCATCGATAACTTCTGAAGACAAAACGTTCCTATAATTGAATTGCTTTTCCGTTTCAGTGGTTTATTTCTATTATGATAAATAATTAATTACTGAGATGGGGCAATACAGGGGAAAATTTTGGATAACGCCAAACAGGGAAAAGATTTTTAATTCCCTTGTGAGGAAATTATGATGATTTTCAAGTATTTTTTTAAAAAAACATAAAATATTTTTTTATATCTAAAAAACGGTACTTATACTATGATTGTTTCACTAATGGACTAACAATCAATGCACAATCTAGACTATTTAAAATAGAGACTGAAAACTGGATATGTAAGTTCATTAGAGCGTATGAAATAGTACTAAAATTAAGGGCGTCACTCACTAGCGCGATACTGTGCTATAAAATCCGCCACGCTCATGGACGAATGTTCTAGCATGAGGCCTTATAACTTCACGGTCACCCCACTCCATCCATGAGTGTGGCGGATTTTATAGCACAGTATCGCACTAGTGTTCGACGCCCCTAAAGTATACTTCAAAATGTCAAATATCCATCTGTAAGTGGATGAATTAGGATGTTAAATTAAAAAAAAAAAAGAAGATTTTTCTTATTTTCAATAGTTTTTTTATGCTCGTATTATGTAAGTAGATGTTTTACATATCCTTTCAATAATTTATTTTTCTATCTAGTATAGTAACTATTTCTTCACTCGGAACCAGATTCGTATACACTCCACTAGTTTTGTACCGGAACTTTTATACAATGGGAAAATTTATATGTCAATCTGTCGGTAAATAGCGTTTTTTGCCACATATCGTAAATTCTATTGTACTATCGGCTGTGAGGTTACAATGTACACTCAGTCTCGTAAACTGAGTTTTGTACTGTCAGCTGCAATTTAAAGTCCAGTCTAGCTTTAAGGATTAAAAGGTTTTATTGATAAATTCTACATTTTTTTGCTTTAATTGGTATAGTTTTTTTATTCTCAGTTGGTTTATCTCAGCATCAACTCACTTAATGTTAATTGTTGGTGATGCCGAAAGATGGAACCGAATTTAGATCTCTCAACGCATTTCGAAATTTAATATGTATTGTGTACTAGATCTCAAGATAAAGAAGAAAGAAGAAGAATTGAATAACGAAACTACAACTGTACGTATAAAACTTACCATTAAAACCACTTACTTATGCTAAATCAAAGATTATTAATTTTCCTAATATAAATCAAATTAAAAATCGAAATGTGTGTTAAGTACCTTAAATATAATTTATGGGTTTCTCAATGAAAAACTGCAAAGGATAAGTACCATATATTAATTTACTATAGATAATACATATACTGTTATAGTTGGTACCAAACCTAGCCCCGAAATGTCTCAACTGGCACTTCATCTCTGCTCCCTATACATCTCGCTCTTCGTCCACTAATAACAGTGGTGCAGTGACAGATGTGCGATGCCCCGCTATTACATGCTAAACGGGATTGATGGTTCGACCGTATACTCATAAATTTTACGAGGGCAATGACCGAAGAGTGCAGTGATAGTAGCGACGGCAAAAAAGAAAAATGTCCTCGTAATGTGTCCTGAGAGCTTTAGAATGTCTTTATAGTGTCTGCTAGACGGTTTTTTATTTTTCTTTGTTTGTGAACAACAAATGCAATAAAAAATATAAAAAAGAAGAAGAAAATAGGCAAATAAATTTATACATAGGCGAACTTATTTTATTACTTAGGTTTCTTGGTGTATAATGTGTAAAGATCAAACAGCTATTGATGAAAGGCAAATAGCAGTTATTAGAATGCTTCTTTTAATTCGAGAATAAATAACCCGTTTCCACGAAACATTTTATTTTCACCAATTTATCCGATCAATTTTTCTTTTTCGTTTTTTTTTCCAGTTAGCCCCTGCAGAAAGGTCTCAAGATTACTATTCATATTTTTTAGAAACCGTATTACTATAAACTAGTTATAAATAAACGCGTTAAAACGTCTCAAAAACTTTGTTCATTGAACATAATGCGCCTTAATGAATTTCCGAAAATAATATTCAACTTTCTATATAAACTTGGCGAATCAGACGACTGATTTGTAAGATTTTTTTTTTGTTGAATAAAATATGAATTCCTTGGAGAAAGTTATTTTGTGAGACTAGAAAAGACCCTCGTTTGAATTTCCGGTGATTTTTTTCTACACCTGTGTGTGTGTTACACCATAAGATCCCCATTACACCTGTAAAACCAGTAAACCTTAGCTCTCATGATTGCACCCATACATCAGTAGCACACTTGCGACTCAGCGATTTATTGCCGTTCATTACTGGCCGTAAGATTCCACAGCCATTCAGCCGCACGTTTGTACGACCACAGGACCCGCACGCAATCTCAGGACTTATCTCGAGAACGATCTCAAGCCACCTCTCGCACCTTTGTAACATCTGGAGTTAATGACACACTATTTAGGTTATACGGACTGTAGGGAATTCCAGGTTTAACTAAAATAAAACTATCTGTGGCTGTATGTTGATGACGATTTCTTTTTTTAGATTTCATGTTTTTAGAGCACCCTGTAGTTGTTTTTAAAATAATTAAACATGTATATCCATGTACATTGGAATCGGATTTTTAATCTTTATGTCGATATTTGAAAACTTATTACTAAATCAAGGGCGTCGCCAGAGGGCAAAGATTAAAAAATTCACTAATTCACTTTCGTCGCAAATTCTATTTAAAAAAATAATTAAAATAAATATTTTTTTATATATATATTTTTTAAATTGAGTGCGTTTGACTACATCACACCTGATGGAAAGTGACGATGTAGTCGAGGAAGGTAAACGCAAACTCAAATAATGCCTATTCACTCTCGCCTTGAAGACCCCCAAATTATAGGAATCGGGAAACACGAATAAATACAACTTTACTGTGTCTACAAGATTTACTTATTGTACAGTCAAGAGCTCGTGGAAGTTTGCACATTGCATTTTGTAACGTTCGTTCATATTACAATCGCCGGAGAGGTAAGACTCCCACTACAAAGTAGAAAGCTTCATGTGCTCTTGACTGTACCTACGAGTCATACTTTTCTCATACTTCACATATCCGCTTGCCCCCCTGGGTCATCGGCAGCGACGCCCTTTAATGCTTTTATATTTTTAAGATTATAGCAAGACGAACGTATCAGAATCTTATTCTCAATTTTAGCCGCATCCGTGGCGTAGTTAGTGGCTACTACTTTTACTTTACATCACGAGGTCATGGGTTCTCAAAGTTTCATATATATACAGATTTTACAATAATATGGACAGATTTTTAAATTTATCTTATAGTATGACACAATGAATTGCGCTAACGCACTGTGCTGTTGCACTTGGCATTAACCCCATTCACGTTTTTAGGGTTCCGTAGCCAAATGACAAAAAACGGAACCCTTATGGATTCGTCATGTCTTTCTGTCTGTCTGTCCGTCCGTATGTCACAGCCACTTTTTTCCGAAACTATAAGAACTATATTTTTGAAACTTGGTAAGTAGATGTATTCTGTGAACCGCATTAAGATTTTTACACAAAAATAAAAAATAAAAAACACTAAATTTTGGGCGTTCCCCATACTTAGAACTGAACCTCAAAAAATTTTTTTTTCATCAAACCCATACGTGTGGGGTATCTACGGATAGGTCTTCAAAAATGATATTTAAGGTTTCTAATAAAAAAAAATTCTAAACTGAATTGTTTGCGCGAGATCTAGTAAGTAGTTTTTTTTTAATACGTCATAAATCGTAAACCGCAATTTACCTACAACGAACTACAAGAACTTTTATATTATGTTACTTCCCTACGGAAGCTACGGAACCCTTCATGGGCGAGTCCGACTCGCACTTGGCCGCTTTTTTTAGAATTGCAACGCTGCCTTTTAGAAAGATATAAATAGTACTTGCCTTTGTTGCGTCTATACCAAAGTTATGTGATTCTAAGCAGCGTTTTTATAGTAAAATAAATGTGAATAATATGATAAAAAACTTTTTGCATTGGCAAGAAAGTAAAGGGATAAAAGTTTTTGTTTCACATTTACTAACTTTATACAAGTTTTTGGCTCATGGGTCTTTGTAACCCTAATACTACCAAGTGAGAAAATATAGGCAAGTAGAAAAGAGAAGCTATGATGAAGTAGATAACACGTGACGTAATTAAGGCAAAATACGTTTTAAAATTATGATCACATTATCAGAATTTTTTTTCAATTATATGAATTAAAAATGACCGAATAGTAATACTGCGTTGTCAAAATTTTGGCTTATTTGCAAACTAAACTCAATAGCAAATCTTGTATTGCATTTATTCTTGTTGATGTGATACTTTATTTTTTGACTAGCGACTGGTCGTTGCTTATTATTTCTTATGGGAAAACTTCGAAACAAGTAAGCAGGTTCTGCTCTTCAGCACGACCTTCAATTCAAAATTATTATTTTCAGTCTAAGCTCCTATGACCTATAAATGCAATGAAAAAAATTTCGACTAAAACTGCCGAGCACTAGCCGGATATGAAAGAGGTGCAGTGAACCCAACTTCCGCTCACTGCTCGCTGCTACCCTGCTGCCTCTCAAAAGGCATGCACAGTTTAGTTACTTTGTGCTTTTAAATTTCGAATAGGTAGCAAAAACTTTTTTTTTTGCGACTGTGTGCATCCGCCTTTGATAACTCTTCCATTGACAATTAAAGTGAGTTGTTTCTAGTTCAAAAATAGTTAAAAGGTTGAACTGTGAAGCATTTTAGTTGCCCTGAGCTGATATTTTAACCTTGTGTTCTAATATGGAAAAATATTGGTATGTACTAGAATACACTTGTAAAAATAAATTAATTTGAGTAGAATAATAATAGTTTTTACTATTGCAAAAATCTGTGATCACTTCTTTTAAAATTTTGAAATGTATTTTATTTTGCTTTGATTTTTAAAATTGTTCAGTTTCAGTAATAGAAGATACAGTTAACGGAATTAAAATGAATACAATTTTACCCTGTAAATGTAGGTATTTTTATGTGATCCCCTTAGGTTTTTTTATATATAAGTAATATTGTTATCTGGTTATCGTAATACTGCTATTATACGAAACGGAGCATTTTTCTATAAAAAAAGTATAACTACCAAATTTTTCTTTATTTTTATTGTTCTCTGAAATCTTCCATTAATTGCGGTTTCTAAGACTGCATACTGGCACTCTATGAAATCCTTAAAGTCCCGGGCCATTAACCGGACAGTTTCAAAAGTAGGTTTATTTCATACTGTCTCTATGGCCCATGAAGTCTTGTGTTGGTGGACTCATAAACACGAGTTTATGGCGTCCATACGAGCGATTGTGTCCGCAAAATGCTGGGAATTACTTCGTTTGTCCACTTTTACGAGTTCTTCGACAATACGGGTAGACTTATAAACTTGGCAAGTGAAAATTCCTCGGTTTAAGTTTGAAAACACTATTTTTACCTTTACCCGACTATCTCACCAGAGAGTAATGTTTTATGTGGCTGTGAGTGATATTGTCAAACCCGTGATATTAGAATCTCACTAGTGAAATTTATTCGTTTTTTTTTTCCTTGTACAAAGTTCTTGATCAATGAGTAGGTAGTTATATGTATCTATGTAGGTGCGATGAACCAAAAAAAGTCGCTGTTTATTCTTAGTAACTGGAGAAAGAATTAATTAAATCAGTTTCGGGAGTAGAAGCCACTTTTTCTATTTTTCTTTTTATGTAGAACTTTTAGAATGTATTTTGCAAGATGTATTTTCGCAAGTTTCTCTACGCGAATCCCAGCTCAAAATACATAAATTTAATTGGTTATTTTTGCGTTATTCCATTAAGTGTCGTTCACAATCAATATAATCAGATTACACACCCGGTTGAAACGGTTAAAATATCGCAGCTTTGTCTATGGCGGGCGATTCAATTATTTCCAACCCAATCAAAATTGAAAGGGTGGTGCACGAATCATAAACCCGTTGTTTGATATGATTATTTTTTATGGATTACGAGTTTTATTTGATGATTTCGTTTCTTCTTTTAACAATTGTAAAAATAGTGTAAATTTGTACACCAAAATTGTAAATTTTGTGCTAAGGATACGTTCGCAAAACATCATAAAATACGTCACAAAATGTCTTATGTACTTTTTCTTATAGTAGGGACTTCTTTATCTATGCTAGTAGTGCTTATAGTGTCCAACTCAGTAGGTACCACTGATCACACCATAACTGCTGACAAATAATTTTATACTATACGTACAAGACAGCCAGCGTAGGTAATTACTGTAATAAAAGCCAAAGGTAACGCACTGGTACCTCTCTGGGGTTACGAATGCCCATAAGCAGCTTTAGCCATTTCCATACCATCAGACGGATCGTCAGACTTGTACCACCTTGCATTTGCATCAATAAAAGCAATCTCACTAGTACGCTTTTTCTAACGAAGTCTGGAAGACGTAGTCTTGGACGGCTTGGACAGAATCCTTCAAGGTGGATTGATGATCTGGTCAGATTTCCCAGGAAGCCGCTGGATGCATGAATGACTCATAACCGTACTAACTAAAAATCTGCGAGAGAGGATAAATCCAACAGTAGACATCTTTCACCTGAGATGATTATGATGACAGTTACACCAGCAAGATTTTTTTATACCTTTCATTTTTTACAAAAACTTCCCCCTTAAATTGCCCAATAAGGAAAAATATTTAAGTATATAAACAAGATCTAAAGTGTCTATCAAGTCCATAAACGCCCACTGAATTTGTCAACAACATCTTTATTTTTTCTGAACGAGCGTTAAGAGACATTATTTATCTCGGCGACCAACCCCTAAAGCGTCGAGGTGAAAGTAATCGCCGTATCAAAGGGAAATTTGTCAAAAACACGACTCCAGTTGCACTTCCGTCAATTCTCTCCAATTAATAACTTTTAGTTGTCTCTTTTGCACTTTAGAAGTTCTGTGTAGTGATGTCTCGTTCTTGAACCCTATGCGGGAGGCCCCGTCGTGACGGAATATTGCCACTTTGTCGCGTCGTCGTCTCCCGCGGCTGCCAGAGTCGGCTCCAGGATATGGAGACGGGGGTTGTGATAAGTAGATCCAAGTATGTATCGAATTTTTCAAATTCTTTATTGTTATTAATATAAACTATCTATGTGACATATCATACTTACGTAATAGGTTCCTAGCCAGATTAACACAGTCTCACATAAAAATCTCCGCCAGTGCTTTGAGGAGTTCGCGTAAGATTCGTTTAAGGCTAATTTAGTGGATGTCAATAAATAAACTACACTGTATATCTATATTTTTATCTTGAAAGCAGCTATTACTAAACCCACTCCTGCTTAGTATGTTCTGTGCGCTAGCTGTGTAGAAGAAAATAACAATATTTTCTAACGCTGACTTTTATTCAAAAACTATGGAAATTTTCAAGTTTTATGCAGCCGAGAGCAGTCTTCTTACTTTACTGGAAAAATAAGTATCTAAAGTGAGGAAAATTCTTGCCTCTTGAATACTTTGTTCTAGTTTAGATAGTGAAGGAACAGTGTGTGAGCTTTCTTGGTTTCTTGGAGTTTTCAAAAGTACGATATTTCAATAAGCCGGTAGGAGGGGCAAAGAGAACAACAGCACGTAGAAAAAAATGTTTAGTCAATGAAAAAGTAGCAATAATATTCCATTTTAATGGCAAATTTTATCGAACAATGAACCGATTGGTTCAATAATCAATTAAAATAACAGTTTCATTGTAAAATAACATTTTATTCTGACCGTCATAATTGTAATTGAAGCACTTCATCGATTACATACATACATACATCCACTTATAATAATCTATCTACTTACTCGTATTTGTATAACTAAACAGTGACTTACATCTAAACACAGTATGTTACTTATCTATAGAATAAATCACATTTATCTGGCACTCAAAAATATCATCAAATATTACAATGATTTTATGTGTTCTCAAACACCATGTGAAGATTTGGGTATTCTAAACAACTTCTAAATTGTTGGCCTCGAGCTTTATGTGAAAATTCACTGAAATTCATATCCTATGAACCGTGAAATTCACAGGTTTATGAAAAACGAGTAAAAGTCTAAGACTATATATAAGCAAGCTATAGAGCACGCATAATTGAGTCTGAATAGTAAGCACGAGTATGAAGTACTCGTATCCTCGAGTATCCTCAAGATCCCTTCTATTTATCGCAAATTATCGCATATGGCAAGTGTGTCTGTGATTTTATTATAAATTCATGTGATAATGGTAAGAATAACATAAATGTGTTTTAAAATTATTTTGTTATCAATTAAAATGTATTATTAGAAAAAAAGAGAGGTTTACCCTAACACCCTATAATAGAATCAATTTTTTTAATATACAGGTTGTTAAAAAAGTGCGTTTGAGATTTTAAGGGGTTACTCAGAAAGTTCAAAGTATATAATGTAGTGGGACCACGAGAAACAAGTATCCACCAGTGAGACAAAATAGTGGTTCTACGAGAAAATAGGAGAATCGAGTATCTAAAACTGAAAATAAAAGTTGTAGATCGGATTTTCTCAATATTTTACCTGCATTATAAACTTGATTCGGAGGTAACCCCACTTTTTAAACATTCTGTATATAGTATACAGAATAACTGCTCACTCTTAGCTCTAGAAGGCTATAAATTATACGCGCACTCTATAGCTTGAGGTGAAAACTATCCAGCAAGCTAATAATAGACAATGCATAACTAGAATGTTTCACCTGAAAAAAAAAGTTTGGAGAACTTTCATAAAATGATTTTTTTTTATACACATTAATAATAATGTAAATTGAAATACTGAACGGCAGTATCGTTTGAATACAGATACTACTAATATTTAGGGTGTTTTTACAAAGCTTTTTGTAAAAAAAATACAATGACACCAATTTTATTTATGGAACGAGATTCATTATACGTACGATATTTTGTATAAAAAATCACAAAACACCATTTTTTTATGAATAGATTCATTATGCAAATATTTTTATAATACAATAATAAGCGCAACCCATTACACAATTTAGTTTTTTTTTAAATATAAAAATTAACAACGTCTAGAAGTGCATTATAATGCCTAAGAGTTAAACACCCTGTTTAATCCATAATGCGTTAAATTCATATACATACAAATAGCATAGATTAGAGAAACAACTTATGTATTTTATAATAATATTTTGAATAAATAAAATTAATGAACATCCATGATATTTTACATTTTTAAATACATTTTTTTATGAAATTAACAGTTTCAAATTCGATTAACCACATTTTAAACAAAATGAATTAATTATAATTTTGTAGTCACTCATCGCTTATTTTTTATGTTTTGAAATACCTGTACATAATTATAAATAACCGAAATTATTTTTTGCTTCATCCACACAAAAAGCACGAAAATAAAATTAACAAAAATAAAACCTTAATAAAAATATACATATTTCTTATAACATGTTTGCTTTATCTTATAACATGAAAATATACATAATTTTATTCAGATATAATTTTATTGGGTATTATTATTTATTTTTAACTGTGTGATTAATAGACAAATATATTTTTCGTGGTTTATACACGTACATTCTTTATTTTAATGATAAGAATACTAATGTAGTAATAAAAAAATGTAATAGAAGTGATAGCAGGTACGATAAAAACATATCTAGGTATGTCGAGTTCATATCTTTTTGTGGATAATTATATTTGTCTTATATTACTTATATTTATACAACTTACTTTAAAATTGTATAAACCTCTTCAGTCCTGAATCATGATTTCGTTTGTAGCACTGAAAAAAAAATACTTCGACGTACTGAGGGCTTTTTAGGGTTCCGTTGCCAAATGGCAAAAAACGGAACCCTTATGGATTCGTCATGTCTGTCTGTCTGTCTGTCCGTCCGTATGCCACAGCCACTTTTTTCCGAAACTATAAGAACTATACTGTTGAAAATTGGTAAGTAGATGTATTCTGTGAACCGCATTAAGATTTTCACACAGAAATAGAAAAAATTACAATAAATTTTGGAGGTTCCCCATACTTAGAACTGAAACTCAAAAATTTTTTTTCATCAAACCTATACGTGTGTAGTATCTATGGATAGGTCTTCAAAAATGATATTGAGGTTTCTAATATATTTTTTTTCTAAACCGAATAGTTTGCGCGAGAGACACTTCCAAAGTGGTAAAATGTGTCCCCCCCCCCCGTAACTTCTAAAATAAGAGAATGATAAAACTAGAAAAAATATATGATGTACATTATCATGCAAAATCTACCGAAAATTGGTTTGAACGAGATCTAGTAAGTAGTTTTTTTTTAATACGTCATAAATCGTAAACCGCAAATTACCTTTCATTCAATCAACTCAAATATTAAAAATATAGAGTTCAAGACATGTATAATTATGAATTTATGCGGAACCCTCGGTGCGCGAGTCCAACTCGCACTTGGCCGGTTTTTATATAAGTAAAATATATCGACGCTTGAAAGGAAAAGTCGCTTAGTCAACTTTTCCTTTCAAGCGTCGATATATTTTGTTTGTTTTTTATGTAATTTTTTTTTGTATCTAGTTTCAATGCATTGGAATAGTTTTTATTTAAAAGATGGCCAGGGAAAGACCCACGGAAAATGTCCCCTATAAGGGACGTGAGGACCGAGGAGGTTTTGTTTTTTCCGACGAATAGTTTCCTTTCTTTCTTCTTGCATCGATTTTACATCATTTCAAGTTTTTTTTTTAAATCGTATATTAAAAACGTATTTAGCAGATTGAGATTTCACTTAAATAATTTAACTGTCTTATTTTTACATAACGTTTTTTAATCAATGGCTCGAGTAGAAAATGAGGTCAGAAATATAACATAACCTATAATACAATATAATAATAATATCGCACGTGTACTAACCACGACTAACTACTGTTTTGGTGTTTGATCCTTTTTTGCACCTGGACGGACTTATGTCCTCAGGAACACTTATTACTAAACATTTATATTATAAGATTTAAATATTATTATAATTATTTTATACATGTCAAAATTACCTAATTTATACAATTTTATATATACTTAACTTTACGCGTCGTTACCTACCCGCATTTATACGAGTAGTATAGACAAATTAAATTCCTTTTGCATCGACCATATTTATTTATTTACATATTTAAATACTTAATATTAAAATTGGTTCTATCTGTTGATTCCTACATAATATTATATTATGTACAAAATAATCATGCTGGTGATTATTTGATAAAACATCATGGAATATTCACATGAAAGTTAAATAATATTATTTAAAAAAAATCATCCAATTATCAAACTATTACAGCACAATACAAAATTGTGCAATACAGTCAAGTTTAGTTATAATCGAGCCAATTTTAAGATTTTCACAGAGTAAGTTAAATGTTACTATGATTATTTATTATTTAATAATAGTGACGTTTCTCATAGGTAACTACTGATTTATTTAAAAAATGCAACAATTGTATTATAAATTACTTATTATTTTAATAATTATTATCACTTATTTTTAAGTTACATACAGTATTCCCCCTACTTAAATAAATAAACCCAACCAAAACGAACTAAGGTAACTTTATTAAGTACTTATTTTTCTTTGGTAGGCACATTGGTACTCATTTAGAAGAAATGAAAGTTAAGAAAGAAAAGAAAGAAAAATTAAAAGCCTACACAAAAAATAATTAAAAGCGATTTTTTTTGTAATTCTTACTGCCTGTTTCAAAAGATTATATATTATAGTGAGTTCATCGTCTGATAATTTAATGTAGGTAAGTTTCGAATCACAGAGTAAATATTTAAATCGACTCGAAAGTTTTATAATACCGAGGCGCACCTTAATAGAATCTCTAATATATGGCAGCAATAATGAATATCTTTTTCCAAAAATGCCTTGGACTTTTGTCGAAGTCTTCTTGTCCACAGACGAGATTCCACGAGATTCTTGTCCACGCACGAGATGGAAGAGGAGATGAAATCCTTAAAAAATGTTGAACTATATATATGTACTGAGGGCTTGTCTGAAGTCGTGAAGGGCAGCCAAGAGTTGAGGAGCAGAAGGTCGAGCTGATGGTAGAGTCGTCCAGCACCAAGACATAAGTCCGTACCTGTTGAAAAAAGATAGGTTACTGCAATTGGCTTTTTCGACTTAAGAGGCCTTACCGAAAATAATTTGTCCATAAGAAGAATTATTATCATGCAGTTATTTAATATGATAAATACCCCAGTTAACGTGTTCTATAAATATGTTTGCACATTCTGTATATGTCGTATACATATTGTAGAATTAGCCGTTTTACAAAATAGCTAGCTGGTCTGTAAACTACGGTTTAAAAAACTACAAGTTTTAAAAATATTTACTCCCTACAATGTTGTGACTCGATGATATGTATAAAGTTTTATTTAAGTCGGCCAATATTTTTTTAAATTAAACTATAAATAAAAAAAAAAAAAAAAAAAAAACGAGTTGTGAAAAATGTTTCGCTATGGCGGGAAAAATTAATCAGTTTTCCTATGCGCGCGCATTGCAATCGGCCACAGACTAAAGGGATGAGGTTTTTTTTTTATTTTCGGCGCATAGGATTTGCGCCTATTCTGCCACGTACAAAATGGGGAATTTAAAGTTTTCTTTTATTACAGAGAAAACAAAAGTTATATTTGAGTGAAAGTTTTATTTATTAAACACGTACGAGTTAAAATTATATATTTAAATAAGAAGTTGCATGAAATGAGCAAGAATAGGAACATTAATTTATTTGTTCTATTGAACACGATCTTTTTTTTTTGAATAAAAACTTTTTTAAGAACAAAGCAACTCAACCAATAATTTTTTTCAAAAATCTTTAACTCACTATGTGCGTTATAGCAATGAAAAAGTCACAGTTTGATTATGGGTGTCATTCTGTGCCTAATTGCGGTGACCATAGAGCCACTTTATGAGCAAGTGTGTTGAAAAATATATTATCCTTGTTAATCTACTATTTACCTTTACTCGTACCATATTCGCAATAATGTTTTTCGATACTAATGATATTAATCATTTGTACTAAATATACTAAGTTCTTTATCGGAACATGAACAGTTTTTAGTTTTATGAGAACAACTGCATGTTTGAGACCCTTTTTAGAACATGAAACATCATGAGAAAACAATGTATACTATATTTGTTATTGGAGACGTCACAGTTATCCGTTACGAAGAGAAACAGTCGACGACAAAGTGTACAAAGTTGTGCCCTGAAAGTTTTAACGATACAAAGTGTTGAAAGGACGGGACAAGCACAAAGTAAGCTTTTGCTAATTACGTTTCCTACTGGACACTCGCTACAAAAACAGTCTTAAGTACTGTGTAATGCAGTTTCTTGCAAATTGGTCAATTTTCCTAAAGAAAGTTGTTCAGTTTGAGTATGAGAAGCCTCAGTATTTGGATAGATAGGTAAATAGATAGAAGCCGCAGTAAAATTTGGGATTTATGTAACATTCCATGTCATCTCCACAGTTGGGGTACAGAATTCTTCCCTTACTTCGATAAGGCTTGGCCATATTCTACAACTACACATAGAAACCAACTCCGGATTGTTGTAGACTGTAAGGTTATTAGCTAACCCACGTCAGAAGTTCACAAGCCAGTTTGAGGGATTCGACTTGACTTAACGATTGCCATCTAAGTAGTGATTGCAACCAGCACCGACGGCTCGGTCAAATGTTATAACCGACCATATATCATTTTTATACGTGCCACTCTCGTTACCAACCTCCACGATGCTCTGTACATTGCTGAAGACAGAACGAAATGGCGAAAGATCATCACCGAGAAAGTGTTACCAAAGAGAGGTCACGACCCACATCACTGAGGAATACGACGCGAGGAGGAGGAGGAGGAGGATATCATTTTTATCCTATCTATTGTTAATATTTTCCTCTTTAATGTTGTGTAATAAAGTGTCTTCATTAATTGATACATTCAATAACTTCAAATTTAATTGTTCAACTTACAGTTCATCAGGACAGTTGTGTGGCTGCGAGGGTCGGTAGCCGCCGCTGAGGAAGGCGCCCACATCGGCAGCATCCAGCTCCGCCAAGGGGGAGGCTCCAAGAGTTGCCAGCTCCCACAGTGTTATACCTAATGACCACTGGACAAAGAATACAGTTGTGTTGAGCTTTATTTTACAGTAAAATGTTCATCTGGATATCTATAATTGACCACGCTGAATACGTTAAAAACAACCGACTTCAATCGTAGCAACTCCAATTTTGCTATGTTTTTGTTGATTTTCTCAAAAACCGCTGAATCGATTTCGATAAAATTAATATGGGACCACCTGTGAAGTATACCCTTTCAAACAAAAAAAGAATTTTTGAAATCGGTTCAGGCGTCTTCGAGTAATCGGTGAACATACATAGAAAAAAAAAAAAAAGATTCCGACGAATTGAGAACCTCCTCCTTTTTTTGAAGTCGGTTGATAAATACTTTTCATGTTCAATTTAATAGTTTCTTTTTTTTTCAGGTTTTAAAAAAGGGCTCAAATCAAATTGGCATTTGTAGTGACTTTAGTAAGTATCAATGCTATTTAAAGAGTAGAAAAATCGAAATGAAAAAACAAGAAAAATTATTCAAATTGTTTCTTATATGAAACGTTTTACACTTAAGAGGCCTGATAGCTCGTACTCGTCCTCGGCAAGGATTCTCATCACCAAGGACCTTCCGTAACCAAAACCTGATCGGCAGGAAAAGAACAAAACTTTTATTAATTCTTAACAGTAGAGTTTTACTCAATTTTATTGTAACCCATGTTCTGCTGAATATTAAGATTAACATCTTACCACATCAGAAGAAGTGGTGTATAGGTTTTGCAGCAGCGTCTCTGGAGCCATCCATTTCACTGGTCTGTTCTCGTTGTCACCTAAGCAGTGGTACTCATCGGGGAAGAGATCCCGTGAAAGGCCATTGTCCGTCACCTTCAGTCTTAGTTTCTCATCCACCCTACAGAAAAAGACACTATGAAATCAAAAACATCAACAAAACATCATTAATGGTTACAAGTTCTCAAAAAAAAACATGGAGGAAAATTATTTCTTCGAATTTCTAGAGAACTGTTTTGTTTAATTGCCTCTGTTCTATTCCTAGTCCTTTAATTTTGTGACGTCACGTTTCAGATCGACGTTTTCAGTTTTGTACCCTCGTTGCAACGTATTGAGAATACTGATAAGTTAGAATAGAATAGAAACTCGTTTATTCAGTGTCATAAACACAACAAAAGTTAGTAGAACTTACACACAGTTCCTTGCAGCTATATCAGCATGCACAACCCTCTGAGCATGCAGGTAAGCGAGCCCACAAGCCACTTGCGCTCCTAGGTCTACTAACTCTCTAGTAGCTGGCGCCGTCTGGTGACCCAATCGGCAGGAGGTTAAGAATCTGTGAAATAAAGTGCTAAATTACTTTCTTTGCAGTGTACTAAAGAATAAGATCTAAACCCCACAAAGTGTTAGAAAGTGTTAGTCGAAAAAAGTAAAATTTTATTATCGTTTTCCCAGAATTGAAGTGTCTTCTTTTTGAAAAGAACTTTTGCACTTGCACCTAGTATGCAGATATGGCGTATGAACATTATTTCATGCCATTTTTAATAATTATTACCTCAAATTCGGGATCATCTATATATATTTAACCCTCCTATTTGTCTATCCTTACAATGCAACTGATCTTTCACCAAAATATCACTTAAATCCTCGCTCTACTTAGTTTTCATCCTAAGCTTCATTTGATCAAACATGGCCTTCAATTTAACCACTTCACTTGCATGAAATGTTTCTTTTCTCTTCTTAATCTTTTTAACCCTGTCATTGCATTAGCCGCTATTTCCCTCTATCCATTGCTCTCTCCTTCAACGACTTAACGTATGAATGACTACAGTTGTTGGTACTAGCTTATGTATTCAGGAAGTTGATCAAAATACCACTCACCTCTTAAGATTAGAAGAATGCGATACGCAGCAGTACACTAGGAGCGGTCTTCTCGCTTCTTCTGCACATGCTGCCATCGGCGCCAGAACATTGGCATGAACTAAACCACACAGCCTTAATCCCTCAGCTACAAGTAACGCCGCTTGCATTGCTGAAGCCGCGTCTAAGTAATAAACACGGATGGAAATTTAATTCATGACTTCTCCAGTTCATAACTATTGTAAAGGGAGTGTAAAATACCTCATCATTAATGATCTTCAAATTATACGTAATATTTTAGAAGAGGAGAATCAAGAGAAGGTAATAAACTAAAAAAGATTCATTACCTTTTTATACCTACAGCTGGTCACGATATTTCATGAATATATTAGATTATTTTATTATTTACACTATAAGTACCATACATTAAGACCACTTACCAGAAACGGTCTTCACAATGACCTCCTCATACATATCTCCTCTCTTAAAAACACCCTTGTACACCCTGCCGAAGGTACCCTCGTGCACCAAGATCTCCAACCTGATGTTTGAGCGAGGAGTAGTCAGCAGACGCAGTTGTTCTGCTGGATCTGTGATCCTCTCTTTGGGTATTGTTTGCTATAACAAAATATGAACAATAAAATAAAAACTAAAAAGAGATTTCAAAAGAAGTTTTTATGACTTAGTAGGTAATTAATCGTGTTGTAATGTCGCGACTTCTATAGAAGTGGCTTATAATTTTTAGATTTATTATAAGCATTATAGTTTTGGTTATTATTATTTTCTTAGCGCTGCAATATTCTTAGAAATATTTTCTAAGTAACACTGGAAGTTTTAAAAGCACCGTTTAAGCTTCGATAGCCGAAACCAAAACCTTTCTAGCAAAAACGTTTCCTTTTAATCAATAAACGTTTTAATAGTGTTAAAAAAAAATACGGACCTTACAGTAAAATACATATTTTTTTCAAGGGAAAATTGAAAATATATTTAAAGATTTGGCAAATTTTGAGTTGTCTTCAGAATGGCGTTTAATCAATTTCAGTCAAGTTAAAATTTACGGTGACGTTATATATATACAAACAGTTAAATTACGTTTGAACGAATGAAGGTCTGAAATTTGGGCTGACAGGACATTCTTAGGATTTCTGTTTGAAAACTCTGTGCTGTGTACTTTGTGTGCCTGAAATAAAGATTTATTATTATATTATTATTATTATTAATGCGTTTTTGTATATCACAATATACAAAATCCAATATTATGGACAAGTATATTCACAGCCCTATTTGAATATTGTCTTCGTCGCTGTAAACGAGTCGGCGAAGTTCAAAGTTGACGGTGCGGCACCTTGTTTGCAGTTCAGCGAAGGGTGTAAATTAACAGGGTCCGGAGTTAGGAAAGGGTGAAATTATTTTGGTCGCTTTTCAGTAGAAGTATTGTATCGTGTCGTGTTGTATTGTGTCATGTCGTGTCGTGTTGTGTCATGTCGTGTCGAGTCTTATAGAATAACATCGTATGGTACAGAGTAGGGTATTATTAACTTTAGCCAAAACATATGTAAGCATATGTTTTAACTGTGAAGTTATCGTTTTCCCGTGTCATGAGCCTTTGTAGTGGACTATTATAGGAGGGCTTTGCAATGTTTAGGTGGATGTCTTATCATTTTTAAAACATGCTGGGAAACAACGTACCGAGTGTTCTTTACCACCAAGTAATATATATCTATGTCATGTAATTCCCATTGGAACCCTTGGGAAGGGAACCCGAAAAAATATTTTGTACCTTTTAATGATCTCTTGTACTTTTCACATTGTCTAGTCAAGATCAATCACAATCCTATTTTTTAAATAAATTGGCATAAAATATATAAGTTAAAAAAGATGTAGCGATACTTTAAGGCCGGTGCTTACCCATGAAAGTAAGTATACAGGGTGTAACAAAAAGGTGTGGTGATACCTCAAGGTGGGCTTCTACTCATCAAACTGAACCACTTTGTTCTAAAACTTTGTTGAAATCCCAATCGCCACACTTTTTTGTTGCACCCTGTATAAATAACTTTAGTTCCACACATACATACACACAGGTAAAGTTAAATACAAGCTTGTATAAAAGTACTCATCACTTAAACCGATTAACTGATTGGCCAACTTTGTATGTGAAATACAAATTATTTGTTATTTGTTTTTGCATTTAGACTTTCTTACAACCCGTACAGTGAATGAATTATTTTTATTGCATACTTAATACCTCCCTGTACGGGTACGAGTATACTGTTAGATGAGACGTCAGTATGATTCAGTGGGTTTCATTCAATTTTGCCGAGAAAACGCAACTTTTGTTCTTCGGAGCTTAAAGTTAAAGGGCTTAGTTCACTTTATTGGATTATCATGGTATAAACAGAAACTTGATTATTTGCTACGCATTATAATAATATTGTATTACGTAAAACTTGGCGCATTTTTTTAAATATTTCATCTTTCTTCAAAGTGCACCTTCACTAGTGATCTAAATTAGATTCTGCAAGAAGCCTTATGGGCAATGCCCATACAGATTTGCTTAATCAGCTGGGCGATTTTTGAAAAAGTACAAAAAATACGATTTTAACAAAATTGTGAAATAAAAGTTGTCTTATTTCATAAGTAAAAGGCCACCTTGACATATTGCTAGGTATTACTTCTTGTTACACTACACTGCACTCTGTATACATAATAAATAAATAAAAAAAAAACGAATAAAATATTATTATTCCAGCCTAATTCCAAAATTCTTCAACTAAGTATTACATCTATTTATAATAATTTCTAAATCATAACCGCAATATCTCAAAATTACTAACGCATTCCAGATGATTTATACACAGATACCTACGAGTACAATGAAAACGTTTTCAAATCCTTTAATGAAAGAATCCCTATTTACATCTCAAGCCCTCGTTACTGGCACCCCGGGCTCAGTGGGTACTAATTCATATCGCCAAAGACCTCCGCCGGTGCGATTATTCACAAAGGGTGGCAAATTAAAAACCTGGTACCTTGTTCAAAGCAATGCCAAAGATATCGGGTGGCTGGAAGTGAAAAGCTAGTTTTAAAGGAAATATATGTTATTCGGCATGAGCTGTATAACTTATGCGTCAACAAATATCAAGCACTATGTCCTGATTCATATATATGTATGATTATGTATCATTTTATTATACAGGTTGTGTAAAAAAGTGTACTAATAATATTTTATTACTATACCTGTCATCAGTAACAAGTTTTCATCTACAACATGATCGTAAGTTTTGTGTTTTCACAAAAATAATCAGCTGAGTGGCCAACTTAAAGATTTTTGTAACGTACTGATTTTCAAGAACAAAAAGCCTCTAAATAAAGCCTCTAATTTTGTAACAGCCTACACATATAAAGTTTCGAATGTTTATTTAACATTAGAGAACATTGATCGTGAAAGAATGTACAAGCGGGATACGCTCAGTTAAATGGCCCAAATTTTGTTAGAAAAACGATATCCTAAAAGATTTGAATAACTTCCAAATAACAAAAAGTATTTTTGAAAAACGAGTATTTTAACTAATTGTCAATTTTCTCCTCCTCCGACTATGCTTCTGCTGGAGTAGCTCCTGCTATTTGACCTAGCACCAAGTGTGCAGAGTAGCCCCATTTTATATTCCGAAATAATAATAATATCTGGGACAAAACACCACGGTCATCTGGCCCCAAACTAGGATTCCCTGTATCTTGGGAACCAGAGACTGATATACATACACCTATACTTTTAAATACATACATATATAGACATGTTAAATAAATAACTTAAAAAAAAACAATGCAAACTACCTGTTCGGGTTGCAGTGCCAACGAAACAAGTAAATATTCATCGTTTCGTGTCGATAGATTTGCTCTTAAAACAAGTATTCATAACTAAAATACACGCAACGAACGTTACTCTGAAACGAATTTAACAACTAGTTCGAAACTACCTATGTATATGGGAAGTTAAAAGGAGTTTGCTTAACAAAAGTTACGAGTACTATCATAAAGTTTCGTAAAGTCGGAAGTTCATACCTTATGTAGTTTACACACGTTATAGTTTTCTTATCCTTCCTAAACTGATGGATGTTAAAACAATTTGACCACGCTTCGATTACCATCCCACAAGTGAAATTAAATTGCAGTGGGTTATATTTTTAACCCCCGACGCAAAAAGAGGGGTGTTATAAGTTTAACGTGTCTGTGTATCTGTGTATCTGTGTATCTGTGTATCTGTCTGTGGTATCGTAGCTCCCAAACGGATGAACCGATTTTCGTTTTGTTTTTTTTGTGTCATAGATAATTTTATCCCGAGTGTTCTTAGCCATGTTTCATGAAAATCTGTTCAGCCGTTTGAAGATCATCAGCTCTTTTCTAGTTGATGAGGGGATCTGACTAACTTCCTTATGTCCGATCGATTCGAAATTTGGTACCGTGTTACTTCAACGATATTTAAAGAACATGGTAAGGCAAGCGTGAGCTGGTCAGCCGTTTGAAGATCATCAGTTCTTTAATAGTTGATGAGGGGATCTGACTACCTTCCATATGTCCTATCGATTCGAAAATTGGTACCGTGTTACTTCAATGATATTGAAAGTATATGGTAAGGTAACCATGACCTGATCAGCCGTTTGAAGATCATCAGCTCTTTAATAGTTGATGAGTGGATCTGACTACCTTCCATATGTCCTATCGATTCGAAATTTGGTACCATGTTACTTCAATTATATTGAAAGTATATGGTAAGGTAACCATGACCTGATCATCCGTTTGAAGATCATCAGCTCTTTAATAGTTGGTGAGGGGATCTGACTACCTTCCATATGTCCTATCGTTACTAACTCAACTAACTAATCATTATAAATACCTTCCTAATATTTATACCTACTTTAAAAAGGACAAAATAAAAGTAAAATTAAAATTTTAAAAACCCCCCGACACAAAAAATAAACTCTAAAAACTAACAAATAATATTTAAACCTATTATAATTATTATCGTCACATATATTATGTAAGTTCAAATATTTTTATTTTCCAAGCGTCGTCGCGTCGGGGGACCGCTAAGTGAGAAAAACAGGTGTAGTCGCAGATTGCAACAAAATAATTTACTCCGAAAAATACGCAAAATAGACACAACCGTCAACGACGTCTGCCCTCACGTGTACGCCCGTTCGGGTCGCCGCCGCACTTGGTGACGCCTCCCCCGCGCCGCATACCGCACACCGAGCTCGCCACGCGCGGCATTACGTAGTGCGTAGACTATGCATGAAATTAAAGATCGCTCGTACCTAAATGTAATTCTTAATAATTAATTAGCTGTTGTTGAAAAAATACTTTATAAACTTTAGCGGTCCCCCGACGCGACGAAGCTTGGAAAATAAAAATATTTGAACTTACATAATATATGTGACGATAATAATTATAATAGGTTTAAATATTATTTGTTAGTTTTTAGAGTTTATTTTTTGTGTCGGGGGGTTTTTAAAATTTTAATTTTATATACTACCTACTTATAACATTGTTTACAAATCGTAAAAAATGAAATCTAGATACACTTTTGACAGCCCAAATGTAGCCAAAGATATTCCAAAAAATCATATATCTAAAAGTTTTTTAATAGCTAATTTGTCTCTTTCAGCAGTAGTAATTTTATCTCCGAGGTTTTTTTCAATAGCTTTGTCTCTTTTAGTAGTATTAAATTCTATATCCGGAGTCCCATTATAAACAGCTCGTCGAAATCACTAATTGTATTACGTTTGTATCACCTGGAGGGGAGCCGCCCGCGCCGCCTTGATGAGGCAAAGAAATCGTTGGACAAACTCATTTGTGCATCAAAATTCTTTGATGAAAACTTTTCCCTTTTTATTAATTTTAAGCTCATTTGATGAGCACAAGTACGATAATTTTAAATTAAGAAGAATACTGTTTTCTTTTTAATTTTTCAGGGAAAAGAGACAAGAAACATTTGTAAATGTCGTCTGTTTAATCTCTGCCTTGAATACATTTTTAATTTTGGAAAAAAAATATCAACAATTAAGCTTTTTGTGCTAGTATACAATAATATTAATTTGATTTAACACAAGACAGATAAGACAATTAATGTGGGTACAATGCGGTGTCAGAATGAGAATCTGCCCCGCCGCAGAGCGCAGAAGTCGTAATGTGAGTCAATTTATTTGTGGCACCGACTGAATACAATGTATAGTGCAAGTTACAAGAGCTAGCGAACTTTGAAATCACAAGAAACTATCACCTTTTCAGGGTTACGTAGCCAAATGGCAAAAAACCGAACCCTTTAATAAATTCAAAAATGATATTGAGGTTTCTAATATAATTTTTTTCTAAACCAAATAGTTTGCGCGAGAGACACTCCCAAAGTATTAAAATGTGTGTTCCCCCCCCCCCCTGTAACTTCTAAAATAAGAGAATTATAAATCTAGAAAAAATATATGATGTAAATTACCATACAAACTTCCACCGAAAATTGGTTTGAACGAGATCTAGTAAGTAGTTTTTTTTAATACGTCATAAATCTTAAACCGCAAATTACCTTTCATTCAATCAACTAAAATATAAAAATATTGAGTTCAAGACATGTGTGATTATGAATTTATACGGAACCCTCGGTGCGCGAGTCCGACTCGCACTTGGCCGGTTTTTTAGAGAAGTAGTAGTAACTACTTCTGAACTCATCCTTCAAATGTATAGGTTAATATGCATACAATCAAAAAGTTAATTTAAAAATTGGTTTTACGAGTACATGCAGTTAAAATAAAAACGTAAAAAATCCCTTACACATATTTCTTCTTTTAGACTGATAAAATTTGGTGGAGGCATCCGCCGTATATCTCTTGTGATAGAAATTAAATTGTGCCCCACGACAAGAGGCAGGGATTGAGAATATTCATTTCTAGTCACTTCCCGCAACATTCTTTGACTTAAATAAAATACAGCTTAATGGGGTAGTAAGCTAAATGTACTCCGACAAGCAACTATAATTTACAGTAGTATCATAGGCCCAGGGGCTTAATACTGGTGCCAAATGTTTTTAGTTCAACTATGAATCTGCTGGATTAGGTTATCCTGCGGTTTTTGTAAATCATGCTATGTTAGAGTGGAAACAGATCAGAAGCTTTATGTTTAATAAATTTTCATGCAGATCGATCTACCTATCGGCCAAAACCGACTGCCTAAATGCAGTATAATGTCCGTTTCCCTGTAACTGCCTATAAGCCAAACTGAATGTATTTTGGAGTGTAAGATGTCGTTACATTCGTTTCAATCTCCATATTGGAAAATCAATAGGATATATGTTATTTAGTTTGGTTTGAATATTTTTTTAAATAATTTATTGATAAAGTTTAAGGCCTAAAACGAAGAGACGCGCTAGAAAGTTCAAAAGGCAACATTTATAACAACATTTTAAATTGTTACGAGCTTACCCTATATGCGAGTAACTTTGGCGTTAATAAAGTATCTGGCTTGTCAAAGTAAACCTAGTAAAGTAAAAAGTAAACTTCTATACTAAAAGTGTGCTTGTTTGCATTATATTTTTTCATACCACAATGAGACCTAGACATCCATTAATAGGACGAAATATTTAAATTTAAACTTACCTGAGATATATGCGTAAGGTTTGAAGCGGCGTAATAAGAGACTCTCGACTCTGGCTTTGCGTACACATGCTCGCTTATATACGTAGTGGCATACGGAGAGGGCGATCTTCGACTTCCTGCGAAGAATAAGATGTATATAGTAGCCCAAACTACAATAAATCCTAAGATTTATCTTAAATCGTAAAAGTCCATCATCACGTAATTTCTTGCCCCGCGTGCCTTGTCACCTGCACGCAGAAAGAACTAATGGAGGCTACTGAGAATGCTATACTCGTAGCTAAATTCTGGGCCAGCACGATTTAGTTAGGATTGTTATCGACTCAATAAGAAGAAGAAGTCCATCATCATCATCATCAGCCGAAAGACGTCCACTGCTGGACAAAGACCACCCCCAAGAATTTCCACATCGACCAGTTCTGTGCTGCTCGCATCCAATGGCTTCCCGCAACCTTCACCAGGTCGTCGGTCCATCGAGTCGGAGGCCTGCCAACACTGCGCCTTTCGGTGCGATCTAAGATTGATCCTAAGGTTTACTAGTCAACCCTAAGATTTAACAAAATAAAGGGTTTTGCAATAATGTAAGCAATAATTTTGAAGTCTTAATTTTTTACACTAATTGAAGTCTTAGAATGTTATAAATGTACACCATTCATTCGTATCTGTTTTAGATGAAAAATATGTCATGAAAAGGTCTGAAGTCTTTTTCTTTTTTTTTATGGCAAAGGTGGCAAACGAGCAAACGGATCACCTTATGGTAAGCGATTACCGCCGCCCATAGACATCTGAAACACCAGAGGAGTCACAAGTGCGTTGCCGGCCTTTGATATGGTAGTACGCTCTTTTCTTGAAGTTTTTAATGAAGTCTGAGCTAAAAAACTTTGCATTTTCATTTTAATCTCATCTCGTTTCGTCTCATCTCGACTCATGAAAGTTAAAACTTTTACTCTATGACCATGGTGAAATTGAAAAAAAAAATTAACTACCCACACCACTTTGCCTAATCAGTCGGTCTCTGCGTAGCAAATTACAAATTGTTTATTTTATGGGATTTAAGAAAAAACCTTTTTTAAAAGTAAATCGTTTCATGAGTACAAACCTATAAAAAAAAATTGCGTTTTACTTTTTGTAATACCCCCTCTATAACCATATAGCTCAATATGATTTTGAATTACGGTGCAATTAACACTGGTCACAAAAATAACAGAATGTGGAAACATTACCAAGCATACTTTTACTTTAAGAATTCCATACATTAAAATTAATTTCTCATATTAAATGTTCACTTACCGAACGGAAACTTATGGAGACTAGCTATGGTGGCGTAGGATCCTGTGGAGCTGGGCGGTCTACCTAGGGTGTCCAGCCGTAGCAAGACGTTCTGATGGCTCCCATACGCCGCTGTAGTGTATGAGGTGCTGGATGGACAAAATATGTTAAATTAGAAAAGAATATAAAAAAAAACTTTATTCATGGATAAAATAAAACAAAATTTACATATACAAGATGTTAAAAAATTCCGTTTGAAATGTTAAGGGGTTACTTAGAATCAAGTATGCAATAAAGGAAAAATATTTAAAAATACTTAAAATTTATATATGTAGTCTTAACTTTTTTTAAACATAATATGGTATAATTATACAGGTTGCTAAAAATGTGAGTTTGAAATAATACAGGAAAGTTATTGAAAAAATCCAATACTCAATTTTTTTTTTCGGTTTCCGATGCTAAATTGGAAAAGTGAATCAAATTTGTATGGAAAACTGAAAAAAACTTGAGGATTAGATTTTTTAAATATCTTTTCTGTATTCTATACTTCATTCGGAGCAATCCCCTAAAAATTCAAAGTTTTCAAACGCACTTTTTGAATACCCTTTATATAATAAAATATTATGCCTAAAACAGTAGGTAAACAAACAAATGATAAATGACACTAACAGTCTAAAATATTCATAGTTTCAGCCACACCGGTTGACATTAAGAAATGCCATGTTTGTCCCCTAATGACTGGGCATACCATAAACGGGACATCACTTAATTGCTATTTTATTGTGGGCCGATAGTGGCACATCAATCACTCGGTGTCAGGAAAGGGTCGGATGAGGCCTTCGATTTGATCAAGACAGTAAAATATTACGGGGACCAAAGCATATACCTACCCCCTTTCTTGAGGATGGAATAAGCATATAACTTTACAACATTTTCCTTTTTGAAATTTCATGCAAATTGACATTGTTACAGCCTATCATAGAATAAAACATAATACTACGTAAAGAAGTTTCACTCTCTACTTTTAATACTTAATTCAAAGATCTCAAATTAATCTCTACTAGACAAAAAACATTGCGCCGACGGCAAAATTAGTAAGATTAAAAGGAGAGCGTTTGCGAATATTTCCTTGGAAAACTTCCTTCATTATCCGCCAAAATACATCCACACTTAGTTGGTATATCGATTAAATCAAAGTTTATATAGGGATGTATCAAAATACGATAGATGATAAAATATAGCCAATACCTGATAAAGAGGTGAGTCGTACCATCCAACTTATTATAAGTAACACACCTGTATAAGATCAAGGTTTAAACGTTAACCCCGTATAAACTATTTTCTCGAATTCATCATATACTCGACTCGACTGACTCGGTGGCTAAGTGGTTAGCGCTCCTGTCCACTGATCCGAGAGTCGTGGGTTCGATCCCCACACAGGGCAAACTTTTCTGTGATCAGCAGAATTGTTTACTCTAAATCTGGGTGTATTAAATCTATATATGTATGTATTTAAATGTATATGGACTGACTCGGTAGCTAAGTGGTTAGCGATCCTGACCTCTGATCCGAGAGTCGTGGGTTCGATCCCCACACAGGGCAAACTTTTCTGTGATGAGCAGAATTGTTTGCTCTGAGTCTGGGTGTATTATAATTATACATATATGTATGTATTTAAATGTATATGTGTATGTATATTAGTCTCTGGTTCCCAAGATACAGGGAAACCTAGTTTGGGGCCAGATGACCCCCAAGATACAGGGAAACCTAGTTTGGGGCCAGATGACCGTGTGTGATTTGTCCCAGATATTATTTTAAAAAAATGTGTATGTATATCAGTCTCTGGTTCTCTTAGTACAGGGAATCCTAGTTTGGGACCGGATGACCGTGTGTGATTTGTCCCGGATCGGATCATATTAAATTTATTGATAATAAACAGATAATCAGACAAAGATAAATGCCATTTTTCCATCAAATATATTGGTAAATCATATGTTTTTAAGACATCCCAAAAACATATTCAGATATTCACAAGATCAAATCATATTAAATTTATTGATAATAAACAGATAATCAGACAAAGATATTGAAATTCTCCAAAAAAGAGCTTAATTTTTTCTCTTATATTTTGCTCTCATTCAACTTTCATTACTTACTGAGCCTTTCCTAAAATTCAATCAAAAGTTCATAAAATCCAATTCGGAATTGGAATATTATTTGTTTTTCCGCTTAAGTGAATTTTGTTCATGATTCGAGTCAACAATCGAATTTAATTTGAGAAACCCTCTCGAAAGTTGTTAAAAATTCATAATTTGTTTATTTAGATTTTCGACGAGTTTCTAACTCGAAATCTTTTTTTGTAATATTCAGCGCAATAACAAAAATCAGCTTTACAACTTTTGAAGTACTCAATGACTTTGTATAGGTACTGGCCTTATTAAAAACTGTGATATGCTATGAAAATTATTTTTAAATTTATTAAAACTGACCTCGTATTTATAAGGGTCGCAGGAGGCAAACAAGATAAATTTTAGAATTCTTTGTATCACATTATATGAAGACTCCCTCACCAATACCCGCCAAATTGAAATCCAAAGAACATAAGAAGTTTCGATTCTAACACAGCGGCCATCAAAACACAGTCTTTCGTCTTGCGATCGCCACTCGAAACCTTTCTTCCCCTTCATTATCAGTTTACATAATTTTGTCAGAAACAAAAATATGGAAGAAAGACTAAGAAGGCATTGATTTACGCACTCCCATTTTCTTTTCCGTTCTTTTTCTTCCCACCAGTGGTGATTATTAAAAAAAAGATCTTACTGTATCGAGTCATGGTGTCTCGCTTTACTTCCACGGCGGTACAAAGTCCCTGCAGCTGCTGCAGCCGCTAACAGCGCTAATGCTGCGGCCGCGCATCCTCCCGCAGCGAAGAGAATACCACCAGAATCTGAGGATGCATCGCCAGCTAGTCTCGCTGTTTCGTTGTGCGCTACCACTGTTGATAGACCTGGGTAAGAAAATAGAGTAGTTGTATAGGGTAAGAGGAAGAGAGTAGGTATTACGAAGTAAAGTAGATATTGGTGTCGATTCGGTTTTCACGATTAAACTTATTTGACAGGATTAAACTTAATTTAAGCGTTCTGTCTTTTTTCTTTCTATACCAAAATGACAAGGACAGGATGCTTAAATTAAAAGTCCTGTCAAAAAAGTTTAATCGTAAACACCGAATCGTCACCAATATTGTAGCTTGGAGTTTAACTTGCCTAGTACATCACCACACTTCATACAAACGCGCTATCGTTTTATTAAATTCTTCATAAAAATTGACGTTTGTACACGCGTAAATGTGTGTGTTAAAGTATATAAAAGGCTACATAAGGCAGCTGAGTGCTTTTTGACTTTTTATTTATCCACGTTATTTTTTAATCCAAATCTCGGCGCATGGCTTGTTTACGTAATGATTATATTAGATATTATCTTTGGTTTACACATCCTTGAAGACCGTCACCAAATCGTACTCACAGCAGGGGGGTGAGATAGGCTTTAGAGATCGGCAGGGCATGTTCATAATATATGACAATACTAATATACTGTGATATAGCCAATTATTATTATAATAACTATGACGTAGAACCTCAAAAACAGAGGTGAACGGGAACTGTCAAAATGGCGCCACGCGTGTTTTTTGTCGCGATGTCGAAATGATATTCTTCTTATCTGTCGTATATCAGAATGCGATTTTTGACTCTACTAGTCATTTGAATTATTTTATATCATCTGTCAAAAACGTCACTTTATTCTGCTGATGTACCATAACATCCCGAATAACATTTATGCTGCAACAAAAAACCTAACTTAAAAACAACAATGACTGAAAACTGAAGACTATCCCCACAACAAGAATCCACTAGATCTTTTCTCACAACTATTACAGATATTTCCACTAGCTCGCTACTTACAGAACTTTTACAGTTTAATTACATTTTACAGTTACTCAATAGCATCTCTAGTCTAGTCTAGTTCACTGTTCGTTACACCACCTAATAGAGGTGTCATTCAGTAGCTAGTGAAAAGAATTAGCCAACTGTTTATTTGTAGTCTACCGTTAAATAGAATTCTAGTATTTACGATGGTTTTATAGAGTTAAAAGGTTTTATGAATGGATAGACATGAATACGATTTAAGGGGTTTTTATAAAATATTTTTGGTACTGATTGTTTAGTTAAAGCTTGTCTACCGACCAATGAAGTGCAATCTGGAGCCCCATGCCTCGCATATCGATATTATATTGGATTTAAGTGCGAATGCTATCCTTTATCCTTTTATTTAATGACTTTCACGTAGCTTTTTGATATATAGTTATAACTTGTACAGTACACTGTAAAAGAAAAAAACAAAGCATTGAAACAGAGCAGAGTTGAAGAAGCCAGCTTTTTTCACGAGAATATAAAAATAGTATGAATAAAGCTAACAGAACTTTTCATAGGGCCCACGTGGAAAATAAAGTAAAGAAGTAAAAAATTAAATAACGATAGTAAATCGAAAATCAAGATAACTTGGCGAATTTGTGTCACATTATGGTTTTAGATAATTCCATTCCTTGGAAATATCATGACGTCACAACGTATCTTTTGTACGTAACTCACTTACTTCGATTCGACGGCCTCTGATGATAATAGATTTAAGATTCTTAAATTTCGCTGAAATGCCTTACTTTTGTATAATATAAGTTAGATATGTATAGTTGACTTAAGTTATGATGGTAAACTTAAGTTTGATATTCACTAAATATTTCTACTCAAATGTTTCAAACTTATTATTTCAATAGCCTTGATAGATACTAACAGCGTTGGAGAAAAATATGTAGTCCAAACCCCTTGTTTTTCGTGAACCTAATCATATTATACGAGAATCTCGGCTAAATGAAATATTATGGGTAATGGAAAAAGTTTGTAACCAGAAAGGGGATGAAACTTGGTGTAATAACGATATGATAAGGGACAGGCAGGTAAAGATAGCTAGAGAGTTTTTGATGATGTTAGTCCGTATATCTATTTATATCGATAAAGTTTTTTCTGTTTTCATGTATTATTTTTATTATCGTGTGGCTTTATTTAGTTTGAAACAGTGTGGAAAATATTAACTGTAAATATTATCTTGATTTCAAAAGACATATTCAGTGATATGCCACTTTCTATTTTTCGGATATAGAGAATCTAACACGTCTAAGTGCATACACAAATACGCTTGAAAAACTTAACCATGTCTCTCTCTGCTGTCGCGCAGTCCCATAAAAATGCCTGAAATTATTATGGGTTCAAAGAACTTCTAATTAGTAACTTTGAGGCTCTTTACATAAATGTACTTAAATATAATTTTGATCGTTCGAATTGACATCGAGATCGATATTGAAAATGAACGTAGCAGTTAATAAAATGGAAATGAAATATGTAATGAATTTTCAGGAGGTAATTATCATTTTAAATAGACTGTCGATTCATGACTTATAAAAGAGATTAAAAATGAATATTAAATGGATAGCTGAAAAAATATATTTCAAGAACAGGAAATTACTTAGAATCCAATTTTCCTTCATTTCGCTTACAAATGTCGAAAATATTGCTTTGACATCATCAAATTTAAGAAAAAATAAAACGTAACGAAATTGGCAAGCATGAATCGAGACGTGGGGCTCGTAAAAGAAATTTCCAAGTCAAATAAAAGTACAATAGAACAATCGATACTTCCTTGTAAACACATTAAAATGAGGGGTGATTCCGCCCTCGCATCCTGCCCTCGGGATATATTACGGGGTTGCCAGCATGTAAAGGACGTAAATCTGTAGATAATATTATAAGGTAGACAGCTGAATGCAAAAACTGCGGTTTTTACTAATGACACTAAACAACTTGGGGCACATTTTGATCAGTTATTTATAGATACCTAGTAATCATTTATTTTTTTCAGATACACAAGTTGTTCAAAAGAACTCTTAATAAGAATATTGATTCTATCAATATTTTGTAATTCATTTTTTTTTAACTTACATAATTTTTAAAGCGATAAATATAACCTATTTTGAATCCAATGCACTTCTCTAAAACTACATTTTTATTTTTTTTCGAAATAATTTGCAAAACTCGGGATTTTTTTCCAATTTCTGGCAACCCTGTAATTTTCCTTCCCAGCAGACCCCGCACAATATCCTGTTGCGTCTGCGGCGCGTCTACATGCTAATAAAGAAGCGATCTGATTTGTGGACCGTACTTGTGCTCGCTCGACTGTGAATCGCGAGGGAGGTTTGTAGGAGGTAAATGCCTAGTAAAATGGTTTTACGTGGCGCGATGTAGGTACTAGAGGCTTAAAATTATTACTCCTAAAAGAAGAGAGGTACATAACCTCTACCGAGATGTATTTATTTTTTTCATAAAATAAAACCTTTACACACTTACATTATAATAATTGGAATACACTAGAGGTGGTATTATTTTAATTTTTACTTGAAAAGTATTATTGTATCGGGAATAAAAATATCGCCGATGCCGATATATCGGCAATCCCCAAGTATGGCCGATATATCGGTATCGGTATCGGTATCGGATGCATCCCTAATTCTAAGTAATTTCCTGTTCTTGGCATATTTTTTCAGCTATCCATTATTAATATTCATTTTTAATTTGAATGTGTGTATGTTTGTGTGTTCTGTGCATCAGGAGTTTAAAAAAGAAAACTAGACTCCAAGTAAACGTTTTTCAAATTATATTGGGTTAAGTAAAATGTAATAATATAGCTTTTTAATTAAAAACATATGTATGAAATAAATAAATATATTAAGTATGTAAATGTTAATAATTGACAACGCTGACCACGTTAAAAACCGACTTCAATCTTAACAACTACAATTTTGCTGTTTTTTGTTTTTGTTGTTTTTTTCAAAAGCGCTGAGTCAATTAAGTTAACATTTATATGGGACCACTTCTGAAGTGTTCCCTACCGAACAAAAAAAGAATCATCAAAATCGATTCATAATTGGCGGAGTAAAAGTAACATACATACAAAAAAAAACAACATACAGTCGAATTGAGAACCTCCTCCTTTTTTTAAGTCGGTTAAAAATAAATAAATTCAGACTTTTCAGCAACCGTCTCATTTTCTATTCTGTACGTCTTATTTTTATTCGTCTAAGGTACAAAGATCGTGCTTGAGTTCATTCAACTGTGAACCTTTTGTATTTATTACGTATTAATGTGATTTTTGTAAAATAAACAGGATTTTTATCAATATTAACGTAGGCGGCATGTCCTACCACAACAAAAAGTAGTTCTGAGCCATGCATTTTAAACTGCTTTCTGGTATATTTTTGATTCAACAGGCTGATTAAAACTAACAATAAGTATAATAAAACTGAAGTATATTTTTGTTTTTGCTTTGTTTTTACCTAGTAAGTTCACCTTACCTTTTTAATTTTAAGGGTTTTGTTGAATAAGACTATAAAATCATACCCTACCACTTGCTGAAAATTTCCGCCAAAAAATAATAATCGAACTTCGAAATATTACGTTTTTTCTTCTTCTTATTTTTAAACACGTCCCTATTTTCCGCCAGTCCCAAAAATATCATTCACACATTTCTAACACACCCATCTTTTTAGGGTTACCAATAAAACGCACCCAGCTAGCTACCTTCATGGTAAAATTTATGACTATCACTATTGCTTTTGAGAACTATAGGTGCTAGAAACTTCCCTTATATTGCCTTTATACGTTTTTAGTGTACCAATTGCGTCTGTAAAATGATTTGTAGGAGGGGAACGGTACAACTTTGGCAATTGTTCAAAACATCCCTTGGATTTCACTTGCAATTTTTGTGAGTGTTATTTTTAAGACCACGATAAAGTTTCTTTTCGAATTTGCGTAAATAAGAAAAGTGTATAATTTTGCTATTGAAAGTTTGAAAACTCATAGTTTTTCAGTTGAATTTCTGTTTTTATTTTTTTGTTTGAGTGGTGCCTTTGTAAACGAATCGAAAAGGGAAATACATTTTTCGTATAGATAAGAGCGCGATTTATATCAAAAGTAATTTATGGTCATGGTTAGGTATTTCATAGGAATATATCTGTATCGCGCATACAATAGTTACGGGTAATGTATTCCATTGATACATATATCGGAATTTGGTCTACATTCCATACAGCCTAAAGGATCGGACAGGTTTGATTGATTAAAAATAGGCCACCATTTATGATTTATGACCATGAACCGACAGGACAGGGGTCGTATCGTACGTGCTGATAAAACTGCCTATCTGCTATCAATGCTATGCGAAGCTTTAATATGTTATCAATAACATAAATAATAACAGAAAAGGTCGGTGTGGAAATCCTTGGGGGAGACTTTTGTCCAGCAGTCTTTTGGCTGATGATGATTTTGGTTGATGATGATGATGAACAAAAAGTGATACCAATCGTCGCATAATTTTATCTTTCTACATTATAGAGGGGGTGTAAAAATAGGTGAAGGATATGTAAACTTGAGTTTCACCTCATACCATACTAGAGGTACTGAAAAAGTTTTCGATATAAGTTTATTATGTGTTACACTTTTAGTTGTTGTTATACACAGAATAACATTTTTAGGCATTGATAATAATGTGCAAAAATGTTACAATTTTTGTTTTACAACTTTCATTGATCAGCTGTTCGGCAAATATTCACTTTTTTTTTTAAATTAACTATGACTACAGGGAAAATTGCTCAGTTTGATGACAAGAAGTCCTAAATAATATAATCCAATATTGATTTGGAGCAACGTGTGAACGAAAAGTGAAGAGAAATGCTTGATAATATGTCAGTTTTCAAAATGAGTTTCTATGAAACATATTAAATTTTATCACAGATAATTTTGAATATAATTATTAATAACGTAGAATTTACTGTAAAAGTTTCCGCGATTTTTTTGTTTAGATCCGATATTTCACGATCAAGTAGATATTTATAGCTTAACTAAAGGAAACATACCCCAAACAGCGTAATATCCCTAATGTTGAGTACAACCATATTGAAGTGTGAGCAAAAGATGACGGTTTTCATGTCGCCAAGCCATATTTCAACTCGCCTATACGATAATGCGGGTCAAAAAACTAGTAAAATTACGGTCTACCAGTTAGTATAGGTTGAAAACATACACGAGTCGACCTAAATTCCGGATTTAAACTAACGATTGGATAGATGCCTGCATAAATAATACATTAGGAGCTACTTTTCACTAAATCGCTCTCCTACTGAAATAAACATATTTGTTATATTTTCATCCCATCCTTATTTTTTTATTCATAAAATCATAAGACTAGTCTTCTGATGACACTAAAAAGTATGACGTCACGGCATTTCAAACATGTTTTGGAATAAAATGTTATGGTTCACAAATTTAAATAAAAACTAAAATTATATAGCCATCTACTCTATTGGCAGTAGGTTAATTGAAGGTTTGTTAAGAGCTTTTAGCTCAGCATGCAAGCGGACTTGAATATGTTGAATAATTTTCAAAATTATTAAATATTTATTCTCTCGTATTTTTTAGTTTTATTTTTTCTGAACGCAGAATAAAATTATTTGGACAGGAGAGGATATTTGTTAACACAAAATATTCGCCACACTTTCCGTTAAGAGACACCTCTTCTGCGACTATCTAAACTATGCTTACCTTTCAAACAGATCTTATTCCTCTTGAACAGAAGTCTGACGTCCTTGTGGGCTCTATCTGGTGCCGATATGTTCAGCTGCATCGTCACTAGTATCTCTGCACTTCTGGAGCCAGTGCAGGGCAGGCGTACCCTGGATAATCAGAAAATTAACTATTGTATGTTATGTATAGACCATAAAAAGCTTGATAGGAAATATAATATATCATCAAATCATCAACCTTTACCAGTACCTTTTTTTGCGACTTAAGTATAGGTTGTAACAAAAAAATTGTCGGCCTCGTTAATTATCGCTTCTCCTCATCATATACGTATTTATTAGTTATTGCACACACACGAACTCTTATAATACACACATACATACTGACACAAACATACTTTTGTGTTATCATAACACTGAAACCGCAAATAAAATTTAGACCAAGATTATAATTTTGTTTGGAAATATGATACATCATACAGATGAAAGTACAAAAAATATCATAAAATGTTTACCTAAACGTCTGCAGGGTGGTGGGAACAACCCCTCTCTCGGAGATGTTGACCTGCGGGGGCAGCATGGCGCCTCGGCTGTCGTAGTCGATACCCATGACGTATGGGAGCTGCACAACAGAGAATGATGACGTCAGAACTGTTGCAATTTGCAGCTAACGGTATGCAGCGTCTCTATTCTTATTTAGAACAGCTAGAATGATTGTAGGATTTAATGGAAGTGTATTTTTTTAACATTTTCATAGTCCGTGATAGAATAGTTGTTGTAATTATATTAGTAAACTTATCGGTAATGGTAAAGTGACAACAGAAAATAACTTTAAAAAATGTTATGTTTTTACTTTATTACCATTTATCTTTTGTTCAACACTAAACAAGATAATTTCAATATATTTATTAGGTTTTTTTAGGTTATAATTACTACATTATATTTTATGTTTGATATTTTTAGCAATAGTGATACTGAAGGCAGTTTTTTTTTAAAGGAACCGGAGCTCGTCATCATTATACTGAACAAGTTTCGCTCTAACACTTAAATCTCAAAATATTGTTTGACTCTCCATACCAAAAGCTCCACTTACAACACACAAACAACACAACAGCTCACAATTCTTTACCTATTATTTATACCAGCCTGTATATTAAAACATTTTTATATAGGTAATTGTTTTTTTGTTTGTTTTCGGAACTTTTAATGTAATCCGATTGATCTAATAAGCTAGGATTTACCGGACGTCTGCCCAGCGATTGCCACATAAACTCCAAATCGGCTATATGCGCCGGCACAGGCACTATGAACCCTGTGGCGTAGGTGTTAACGACTCCTTCTCTGACGTAGTACAGCTCCGCGTCGAGGCCTGGAACAAGATGGTTGATCAGAAATATTTTCAAAAAAGGACACCATTTTTTTCATATATATATATATATATATATATAACAATGTATCTTTATTAATAAATAAATAAATAACATCTTGCTTAAATATAAAAATTTGTTTTGCTGTTTTATCATAATTTATACAAGGTGTAACAAAATTGGTGTAGGAAAGTTGTTCAGTACGATGAGTAGAATCCCCAGTTAACAGGTCCTACACCAATTATGTTATACCCTGTATAATTACATATACCTATTATAATAAGTAAAATTATGGAACTATACGTCTAGTACTAAATAGTTTTAGCAACGTAAGTAAATGACTATTTGTATCCTTAGACATTAATGATTAATCTAACGAGCATAAATTTTAGACATTTAATTTTATTTGCCAATCCGTGATGTAAAAAAACTGGTTAGTTCATTAACAAACCATATCGTCCCCAATGCTGGGACATGGGTCTCTTCCCATAATTCATTTATACTACTTTATTTTGGCTTTTTCTGTCTTTTTTTATTTTATTTTTTTATATACAGTATTGGACATCTTTTATGGTATTGAATATGTTTATATTTCCAATAAAAAATGTTACTGTAGAGATTGTTTAAGAACCTCCGAACCGCCATTTCTTATGTAAATTGAATCGCAATAAAATTATTTCTCGCATAAAAATTCAATACTCATCAATATTTAAGATGCATTCATAGAAAAAAAATCTTATTATTCTAATTTCTTAGTGCAACGAGGAGAGGACGTTTGGATTGCAATTGCAAGTGAACGGATGGATGCTCCCCTAGTCCGGGTACCGTTCCCCGGGGCTATGCTGTCAAATTATCCGACTAACTCTATTTGCTTGCCCCCAAAAAGTTATTGAGTGCACTGCAATTTTGCAATTTGTACAATTTGGAATGCATTTTACCGAAAGTTTACCTATATCATTACTTGCATGAAAATAAAAATAGGTAAGTACACGAATGCACATTTGTCATAGCGTATATAAGGTTTGGGTATTATCTCGGCAACTTACGAAACTTGTCCGCGGTCTAGTTAATTATATAAAACTACGAGGACACGAGTAGTATCCGTTAAAAAAAATGATATGTCAACCTAAATCATAATAACAAAATGAAATAATGACAATGAAACAATGAATTAGATCAATAATCGCAGAAAATTTATATTTTTTTTACTGACAAATTTTATGACTTTTTATTTCAGGAGATTGTTGTCCTTTCGTCATAAATTGATTGATTAAGTCATGCGAAGACGTTCAAGGCAAACTTATACTCACCAAATTGTTGATACTTTGAAAAGAAAAAGGCCAAGTAAGAAGTACCCGGAACGGAAAGGAGTAATGAATGTGGAAGAAGCAAGAGAAGTGTGTCAGAATAGAAGCGATTGGCGACACATGGTTTCTGCCTTACTACATGAGAATAAAGCGTGAGTATATGTATGTATGTATAAGTTTCAAAGTTCTATTTTCATCGTGTCTCGTGGCTTCTGATTAAGGGTGCGAGCCTTTATCGAGGAACCACTGTTATTTTTTGTCAAACGAATTCAAATAAAAGTAGACATAAAACGTTGCATTGGCATCAATAGTCACAAATTATTAATAAAACGGTAGATATCGCCAACTCTGTCCAAATTAAAAAAAAAGGTATTAAAAAAAAAGAATAAATAAATACAAAATAGCGCATCATCCAATCAGCATTCATTCGAGATTCGAAAGCGGTAAAGCGGAGACGACAGGGTGATAGACTGAATATGAAGTGGCACTTTACACAGCTGATGAATGAATCACTACCCTCGATGGGACACCCTGTACATAGCTCCCTAAGTAACCCCGATGCTCCTTTGAGCGTTAATGCATCCCTCTATTTGCACCTACTTTGCGCACCCTATACACGAAGTGCAACAAAAATGGGTAGTGATATTTAAAGGTGAATTTCTAAAACTAATAATAATAATATAATAATAATAATATCGGCGACAAATCACACACGGTCATCTGGCCCCAAACTAGGATTCCCTGTATCTTGGGAACCAGAGACTGATATACATACATACATACTTGTAAATACATACATATAGATATAATACACCCAGACTCAGTGCAAACAATTCTGCTCATCACAGAAAAGTTTGCCCTGTGTTGCGTGAAATTGAACAATAATGACCATAAATATCACTACCACGGAATTCCAAATAAATAGTTAATCACTACACATTTTTGAACATCATTAAATACGTCATGGTCATGGTTTTTAGTTGACCGTTAACGTATACAGAATGTAAAAACATCAGTCCTGGTATCTTAAACAGTGGGTTAAAGTCATGAAACTGGACAGCTTTTCCCATGGAATCTGTACAAAATTTTCAAAAAAAATTATAAGGCTGATTACAAAAAAAGCAGTGGAAAGTTGTTCAGTTTCATGAGTCACTACTATTTTTTGTCAAGTATTTTAGAAGGACCCTATATACTCGTTTAACATATACTTGCTACGTCTCGAATTATAGAGAACATATAAAGAACAATATTTTATGTGGAAAAAATCATGGTTAATAATCATTAATAGAATGATAATCATTTCATTATATGATGATGCCTTCCCAGCCGATTTCGACTACCGCGACTACTTCAGACTTCAGACTCCGTCCTGGTTTTGACGCATGTGCGTCTTTGTGTGGCTGTTGTAGCCAATTTTGTGTGAGAACTACCGTGAACAGTGGGGACAGGAGAGAACACCGCTCACGTAGTTATAGGTGACAGCCGCAGGTGAACAGGCTTTTAATTCATCGCGTTTAATATCGAGGTCTTGTTTGCGAGGTTTTTCAAAATCGGAGACTTTGTTGCGAACCATTCGTCTCCATTGAGGACGACGCACCGCCAAAGTTTCCTATTGCGAGTGGCCGATGTCGCATCTCTTCAAGTGTCTGTATCTGAGGAGCTGACCGCCATGCTTGCGCTTTCCCTTGGACAGCTCGGAGTAGAAGCCTTCATTATAATATTTATAAGCTGGGACTAAGAAAACACATTTAATTAGACCTTCTACAAGCAAGGAAACTTGTATTGCGCCAATTATACTACACAAAGTTCTGTTCGTATTAATTCTGCATTTGCTTTGTACTAACGCTTATGATAATTAAAAGGAGCTAACGAAGGACAATACGTGCAAGCCCTGGGGCTATCCTTTGTATCACTACTAATAATTACTCAAAGGAAATTACGGACCCCTGTATATGTGAAACTGCTGCTGCTTTCTGCCAAGTACCTCTCATAAAGTGCTGAATAACGTGGTAGGAAATAAACTGATTACCCCGTTTTACTCGTATGTAAGTCTGTCTCTTATCGCGTGGCACGACTTAACCGCGTTATTACAAGGGAAAGACAGCTGTTGCCTGGTTTAGCATAGCATAGCTTAGCATCACTCATAGTCACGTGTCAATATTGTTTTGCGAGGTCACCTCCGTACACATTTTGTAATCGGATATGTTAGGTTTCCTCACAACTTGATTCACACAAAAAAACTTTATATACATGGCGCGGAATGCACCCGGACACTTCCCTCACAAACTTATTAATTTCCTAGTTCCTATACAACGCGAGTGTGTGTTGTGACCCCTCAGTCGCACACAATCTATTTTACAGATTATGCGACTTGAGTAAATATGTAATGGTGTAACTTCTCCTTCTGAAATTAACATTTTAAATTTAATTTTTTTTTAATTTTTTTAAACCTTTTCCTTTACCCGCTAAACAAACTAGTGTTAAAATCTACATTGCCTACTATCGAAAATAATATTCGCTAGGAGTTGAACCTAAGACCTCTGTTTAGAAAGATCACCACCGTAAAGCCACGAAAGCCTTCGGATTTTCCATAGCAATTTAAAATAGATAGTTGCATTAAAAGTCAGATTTTCATTTAATAAATGAAAAACTAAATTTCAACACGACACCCTAACAACAAATAGTCATAGATACCAAACGCTTTTCTTTCATTAAATTTTGTAAAACACATTTAAATCTTAATGAAGTCAGACTACGAATAATAGAAGCGTAAAATACATTATCCATTATCGGGTTTCACTTAAACGGCTCATTTGAAGGGACTGACAACGAAAAGGTACCATTTTGGGCATAATCTGGCATAATCGAACAATTTCGGAAATGCGCGGGCAGTCGCGTTGAATTTTCATTGCTTTTTCAAGTTAACGTTATTTCCTTGTGGTTATATACAGGGTGCAAGAGAATAGGTGCAAAACCCGCGAACTTGACCTTCTACTCATAATGGACATGTCGTGGCCAGATCATAGAATTGATCACTTCATGATGTGACCAACCATTTCATGAAATGGTCGTATTTCATGAAATGGAAACTATCCGCTGATCACATCATGATATGGTCTGGCCAGATCAATGAATATATCAACGTTTGACGATATACAGCTAAACGCACGGCTATTTCATGAAATGGTCAAGCATTAGTGATCATATCGTAAAATAGTTACAGTATCCACCGTTAGAGGCGCTAATATCATTTTTGTTTTTGTGATGCATCATGGCGGCGTACAATAAAAAAAGGCTATTAATACTGCGCCAATTCAAGATAAAATAGAAGTTAAATTTTGTTACGACACTAAACTACAATATTTTTTGAAAGTCAATCAAAAACGAGCGAAACATAAAAACCTTACAGTTCGGAAAGTATTTCATAGGTTAGTACATATCAATCTTAAAAGCTAAGTATTAAAAATGTATAATTTATCTTTTGACCAAGATTACTCAGATTTAAAGAATGCCAGTAACTTTTCAACGTATTTTTAATTTTTATTAAACCTTTGATATCATGGAATCCCTACATTAATGATATGGCCAAACGTGGATGGACATATCATTAAAAGTTGACGTTTAAATGATACGGTCAGTTTTAGCTGGCCATTTCATGAAATACGACCATTTCATGAAATGGTCGGCCACATGATGAAATGATCAATTCTATGATCTGGCCACGACAGACACATTTTGTTCTTTAACTTTTCTGAAATCGCAAAAAAGTAATCAATCATAATCATACAAAATGACATACATTAGTAAAAAAATGACTTTTCATACAAATAGATCAGCTGTTTGACCGGCCTAATTTCTATGGAGAAACAAGTAGGGCCACCGTAGGTCACCTCTTATTAGTAGGCCCACAATATTCTTAGGTACGTCTAAATACATTCATATTTTATAGCGTAGAAGTCCGTAATGCTAATAAGTAACCACTATGAAACCGATCTTTTCTTTGTTATTCTAAAACAGCTCTAAACTAACAACCAATTAAATTAAAAAATGACTTCACTCCTAAGTACTACAAAAGTAGAATTATATTAAAACCACTGAAACGATTTCGACCAAACACGGCTAAGAATCACCGCGTTGACAATTGCTTTCAAAGGAAGAAAATTTTATTCAGATCGGTCGCTTCGTTTGAGAGTTATGATGCGACGCGCAGATAGCTGCTCACAGAGGTTTTAAACTTATGACACTATGTATAATAAAGTGTTTCACCCATTCATTCATTCACTCATAGGCACCTGTAAATTCTTAGAACACAACAAATCACTTTATACAAAAGTTTCAGGTATGTTATATTTATAATAACAGTACCTAATAAAAATTAAGCACACCCACCTTAAAAGTCAACAGCAATGAATACTTAAGTATAATGCGACTTATTCATAGAGTCATCGTGAAGTTTCCGTATTCCGTTCCACCGCTAACTTCCAGCGCAGATAAAGCGTTTATTACCTTAGCCGGTTTATTTATTCTCACAAAGTTCCGTACACATTTATTAAAATGGCGATAAAGACTTATTTATGGTATTGTTGGTTAGTGGCTTTTGGTACACAAGTGTTGTTTTGTAGCGTGACAGATAGTGTCATCTATCCAACGACTAGGTGTCATTACGTCATGCTCCCTGACAGCACATGTAACGATTTTTAGTCATAAGGAATAATTGTACTTAATTGGTACTCAATTAGTACTTGTTTGAAAAAAATAGTACCTCTGTAGTTTCCAATACAATTAGATTAAAAGTTGTGCTGCTGTAGAGCATGTTCCCCAGCAGCACATATGAATATCTACGATTCTACGCCTAGTAGGTACAAATTAATAGCATCAAAAAATGTACTTGACAAAAGCAGTTGATTTTATGACAAATTATTTAAATATAACCATGAAATAAGTAGATATAAGCAGTTTAAATTAAAGTACGTAAAAGCGCCTACGCAATTTATTATGTAACGATTTTTTATTTTCAGTTATAAGGAATAATTGTGTTCAAATTGTACTCAAGTAGTACTTCTTTGAAAAAAATATATCTCTGTAGTTTAAGAGTGCAATTAGATTGAAATGAGTTTGCTGTAGAGCGTACTCCCCAGCAAGCACATATGAAAATCTACGATTCTACCCGTAGTAGATACAAATTAATAGTATCAAAAAATGTACTCGACAAAACTAGTTCATTTTATGACAAATTATTTAAAAATAAACTTGAAATAAGTAGACATAAGCAGTTTAAAATAAAGTACGTAAAAGCACCTGAAGCAACGTTTTTTAGCAAAATTCTATTAAGTGTTTCATCTATAGTATTCACGTAGGCACTATTTACTTTTACCCCACAGTACAGTAAAGCCAAAGTGGGGTTATGAATATAGTATAGTACGCTATCGTGCTTAAACAAACTAATCGGCTGATCCCAACACATTGTTGGAATAGTGTCGATAATTCATATAGCATACAGTAATGTGGCATCCCTTGGATAGCCAGTTAAAAAAAATTTTTTTACTATTAATTTGTACCTACTAGGCGTAGAATCGTAGCTATGCATATGTGCTGCTGGGGAGTATGCTCTACAGCAGCACAACTTTTAATCTAATTGTACTCTTAAACTACAGAGGTACTATTTTTTCAAACAAGTACTAATTCAGTACCAATTGAGTACAATTATTCCTTATGACTAAAAATTAAAAATCGTTACTTGTGCTGCCAGGGAGCATGACGTGTAAAATTTTATAATTTTAAGCCTCACATGTAAATTGTAGGATCTAAAATACACTTTTGATAACTTACATAAAAATAATAATATAAAAATAAACAAGAATGAGAAACCGCCTAGTTTCACTGTTCGCCAGAAAATATTTATTTATGCTCCGATTAAATTGGTTTCTTAGAGAAAGTTGTTCAGTTCCATGAGCAGAAACTACAGTTAAAATTTGTTCCGCGATTTCAATTTCATACTGTATAATCACACAGGTAGTTTCTTTATACTTATGTTGAACGTTTATATTAGGAACTACATATTAATCCATTTCAGATATGGTTTGTTGGTGAAACCTTGTGATGATTGTCTGTCTATTTCTCTTTATTTAACAGCTAGTGTCATGTGCATTGTTATTAATTAAATCCAATCCGGGTGTTGCCGTCTTAATAGTACAGTAGAATAAGAAATAATTTTAATATATGATGTTGTTACCTGTTTATCTTTGTTAACGTTTAGGTAAATTAAAACAGAAGATTTTAGTCACCATTACAGTGACTACAAGACACCAAAGACCTAATGCTACTTATTCTGCGATCACGCGAGCGACACTTTGAGAATCAAGATTCTTTTGAGCTTTCGTGGTCCTGTTTTGCATTTTGTCTTTTGTTATCATCACTAAACTTAGCATTCCTGTTATTCCTAGTACTTTTAGTAAATATAGTACAGATTTTACAAAATGCGACGTAAGCAAATTTCATTCTAACTAGTGTACGCATAAAATAAAAATTTGCTTGAGTATGTAAAAAGTTGTCTTTATTTGGAAGTTAACCGAGTGATTTTAAAATTATTTCATATAAGGTTAATCATGTAGAGTAGATCTAAATAACTCCTTACCGTGTGAAATCGATTAATAGGAAGTACGTATTTTGAGTATTTTACACTGGGACGAGTCATGTCATGTTTAAAAAAACCTTTTTAATATCAATAGCAACTATATAGTCTACTAGTTTTTACCTATGGTTCTGCTCGAGTGGATATCGTTTTTTTATGATTATCGACGAGGGTGCGCAGTGCACGTACCGCAAGCGGCTCGCGAGTACGGAATTTTTTTTCGGTATAAGACTATCCCATGATCTCCTATCCTCTATCTACTACGTTGCCTTTCATCTAAGCTTTTGCCAAAATTTACTGAATTTGATTGAGTAGTTATACTAATATACCTATAATGTTGTTTTGGGGTTCCCTGTATATTCGAAAGGGAAATCGAATTTTTTTCAGGATACAAGTTCCGACTTTGTACAAATTACGATTTAAAATAATTCATTCCTAAGGAGATTTCAACTATTTAGGTATCTTTATAGCTGAATAAAATTTTACAAGATCTAAAAATCTAAATGATTTTTATTGAACTAGGTGCTTTAACGTTTCCCGTTGCTCAACGTTACGGGAAGTGTTAGCTAAAGGACAAGAAACGTCAACATTCACAGAAAACTAATCACCTTTTATCCTCATTTCTAACAAAAAACAACCTGTGAATTTCATTAAAATTTCATTTTTACTTTCAACATTAAATACTCTCGAAACTTGAACAAATTGAACGTCCACTCGACAAACTTTTCGTTGTATAAACAAATTTTCGTCCAAAAGTTAAGTCACTTTCCGTTTTATGAAATAACAAGAAATTTCGCAGTGAGTAGGTAGCGAGAGTTTTGCACAAAATTCTCTCGAAAATTGGAGGAAGAAAGTCGAATTTATGGTGGTGATAAGGGAACTTCGAAAAGGCGGCATAAATTTTGTACGCTGTGCGTAAATTTTTGGATCAACTACTTATTTGGAGATTTGTGATATCTGGTAAGTTGGAGTGTTGGTACGATTTCCATAGTAAAGTAAAAAAAAATATTGAACCAAAGACAAAGTGGTGCAACAATGTCTGAAACTACAGCGATAATTTAAAATTTATATACTATACATAAAATTTCTACGTAACTTACGTTATCTTTTATCCTAAAAAACATAAACTTTTGTAATATTCTTTACCTTTGCAACAGGTTTCCAGTATTTACTTTTTTTTAATGATAGTCTATATTTAATCCTATGCAAAAAATGCAATAAAAATCTAAAATTATTTACTTCATTCTATTTTCACTATGAACTCGGCTTCTTTTTCAAACATTTTGAAAAGTACAGGGGGTGCGAAATTGATCATTATAACGTAAAAAAGCTGACTGTTTTTTTTTCTGTAGTCACCGTAGAGATAGCTTGTCCTTTTCAACGGACATCTCATTAACTCACAATCGTGTTCGTTAAAATTTATGTTTTTAATTATGGGCCTTTCCGCAAAAAATCCCTTTGATAAGTTTTTCATCATTATCTCTGTAATTGAGTTGGTATGGCCCAATGAATTTGAGTTTGTAGGTTCCCAAAACTTCTGAAGAAAAATGTGGATACTTATTTAAAGTCAGTATCCTACTTTGGCTTACTCTAAAAGTCAACTTTGCCAGATCCATTAAATGTAAGCTGTCAAAAATGTTATCATTACCAGTGGTTCCGTGTACGTATGGAGAATATTTTTGAGAAGATCTGAGATTACACATCATCATCAGTATAAAATGATTGGATGTTATACACAATCGTAAACGTAGTTACACCGATAACTATAAATATAAATAAATAAAATATCTTTTATTTCAGACCCTTCAGTCCATAGAAAAAACACTATGCTATATAAAGTAAAATTAGTGTAATATTTGGCTTTTTAATTTTTTTTTTTAAATGGAACTTATACGTCAATCAATATTTTTGATTCGCTCATTTTTACCTACAAACCTGTTATTTCTTTATAACTATTGGTCTAGTTACTTAAATACCATCTACCTCCATTCTTTGGTGTCACGTTTCAGATTTTAATTATGTACAGAATGACTTGTTATTTTTGTGGGAAGCCTTGCAAGGGTGTCGTCGACTAAGCACCCTGTATAAGCGTTTGGTAGCCTTCGTGTCATTTACACTGAATATTTCATGGAAATCCACTATCATTACTGTGAAATGCTTTTTTTGGTTCTTTCGCCGTAATGAGTCACCGCTTAAATGTAGTCTGACATATCTTTTGGTTGGGTCTGAATATTTATTCTATTTTTTTTGGTGAGACATTATTTGGACATTAGTGATTCGAAGTTGCAAGTGACAATTAGTTCAGGAGGTATTATCATGGTTTGATAAAATTCTACTGATTGATATACAGTGAAATCAGTATATACTATATAAATCATAGTTGTTGTTTATGAAGATATGTAATTTTATCAGAAATATTGCTGAAAATTAAATAAAATAGAGATCTCTACATGATTTATCTTCTACCAAAATTAATAATTTATAGATATTATTTTGTGATGATTAAAATGAACAAAGAAGGTGCTGTTGGGTTAAGAACCCTAAATATGAACTCAAATCTGTTTATCCAAATTCAAAAATAACAGACCAATAACATTTCTAAACTTTAAATATAAAACGACAAAATTAAAATTAAAGTCACGCCGCATTTGTGAAGCCGGTATTACAGAGCGTTCCAACGTGGTCGCATTAAATTGCTTCGTCTCTCGCCTCGCCTCTCACAAAGAGACTATGGCGATGTAGTCGTTTAGAATACACGATATTGTCGGACCGATAAGTAAAATTTATGCAGTTTAGCATGCATCAAACATTGAAAATGAAAATGAAATGAAAAAATATTTTTTTGGAACCAAAAACTTAAAATTTAGATGTGTGTTCGATAACAGCAGCATTAGCTTTCGCTGTGTCATTATAGTCTTAATTTTTTTTTGATTGAAAATAATAAAAATGATCTTTTCTTGTTGTAACTATTGTATTCATAATTTAAAATTTAATATAGGTTACTTTGGCAAAATCAATTAATGGCAGAACCCCATACAATGACAAAACTGATTTGCGATTAACTTCACAAACTGGCTTCTTATTGCTTGCTTACGGTAATAAATAAATCTACTGTCAGTTTAAATAAACATTTTCGAGAGTAATATATAATCACTAGGTATATAATGCACCTTAAAAAAAAAGACGATTTTAAAGTATGCGTACAGCATCTACTTAAATAAATAAAAAAATTGAATTTTGAGCAGTCTATTTAAATCACCGACAAGCGATACGACTAGTTCAGTCGAGTACTGTCATGTCGTGACGTATAAAGAGCATCTATGAGAAACCGCACGTGTTTGCGACATCGGAACCATTAGTCAAATCTAGCACAACAAAAACGACGTCACCTAAGTAACTACTGTAAATTGGGGCTGTGAATTCGTATTCATAGGATTCCGTTTGACAGTAGCTTAGGTTAGGCGAAGCTAGCAAAACCGACGTCTTAAGTTGTAGAAAGAGACGTTTACAGATGTCTATACAGGATGTTAAAAAAGTGCGTTTGAAATTTTAAGGGTTCACTTAGTATCAAGTAGAGAATACAGGAAAAATATTGAAAAAATCTAATCTACAATTACTTTTTCCGTTTCCCATACAAATTCTTGATTCACTATTCAGATTTAGTATGGAAAACAAAACAAAAAATTGTAGATCGGATTTTTTCAATATTTTTCCTGTATTCTCAACTTGATTTTGAGTAACCCTTAACATTTTTAACACCCTGTATAAATAATACAGAGAGAGAGAGAATCTTTATTGTAGAACAATAAAGAGTATTATTATGAATTTGAATTTCAATTCTGCGCTTATTCGAGGTCTTACGATTTTTTTTGAAATATGCGTGCAATTTAATTGTTTTTGTTCTGTTGAAAATAGACTACCTATATTATCTGATGTCGGTAGCGCAACGTTCTTAAAAATGAGATTTTTCATTTTAAACGATTTCAAAAAATGGACTCGTTTTAGCGTAAAATACTGAAAATGAGTTCAACCTATATTGTAGTTTTAAAAAAAATCGTAAAAATAAATTCAATTTGATTTATTTTATTTAAATATTGTATTTGTGTGTACATATTTTTATGTAAGCTTTATAAGATACATTAACCTTTTCTACGTTTCCTTATAAGATACATTAACCTTTTCTACGTTTTCGGTCCCAATTTCGCAACAAGTGGCCCTAAAATACTTTGCGTGGTAAGGAAATGGAGGTTTATTTGGCTCTGGGCTTGTCTATGATAATTACTTTGATGTTAATTTATCAAGAAATTTTGTTAGGTTTATCTGAAATAGGCTGAAAGTAAAAGAAGATTGAAGTTTAATTTGTTTTGGGTATTAGCACAAAACTGATTCAATTCATATTTGAAACGATAGAATCTTTCCTATACAGGCTTTTGAAATGATTTAGATCTTATTTTAAATACAAACGCAGATACGCAACCTTTTGTTAAATGGTTATAGTAGACGTTGAAACAATTTTAACTATTTTTTATTAAGGGTTCACAAGTGTGAAATTTCCAAAATACCGCAAAGTTTTATGAAATATGTTTTTAGAATCTCCATAATATTTGTGAAATGTTCTTCTAGGACAGCATATACGTAATTCTTCTTCATCGCGCTTCATACATTTGATGGCGAAAACCCTATGCAGTGACATCACTTTTTGTATGGAGCGTTTTTCGGTTGCGCTCCGCGAAACTGTCTTCAGAGTGCATTATCTCAATGAATAATGGAGATCACAAAAAACTACTTTCACAGATGTTTAAGTTTTTCAAATCTCTATTCAAATAAAAGAAAACTGTGATTTATAAGTGTAAGTTCCCCATTCCAACTTTTATGGTATGGTAAATACATTCTGTCGAAAAAACATAACGAAATATTTTTACTAGTATAACATCAAGCAAGGCATTCACTTCATTAAAATACGAACCATTATTTTAATATTACACCTTAACTTCTAGGCAAACTGTAATTTCAGAAATGTTGAACAAACATTTTCCCAAATCCCAAGCACATAATCACAAACACTGTACTGTACAGTACCACTTGACAAATGTTAGCTGGGCTGGGCTATACGTATTTGTGGTACTTAATACAAAGCAATCATTTATCTTTAGTTCGAAAAATTGTTAACCGCAAAAATAATAATTTTGTATATTCAGCCGGTTACAAATGAAAATTATACTTATAAATTTCCCCAAGGAACCGAGTTTTTCGAATTTTCATACTCTTCGTGCTCTTTACATTACATATGTGCCATAATACACGCACTCGTAGAATCAGTTTATTAATTATAATACACTAGCTTCCGCCCGCGACTTCGTCCGCGTGGACTTTAGAATTGAAAGAAAATGTTAAGATAGCGCCATCTCAAAAGCGGAACAAACAAACAAACAAACAAACTGACAAACAAACAAACATCCATACTTTCGCATTTATAATATTAGTGAAATGAAATGAGATATCAGTGAGATAGTGAGATATTAGTGAGATGAGATAAGATTATTTTAGATTAGAACAAAGCTTTCCGTTGTTGTCTGCCCTTCAGGTTTCAATGTAATAAATTAAGCAGTATTATTTATCAATAGGATCCCGCTATGATTACCAAGAAATCAGTTGAACATGTCCTCACTTAGGCCCGTACGATATGAAAGAACCACAAACAAGAAAATATTCCGAAAATACAAAAACAAATGGATCTGCTTACTTTTAAGGCATACAAAATCCCTAAAAATACCTAAAACACATATCTATTTTGTGCTGAATTAGTAAATAATTTGATTTCCCATTTTGTTAGGTTGAGGGTAAAAAAAAATGCACGCATTGGGCTCGTTTAGATTTCCCTCGCTAAAACACCGAAGCGAAAGCCGTAAACTTTTTATACGTGCACAGTGGATCAGGACAATAAATCGTGGACAAAAAAGAGCAATGATAACTCTTAATGTCCAATCGAACGACCCCCAGTGGGCGTGTACACAAATTCCGGCCAAAAATGATAACCGCGTTGAAATAAACGTTTATGTTTTATGTAGTCCATTTATTTGGCTAGCTATTTTATGGTCGCATATGTGCCACGGGGTGATTTTATCGGATTGTTATGCTGATTGTAAACGTCGAAAATTTTGTTAAAACAATGTATTTTGTGACTGTCATTCGAACTACTGCTCTTTATGCCAGTTGGTAGAACGTAAGTTTGAAAATTATGTTAATTTATTTTTAATGTGTGCGATTTTAAATATTAATGAGCCAAAAAAATGAATGTATAAAAAATAAAATAGCGAATTATCATATTCCATTCCCCATACAAACATTTTTATACCCTTTAAATACCTTATCTACTTTTGTATCTTTGATTTATAATAAGAAACGGTATTCCCCATTATAATTTTATTTTCGTCATAAAAAACTTCATCTTCTTTTTAAATTATAAGCACTTTAATACAAACAGCAATGTAAGTTCATTACAGATCTACAACTATATGACGTCACCGATTATGTCATTGTTATGTGAACTAACCACATACAGGCATTGCAGGAATTCTTAATACTGCTGACCTCATTCATCTGTACTGTGAACATAAACAGAGAAGTAAAAGGAATTCTGGAAATTTTGGACAAAATGGTAAAAATATTTTTGGATCATAATCCGAATACAAAACAAACAATTGTGTTTAGGTCTCAAAAACATGGAGATTATTCATTTATTTTAAATTATCAAAAGTTAACAGTCGTCCAATTAAAATCTTCTTCACGTGTAATAAAGTACATATATTATTATACTGAGGGCAAATTTTAATTAATTACTTTCTGATCAGAGGCTTACTTGTTTCCTATTTGTATTTTTACCCTACCCTCAGTTATCTATTAGTATTAAGAGACTAAACAGTACTTTTTTGAACCGACCGCATGCGTTGCCTCAGTTAGGTATTAAAACTGCAGCGAGATTCAGCCGATAACTTCTTTTTGCGTTGCTAAGTCACCTAGTGTAAAAGCTCTCTAAAAGATCCTGTTTAACATAAACCGTACTATCCATTAATTAAACTCTCTATCAATTAGAAGGAAAAAAAAACGATTCAAAAATAAATGACACTCAGTATATCATACAAAAATCATACAATACTTATAAATCAAATAAAAACTCAAACGACGTAACATCATATTCTGTGACACATTAATTTACTAAGACCAGGATTCGAACCTATTTGTATCCATTACGCACCCACTTTATCACACAGCTATGATGAATGTTACGTTTGAAACTACTAGGGTTGCACAAAAAGTATCGATAAAACAGGATCACTTCGACACCCGTCTGTGTTACAGAGATTGTATCTCAAGTCGATAATATTGTATTTTGTTATCTTTAAAATAATAACCTTTTTATTTACCAGATGTATACTATGTTAGTCTGGGAATTAAGACTATAATCGAACAATCCATCAAGCCATTTTCGCAATGAAACAGGCGTACATATAAAAAAATTTTGTGTACACCAGTTATAAATAAATAAATTTTTGGTAAAAAACATACGCATCGTTGGCTGATTACACTAGTTTTTAAACAAAATGAATAAACAGTATTATCGATATATTTCTGAAGTCACAACTCTTTCCTCGTGAAAAATGACAGGACCGGAAGCCCATCCAATTAAAATGAAACCAAATACGAGGTAAATGACGGTATATTAGTAACACTGTACCTTGGCCGGTTATAGGCCGAGGAAACTGCGGTTCGAGGTGAGAAATGATAATCAAAACGCTAATGGATGTTTGAAATTGTATACTCTTGTAGCTATGTATAGAATAATCTGTTGGGTATTACGGCAATGGTTAACTCTATTTTGAAACAAATATCTTGCGCTATCGGTGTTGGAAACGTCAGACTAGGAATTAGTTACTTAGTTAAAAAAGTTTTATATTAGTTTTTGTATCGAGTGATTCTAAATCTGACATAAAAAGGTGATTAAAAAACTTCAATAGATTTATACCTATAGGTATTTAAAGCTTTCTACGTGTAAAATGACCACTCCCAAAAACTTTAACGGTAGGTTCCATTCAAGAAACTGAACAAAATTTTCCAGGGAACCCAAATTAATTTTAATTTTTTTTTGACTCGCTATACAAAATTGGTTGATTGGCCGATTAATTTAAATGAAAAGTTCCATATTTTTTGCGACTTTTTGTATAGGTTCCATAGAAGAAGTTCAGTTTCACGACTAGAATACTTTGTTGAAGTTTCCGGAGTGTATTTTTTACGCTCTGTGTAAATACCTTGATATTTCTTGTAATTAACATTAGAATCTTTTTAAAATACAGTTTATTTATATCAAAGTCTAACAAAATACTTATGAAACTAGATAACATCATACACCAAGAAACTCATCATAAATTAGCAATACTTTTTTAGAATTTTCTAACTTTTTTTTTCACTAGGGAAAGTTGTTCATTTTTGTGAGTAGAAGTCCCAATTTAAAATAATTTCAGTTGACTTTATTCCTCGTCCAATCCCTAATTTGAGAACAGTTAAACTGTACTGATGACCAACATTTAATTACTATAGATGACAATTTCAAAGTTATGAATATGGCTTTAACAGTGTTATACCCAAAATTACACTTAAGTTATAAACCTTGATAATAACAATGTTCCTGTTTCCTTCCTCCAACCCCTTCTGTGATGGTCCGTACTTAATTTTATCGACATTATGGACATTGGCCGCAGGGAGGGCGGAAGGGAACGCGTTAACTGAATCCGGTACTGTTTCAACAAGTGGCATTATATTTTTTTATGTTGAACTGCCAACAGTTCAAATTTTTAACCCATAATTTAACGTGTGTATTTTGTACATTATTTAAAAATGAAACACCTAAAATATCCTCATTTGTTTGTATAAATAGATATTTCTCGTGATAGTTAAATATCTCGAGTTGTATACAACACCTGTACAAAACAGCTTTAAACATTAACGGAGAAAAAGGAATTACTTAAAAAAATATCGAATTTGAAGTTTTTTTTTATTCTGAACAATACACACATAAAAATTGGTACTATATTTTCTGATGTGATAAAAAAAAAGATCTTGGTAACAATTTATATCTTTGGCCTGATAAAAAAAATGTATGTATAGGATCTTATGAAAGGTAAGACTTGGGTATGACCATAAAATTTTATATATGTTTGGAATATTCAAATTATTTTCGTCTTCAACAAGGCATAAAAATTACAGCAATATATTATTGTGTGCTAAAATCAAATAGCAATTTTCCGTGACCTCCTTAACTTTGAGATCAAATTCTCTTTGCTCCACATACCTACCCTCCACTCCACTCAAAATGAACTGAAAAGGAGATTATATTACAAAGACCCTGTTTTATTAAGTTCAGGAAACACGATTTTTGTAGGATTTCACCGAGCCCTGGGAAAAATGCCAACAAAACGGCCCTTATTGGATTGGATATCCCGGGATTTCCTAAAGGTACGCCGTCGCGACTTCCAAAATTTCCCTAGGTGCGTACGGACGTGTCCGAAGCAGGGGATTCTGAGGTCAAACCAAGGCCCTAACAGATGCTGTCAAATTTAATAACAGTAGTTTTATTAAGTGTTAGTTTTTTTTTCAAATGAACTGTTTCTTCTACAAAATTCTTCTATTAACAAAATTATTAAACAGCTAATCTGAGTTGCTCTTTTTCCAAAAATGTTTTACAATATGAACGATAACACCATTGTTCAGTATAAAGTTTTTTCAATAAATTATACATTTAATGAAAAACCAAGCATTTCGCAATTTATACACATACAAGTGCTTTTAGTGAATAATATTAAAAAAAAAATTTGCAGTCAGCTCCCGGATCACAGTGTCCAAGTTTCGCGTGGTAGACTTTAATAAGGTAGAAAAAAACTATTTAATAAATGAGTAAAAGCATTTTAATTTTTGAGATCAACCTAAAAAAACCAAAAGAACTATTAAGATCTATTTTGTATCCTGAGAAAAGGACACCGGTTAAAGATCGTCCGTTTTCTCACACTATGCCTGTGTCCCAGTTTGTTTGCCGTTCCATTTAGCTCAACCTATGCACACTAACCTCGGCACACAGTACGTTATACGAGTAGTCTGCATTCGCCACTGTTGCCACCCCAATCTGGCAACGTGCGATAAGACAGCCCTATTCGGTATTCGAAATTGATGTTTGAACTGTAATTAACTCGCCCCATACCCGACAGATGTCGCATTACTCTATCATTCTTACTTGACACATAGAACTGTCATTTGTCGTTAAAAATGATTTATTTCTTATTTGTTCTGTGGTCGGAATTGACTTAATCGAATAAAGGATTGCGGTTGTGAACCTTAAAGTTGTATAGTTACTGTAGTTAAGTTTTATTATAGTTGTTTCAACTAATTGTCTGTCATAATTTGACAGTTTTAGGTCTGTGAATCATTTATTAATTTGAATTGACAGTTAAAGTATAATGCGACATACAGGATTGTTGCAATTAAATGAAAGTTAATGGCTTTTACTCGACAGTGTGACAGCCTTAAACACAGGGTTATGGTTTTCTTTCAAGGATGTTCTTTAACTTTGTTCAGTCTATTATAGAGAGTGACAATGGAAACAGAAAAATCATAACAGAATTTCACACCTCAAGAACGAAGAATATTAAACGCGCACCTCTTTTTCCTTTAGTGTAAACGTCAATTTACTCTCCATAATCCAGACTCTATTATCCATAGAACGAATAGTGCCTAATGGGGAAGAAAACTGACAAAGCTCGCGTATAGAGGCGCTGATATCGCTTAACTCATACTAACTGTCAAAACCTATAGAAAAAATTGTTTACGTGAACTAAACATAAGATTATTGAAAAAATTCCGCGTTGTGTGGCGATTGGTTGCAATAATAATGGTTGCAAGAATAATCATTAACTTCCTAAAGATTCTTGGATGAAGAAGTCCTGGGAAAACTAACGTTTTCAATAATGTATTTTTGAACTTCGCCTTTCATTAAGGAACAGTCAAACGCATAAATTTTCCATTTAACAATTTTACAGAAAAAAAACTATTTTATTACACCTCGATAATAAAAAACGCGGAACAAATTAAAAGTTGTTATGAGTCAAGCGTCCGAAGCGCCATCTGCAAATAGCTTTGCGTTTTCTTTTCCATTCGCAAAATGTGAAGCCAACTAATCAATTAGAGTGAGATTAAAATAGAATAAAATAAACTCCTCAGGGGAAATTTATCGGTTTCATGAGTAATCCTCAATTTTATTTAGGTTTTCTAGAAGGACATCTATTAACTCCGCTACCTAGTACTTACTATCAAATAAATATAGTCCATCCAATGACGCACCGATACCTACGTCTTGACTCATTCCAATGCACCCCATTCAAACGTGTAAGCTTCTCTTGACGCAACTAGAATATCTTCGCCATTCCATCATGCGTAAGCACCACCCATAATTTTTATTTCCATAAATTGCGTTTATCACTTGACAGCTCGGTTTATGACTCAATCCGGTGCGAGATGCGAGATTTTTCCGCTTTGTTCTGCCTGAGATTCAGATTCGTCAAGACGGTAAAGGAAATTCAGGTTTCTCTAACTTCTATCAAATATTTTTAAAAAGAAACCATCTGTAATCGTACACTCTTGATAGAGTAGTTTGTGACTGTCATGAAAATCAATAATGGAAGATCCTCATTGTTGTGGATGTTATCGAAGCTCTCGCGATGGTTTTCCATGTAAGTAAGGTAAGTTAGTAAGGTTTGTTAGAGTTTCGGTAGAAAACAATATAACTTCGCTTAGCAACGTCAAAAAATACCTCTCCTCAATAACGGACAAAAAAACCTTCATAATCATACATGTCAATAATTTTAAAAATAAAACCTTTGTGCTACTGAAATATTATTTTGATTTTATTTTACGATTTTTACGTAGATTATTTGTAAAAAAAGCGGTACATAAGTCAAGGTACAAAGTGAAATAAGCCCCCGGCGCGAGAGTTGCCACTCGCAAAATTCCATATGCATTGCACGATGGCAAGTTTCTTTTATCTTTAATAAGATCCCAATTCGGATAGTTGCTCCTGTCGTGCTCCCTAAAGTAATAAACCAGTTGTACTGGTGCAGGATGGGAGCGCGTATCCATTATACTAACACGTCACATCACTGACGTCACGTCATCTCAGTTTATCAGAAACGTTAGTATACAGTTTAATATGCATTTCTTTAAAATCTCACTGTTACATAAACCTTTAGTATATACAGTATGCATTTTTTAAATGTGTAACGATCGGGCTACACTTTTAAATATGAAACTAGCACCCGTTGTGTTTTTTCAACTTTTATCGATTATTTATAGGAGCTTTAGTTTTTATTCGTTTAGTTTAGTAAGACCAAAGACATTTTTACCCAAAAGTAGCTTGATGAAGTTTGGAGAGTGAGGTTTCGTTGCATTCGTCTTAATATTATAACGAGTCTTAATATTATAATATTATATAAGGTTGTCTGTAGGATATCGCTCTTTAGCGATAGGACCGCCTTCCTGTATAAAATTTATCTTTTCATGTTTATGTTGTGCAATAAAGTGTTTTCATTCATTCATTCATATTATTTTATGCAGTCAAGTTTTAAATTTTGTTTTTAATTAGTTATTTAATTTAGCAATCATTTATTATATCTAAATGAGATGAGATCCATCAGGAGAGATGTAGTCAAATGCACTCAAATTTTTAATAAAAAAAAATAGGTAGATCCAGCTAAGAACGAAGTAACGTTAATAACCTAACATCGAACGACGTGTTCCGTCAAACATTGGAAACACGTACGATTGCGTACAACGCACAAGAAAAACGTCGAATTTGTAGAACAAATATAAATGGTTGAGGGTAGATCAGGGGTAGATAATTACATTTTTTGATCTTCGGAAGCGAGTGACGTCAGAGGACGGCGGTGGCCTTTGTGAACGACATGTTTTGATAGTGTCAAAGATATGACGTGTGTTTGCGCGGGAAACGCGTCACCGATTTGTTTTGTTTGTGGAAAACTGTCCCGGATATTTATTTATTTATACTTACCTATACATTGGTAGAATTACATATTCTGTCTATATTTTTTTAGAAAAAAAATTAACATAAAGTCTTTGTGCCATAACGTATGATACATAATCATTTTTAATTTGAGTGTAGGCTAGTGACGTAAGTTGTTTTTTCTAGAATTTTTTTAATAGGCGATAAAGTTTTTTTGTAGTTATTTTGTTAATAAACTGGAACAATTGATATAAATACATAATAATAATAATAATAATAATCATAACAGACCTGATATCGTGTTGATGGATCGGGCGCAGTCAAGGGTGTTTTTGGTGGATATCACTATTCCACACGACGAAAACCTCGTGCAAGCCGATGCCGACAAGAGGTTACGGTACCTTAACCTGGCGCACGAGGTTACGGATGTGTGGCAAGTGCAATCCACTGAAATCATTCCTGTAGTCCTGTCCGTTAATGGTTTGATCCCCACTGACCTGGATCGTAACCTTAGGCGGTTGGGACTTCGAGGCAGACCGATAATAGCGGCTATGCAAAAGGCAGTCCTCCTCGACAATGCCCGGATTGTCCGACGCTTTCTCTCCTCGTCGCACTGACCTCCAGCCGACTGTGCTTCTGCTGGAGTAGCTCCTGCCACTTCGCCGAGCGCGAAGTGGTCAGAGTAGCCCAAATTCATATTTCAAAATAATAATAATATCTGGGACAAATCACACACGGTCATCTGGCCCCAAACTAGGATTCCCTGTATCTTGGGAACCAGAGACTGATATACATACACATATACTTTTAAATACATACATATATAGATATAATACACCCAGACTCAGAGCAAACAATTCTGCTCATCACAGAAAAGTTTGCCCCGTGTGGGGATCGAACCCACGACTCTCGGATCAGAGGTCAGGATCGCTAACCACTTAGCCACCGAGTCAGACATGTCTGTACATAAGGTTTACTTATGTGTAAAAAAATGAAGGATGTTATCATATGTAAGTATAACTGTATAGATTAGGTTGCAGGCAATTTATTTTATTAATGGTAACGGACGTTTTACCATGATGCTTGACAGTGTCAAGTAAAGATTCGCAGCACCGTACACTGGAGCGGTTTGCTCGTTGCAGTGTGATATCCACCTTACTGTGTGAATAATTTAGCTGACTGGTACCTATTGATATAAATTAAATACTCCCTGACAGAAAACGGATAGCGGAGTTGTTGTGCGGGACAATTATACTACCAAATGGTTTTAATGTTTGATTTTGTTGTTTTTATTATACTTATTTAAGTATTCATCTCATATCATATCACATTCAATTGACTAAGTACTGATCTTTGATGATACAGTGTGCCAAACAATTTTACAGAAGAAAAAGTTGAAATCTATACAAATTTATAAGGCGATTGGCCAATATTGTATGGAGAGACAAAACTGTTTTTGCAGTTTCAGCAAAATCTTAGAACAAATGTTGTTTAATATGATAAGCATGATAAGCCCTATTTAACGGGTACTATACCCTGTATACTATTTTTCTACACCCTGTGTATGTCCTTAAATAAAAAAAACAAGTCCTATCCTACCTCATCCCATTTCTATCCCGTTTCCTTCCCTTTAGGCCACAAAACTCTTCTTATCCAATGAAGCATCACTAAGTATAACCCTTGGATGATAAATTCAAATTTGCATAAAGGCTCTGTTTAGCCCCAAGCAAGAGCAAAGAGGTTATATTATCTATCAGACTTCGCGAAAATACGAGGCCTTTCAGGGAAAGCTCTATCAAAAAGTTGGAGTATTGCCAGATTTGAATAATAAAAACAACACAAAAATATTTTACCGTAGCTTTTTACAGGGCTGGGTTGGGATATTAATGTGGGTAAACACTCATATAAAAATAAACTTTAAGAATTACAATTTTAAAAGGTACCAGGCATGAAAGCTTATGAAAATGAAATTATGGCTTTTATTTTTTATTTTTTTATATTTGAGAATTGTGATTGTAAGCAGTGTTACAAAACTGATACAAAAAGATAGAGTTGTCTGCTAATCATCCGAGTGACTTTTTTTAACTGTCACGAACTAAATCTAATTGTAAAAGGATTTAAATATTTTAAAAGGCCTGAAGTCGTAAAATCTTCCTCGACATAGTTTTTCGTTGTATTTTGTAAAAAAAAAGGAGGACCAACTAAATAAATTTTTCTGAAATACCAATCAGAAGGTATTAATTTAGTGAATAATATTTTATTTTTTATGTATGGTAAGCAGATATCAAACAAATAAATGTAAGTATAGTGATTTTGTATTGATTCTCACCTAAAAGCTTCATGACCTCAGCTTGGCTGATCAGCACGTTGAGATGGCCGGTTGCCAAGGGCAACGCGAGCAGCGCCCACGCGATTACCAGTCTTTTGTACATAATTATCATCATCACCTCACGTTATGTTAAGTATCATGCATGATCTTTAGTTTCACTTTTGAGTACATTTCCAAATCAAGAAAAGTTTTGTATCACGTCGTGTCCATTTTTTCAGCTATCGCTGTTTTTATAAACATTTAAAAGTTACATTCTTCTTTCCTTTATTTAATTTTCTTGAAACAGCCAGAAAGTCATCAATAAGTACCGGTAACGAACAAAACACAAAAGAGATCGCAACGCTCGCTATCGTGAAAAAGTAAAACAATATTTACTCAGCATTCGAAAAACGAACGCTCTCAATTTTAAATTTGAATGGAAGCGAGGCGGAAAATGTTCGACCACGTAAAGCCGGTTACGGAAGCTATCTCAGGAAGCGCGGGAAACGCTTCCCGCCGAGAGTACCGCGCCGCACTGCCGCCGACGACACTGGCCGAAAATGTTCCACGCGCCAACAAGTTACTCACTGACATGCGCACTTTCAGTTCGAAATTCAAACGCACTCATTTTCACGTCCATTGAAAAGTGTTATAAAAGTTTTAGAGTAACTCAATAAACAAACTCAGAAATGTATCGCGAGAACGAGATGAAAATGTGCTTAAATTTTAAAAGCCTTTCACTGAGAGAGACTGGTGTTTTAAAGAGAATTAATTGAGTTTGTCTCAAGGGAGAGCCGTTTCCGTTTTGCATTAGGGCCGTTCGTAGAGAAATAATAAAATTACGCTCGCTTTTATAAAGCACGAGTAAAGCACTCGGATTGGAGTGAATTTCCTATCATGGAGTCAATGTAGAGTTCAAATATAATTATGCTGGGGTTAATCGGATTAGTCAAGCGATGTCGGAAGGGGATCATATAGGTTAGTACAAAGATACCTCGCTTAGGTTGATATGAAAGACGATTTTATTTTTAATTCCTAAATAGTCTTAATAAAATTTAATTCATTTGAGTTTGAATTTATTATTGCATGTCGGACTGACTCGGTGGCTCAGTGGTTAGTGATCCTGACTACTGATTCGAGAGACGTGGGTTCGATCCCCAGCCAGGGCAAACATTTCTGTGATGAGCAGATTTGTTTGCTCTGTAAGGCTTAAAAATGTTTCATCATTAGGACAGATTTCTTGAGGAAAATCGATTAGTTTAATGATGATGTTTTTATCCTTAATTGGTACGAGTAGAAAAAGCCACCGTGTCGTTTTGGCAGGAAATCTAAATAAATCATAAATATACCTGAATTCGTGACTATTTGTGTTCGGATTTCTGATATTATTAAACAAATAAATGAAGGAAAAAAAAAATGATTACTGAAGTAAAACTTCAAAAGCAAAATGCCACATATCGCTGCAATATGGGGTCCAAACAAGTTTAATCCATCACAAAACAAGCTCTGCTTTATTCCGCCGATTAGCCCGCAGTGCTGAATGTATAAGTAATAGGAATGAACCCCCTGTATATGGTGGTACACACAGTATACCTCATTTTAAAATACCGATTTTCCTAGTCACGCTTCAAACAACAAAGACATATTTAATCGACTACAGCAGTGTTTTTCAACCTGTGGGTCGTGACCCCGGGGGTCGCGGAGCCTTTCTCAAGGGGTCGCGAGCAAAAGAGAAAGGCAAGTGTTTGTACCTACAAACACTTGCCTTTCTCTTTTGCTCGCGACCCCTTTTGACTTTTTCATGGCAGTGTGGGGGCCTCCCACACTGCCATGAAAAAATACTGTAATATTTCAGTGAGAAGGCTAAGCCTGTTTCTCTAAAAAATATTAAAACGTGGTTCTATTTTGAAGACGTTAATAACTAAATCATTTTCTAATTGTAGAAAATTATAAACGTAGTCTTACAAATCACTAACATTTTGTATGAATATGGCCTTAGGGGATCGCACGACTTTTTTAAGTTGTAAAGGGGTCGGGTATTAAAAAAGGTTAAAAAACACTGGACTACAGAAACCTTGGAGGAAGACTTAAGATTACATGTAGAATGTAGATTAACACACTGTAGTTGCAGTCCCTATTGCTTGGCGCACAATTGTCTTCTAGCTCAGGGAGGTTAGGCCATACTCCACACATGGGACTGGTGGACTTTTTTGGACTAATTGGTCAACCCCAGTGTCAGAAGTTTTTAACTTTTGTCTGTTTTCCGTAAATTATATAGTAAATATACTAGTTACTATTTTTGATACAGACCGAACCCACCTTTGTCGACTTAGAAGTCAGGACCACTAACCACTATGTCACTAATTCATCATTGCTTTGTCACAAAAAAATATGAAAAAAGAATATTTTATTTAGGTAAGACTGTCATGTTGATTAATTTTTGTCGTTGACTGTACAATCTGGCACTGATGGATGAAGTGCCTTAATGAACGATACACAAAGCAAAGTAAACGAAGGTGCTAGAAAAAGAAAGTCTAGATTAGTAGCTTTTCTTCTTGTCTGTTAGCTTTTAGCTGCATTTTGTTGGGCGCATGTGAGGGGAACTGGAGTGAAGAGATTTTGTTTTGCCTCACTTGGTTAAGATAAGATTGCACTATTATAGTTTATTTTTTATAAAATAAGTATGGTTAATTAAATTTAAATTATCCTTAACAAAAAAATGGTTATTATGATCCACAGATCTCATTCCTCCATGACCTTCTGGTGAATTGAAAATGACTTTATTTTATCATTTAAAATTATCATGAATTTTCCCGGTATTGTACTCTGTTTGCCATGTCAATTAATGCCAAAAAGAAAGTGCTGTACCTTCCGCGATCTCACTCGAAGGCGCACTGCTCGAGGAAGTCGACAAGTTTTGCTACCTAGGGTCGACCGTGTCAAACAATATTTCGCTAAACGCGGAGATCGCTACTCGTATTGGTAAAGCGGCGACCATGTTTGGCAGGCTTAGTACATGAGTATGGCATAACAAATACCTCACTATAAAGACAAAGATGATCGTCTTTCAGACATGCGTCTTGAGCATACTCTTGTACGGAACCGAAACCTGGACGCCGTACGCAAAACAGGAACGCCGACTTAACTCCTTTTACATGCGCTGTCTACTTAAAATCCTAGGCATTACATGGCAGGACAGAGTCACCAACGAGAGGAATTCTTGAAAAAGCATAACTTTCTAGTTTAACCACGTTCCTCAAACAGAGACGTCTACGTTGGCTAGGTCACGTGCACAGTGCACAGGATGGAACCCTCTCGATTACCACGACGTGTCTTGCTCGGCGCAGTAGCGAATGCAAAAAGAGACGTCAGGCGACCATTGCTTCGCTTCAAAGACTGTGCCAAGCGGGACATGTTAGCCTTTAAAATAGACCCTCGTTACTGGGAGGGGCTCGCAGAAGACCGGTTCGCTTGGCAAAAAAGCATTTCGGAGATGCGAAAGTTATGTGACGAAGCCTGGCTCAGAGAACTCGCAACCAAGAGGGAAAGGCGTCACATGGGCGGCATCAGTACATCTGCCGCAAACTTTCCCTGTCAGACCTGCGGGCGAGTCTGCCGCGCTCGCATCGGTCTCATAAGTCACCAAAAACGTTGTGCCAAGACATTGCACTAAATCGTCTGTAAAAGACGCAAAGGCAATTGATTGATTGTTTGAATCTGACTTTTTTTGTAAAAAGGTCCTACTTATGGGACCATAAACAAAAGTATTATTAAATAATCACCGATTTTTCTCATGGCGTATCGGGAGCCGGGTCGTTCCCTTCCCTCAAATATGGTTGAGGGGAGCGATGGCTGACTCTCGCGTTATACTCGTGATCGGGTGCTGTCCGTGTGAACTGGCCTGCTCTTGTCATTGGTTTTTTGGAATTTGTTAGTCATTAGCTACAAACAATCTTTACTTTTATCTCTTTTGAATCCTTTCTTTATTCTTATTTTTGTATATTTTATTTACAGACATGACATTGTATAATTCATTTATTGATCTAGCATTAAGATGTAATAGAATATAAGACTTAAAAAAAAATGTGTTGGAGGGAGTTTCTTTAGGGCCCGCCGTTTCTTCTCACTCCGCAAACACTTCCCGAAACGGTGGGTATACGAGTTCCAAGTGGTAGGAACCTCGTATTAGGTAGATAAAAGAATGACGTTCGAAAAGTGTACACTGCTACCTACTTCGAATAAAATATTTTCATTTTCATTTTCATTTTCATTTTCATTTTTCATTCGATATATAATTTAATACTTCGGTGTTTTTATAAAATTTGAGTCTTTGAAAAAAGTCTCACAAAGCGGCCAAGTGCGAGTCAGACTCGCCCATGAAGGGTTCCGTAGCAGCAAGTAACATAATATAAAAGTTCTTGTAGTTCGTTGTAGGTAAATTGCGGTTTACGATTTATGACGTATTAAAAAAAGGACTTATTAAATCTCGTTCAAACCAATTTTCGGTGGAAGTTTGCATGGTAATGGAGATCATATATTTTTTTAGTTCTATCATTCTCTTATTTTAGAAGTTACGGGGGGAGGGGACACATTTTACCACTTTGGAAGTGTCTCTCGCTCAAACTATTCAGTTTTAAAAAAAATGATATTAGAAACCTCAATATCATTTTTGAAGACCTATCCATACATACACGTATGGGTTTGATGAAAAAAAAATTTTTGAGTTTCAGTTCTAAGTATGGGGAACCCCCAAAATTTATTGTATTTTTTCTATTTTTGTGTGAAAATCTTAATGCGGTTCACAGAATACATCTACTTACAAGTTTCTTATAGTTTCGGAAAAAAGTGGCTGTGACATACGGACGGACAGACAGACAGACAGACAGACAGACACGACGAATCCATAAGGGTTCCGTTTTTTACCATTTGGCTACGGAACCCTAAAAATCGGTCGAAAAATTGTGTTTCTTTCAATTTTAAGAAAGTTTTTTTGTAGCCTTGTAGCCCTTTCAAAGACGTAAGTATCTTTTGATGCCATTTTCATTTCTCTATCTTAATAATTGAAGACGGCCCTTGCCGCAATTTTGTTGGTACCCTACGGAAGCGATCGAATAAGCATTTTCAGCGTTACAATAAATTTTACAGTAAAATATTATTTGTAAAGTCACATACGTATATCACTTATGTTTTAGGCAATTGAGTATTATTTTATAAAACAGTAAATTAAAATTCCTATACTGGCAACACTAAACTTTTTGTACTAATAGTGGAAATCCTTAATTGAATTATAACATTGTGAGTAAACCGGCACATCTGATTACTAGATATAGGTGTAAATGTACATCTACATAACCGCTAGTGATGCTAAGTGCAACGCCAGGTAACCGCTTTCTTTACCTTGGAGAAAGACGGCTAATTGTGCCCACGAGAAGAAGAAGACGAAGTAAATTTTCTGTACGTCTATCGCTGGAAAATCTATGATATGCAGGGTGTTGAAAAAAGTGCGTTTGAGATTTTAGGGGTGACTCAGAATCAAGTATAGAATACAGGAAAAATATAAAAAAAAGACCGATCGACAACTGTTTTTTTTTTCATTTTCCCATACAAATTCTTGGTTCACTAGTATGGGAAACTGAAAAAAAGCTGTTGTCGATCGGATTTTTTAAATTATTTTTCCTGTTTTCTACACTTGATTCTGAGTAACCCCTTAAAATCTCAAACGCACTTTTTTAACATTATGTATGAGTAAATTTTTATACCTACCCTTACAAGCAGTAAATATTTAATGCTGCTCATCAAACTGAACAGCAACTGAGGAACCTATACAATCTTTGCAAAAAATAACATGATTTTATTTTCCAAGTTTGGCTATCATTTGTTGAGGATGTTATTATTAGTAGGTAGGTATAGAATCCAGGGGTTTGTATCATGAGTAGCTTTACCGTATGCCACTTGAACTTACATGAATAAGTCAACCTGTATGTATATCCTATTACCTGAGTAACTAAGTTCCTAAATACCTATAAAGATATTGCACTTCAGACAAACTTAAATATCTTAAAAATACATATGTATACCTACCTACAGGTACAGGTTTTCACAATTTAAATTATGCGGCCATTTTTTTTAAACTTTGTAGTAACGTACATAAAGCTGCTTTTCCACCGGCGAAGTGAGGAGGGAAGGGAATTTAAATTGTATGGGAAAAAATATTTTCTCTTCTCGCACATCTTTCGGTGGAAATAGTCTTCTTCTTAGAGATTTCAATTCTCTTCACTCCACTCCTCGCCTCGCCTCGCCTCGCCTCGCCTCGCCGGTGGAAAAGCAGTTTAATGTTTCAAAAAAACATTAACAAAAATAACATTTGAGAGAACATTTCAATTTCATATTCGGAGATGCTTGAGATGTGGCATGAATGCACTGCGATCGTTCAGCGCACTCTCGCGGAAAATACCGGAAACTCAACCAAGCATAAGTTTAGTTTGCGTCGGGGAACTTTTCGTTTAAAAAAATGTTTAGTACCTACTGACATATTTTACTATCAGTGTATATAAGGTTAAAAAATTGCTGGTATTATTTAACTCGACTTCAAAAAAAGGAGGAGGTTCTCAATTCGTCGGAATCTTTTTTAGGGTTCCGTAGCCAAATGGCAAAAAACGGAACCCTTATGGATTCGTCATGTCTGTCTGTCTGTCTGTCTGTCTGTCTGTCCGTATGTCACAGCCACTTTTTTTCCGAAACTATAAGAACTATATTGTTGAAACTTGGTAAGTAGATGTATTTTGTAAACCGCATTAAGATTTTCACACAAAAATAGAAAAAAAACAATAAATTTTGGGGGCTCCCCATACTTAGAACTGAAACTCAAAAATTTTTTTTTCATGAAACCCATACGTGTGGGGTATCTATGGATAGGTCTTCAAAAATGATATTGAGGTTTCTAATATCATTTTCTTCTAAACTGAATAGTTTGCGCGAGAGACACTTCCAAAGTTGTAAAATGTGTGTCCCCCCCCCCCCCGTAACTTCTAAAATAAGAGAATGATAAAACTAAAAAAAATATATGATGTACATTACCATGCAAACTTCCACCGAAAATTGGTTTGAACGATATCTAGTAAGTAGTTTTTTTTTAATACGTCATAAATCGTAAACCGCAATTTACCTTTCATTCAAGTTACAACGAACTACAAAAACTTTTATATTATGTTACTTGCTGCTACGGAACCCTTCATGGGCGAGTCCGACTCGCACTTGGCCGCTTTTTTTATGTATGTTCACCGATTACTCGAAGACGCCTGAACCCATTTGGAAAATTCTTTTTTTTTAAAAGGGTATACTTCACAGGTGGTCCCATATAAATTTTATCGAAATCGATTCAGCAGTTTTTGAGAAAATCAACAAAAACATAGCAAAATTGGAGTTGTTGCGATTGAAGTCGGTTGTTTTTAAATATATAGGATGCTACTTTATTAGCGCCCGATATTTTAGTCAGTACTTTTGGACTCTTCATAAAAATCGGTCAGCGGAGCGGCAAAATTAACGTATTCAGCGTGGTCAATTATTATACTGAGGCTTCTACTCATGAAACTGAACAATTTTTCCAAAGGAACCCACAGTCATTTCGCAAAAAAATGTGACTTCCCATACTAAGTGGGCCGATCAAGTGACCGACTTGTTAAAAAAGTACAAACAAATTTTCGCGAACTGACTATGGGTTCAGTAAAAGTTGTTCAGTTTCACTAGTAGAAGTCTCAGTTTAAGTAGTACCAGCAAATTTGATAACATCTTGTATAATTCATAACTTTTTTTCGATCCAGTCAACTCCCGGATATCCATCATCGTCAATCATCCATTTTTTTTTTATTATCTATTATTGTTGTTTGTGACAAGTACTGGCCACATTTATTGTTTATATTCTCTTTTACTTAGACTTTTGTCTTTGCTTTCGATATGTCCATTTTGTACAATTTTTACATATTTTTTATTGTATCGTATTTATGTATATCGCATATACAGTATCATATTATATCGTATTTTTTATAGCTTTTAATTGTCGCTCGCCTCGCTTAATCTAGTTTGTTACACATTAACTGTTACTTATAAAATTAAATACTACTACTATAAAAAAAGGAATGGTGATTTCCATAATTTTTAAATTAAATAAATGGTATTTATAATAAAAAACAAACAGTGTTGAGGTTAAACATGAATAAGGATTTATTGTTTTTTGAAACAATAGGGTTACCTTATTTCTAAAATAATACTCAATCTGTACACTTCCTATATTTTGTAGAATTTTGTAATGCCTACATACCTATAAACATATAATGTGTAACGATTTGATTTCAAAATGAAAAATTTAAGGTTCAAAGAAAATAATTGCAAGTGAGTAAACGTTCTGTTAATCAAAGAATCCACATATTGTTTCTCACTTAAATATTTTGTAACAGCTGGAGAACTTTTAATATCACTTACACAGACAAACTTAAAAGGAAACCGTTTGTGAAAAACATGGTTGCTACTTGGATCTTTCGACACTTATTTAGATTTGGCCCCCTTACATTTGAATTCTTCATCAGAGAGTACAAAATCCGCATGTACAAGCAAAAATTATGAAATACCATGTACCCTTTATTGCTGCATTCATGCTAGAGGGGTACTCCAAGCAAAGAGGTTGCATTTCAAAAATTTTCTCGTAACGACCAACAGAGGGAAAATTCTTAACTATATCTGTATACAAAATTATTTGTTACTTCATTACACTGACAGTAGCTGCGGATTTCATTAAAATGTAACACACAGGGACAGTATCATTTTATTCACGGAGGATGGCTTCAATCAGTTGGATTTGGATATGGCATTCAGAAACTTATGTTTTCGGCTCAAAGTATAATATTTTACTTTAAAAAATTCAAGCATTGAAACTTTTATTTTGAATCACAAACTAATTTTTACACTTTTATCTAACTTATATAACAATTGTTCATATATTTACTTTAATAATTATTATATAGTAAGAAATTATATTTAAACGAATCAAAATAGTATAACAAAGAAAATATAATTAAACTTAACATGATAAACGATAAATAATTTTACAAAATAATTATAATATACATATGCCTTATAAATTACTCTCTAAATTAGTTAGATAAATTTTGTGGTACTTAATAATCTTACCTATATTTTGCATAACTTTGTTATACAAACATTCAAGGCGTTACGATTCGATTTCAACATGAAGAATGAAAGGTTCAGACAAAAAAAATGGAAGTGAGTAAGTATTGAATGAATCCACAAGCTCCGAATTGAAAAATCGTAACTTTTGAATTTTAGGGATGTGCAAAAATTAATAAACACAAAAATTAAAAATATACCGCTTGTTAGGAACGTAACAGTCGCTACTTGGACATTTTGACACGTATTCGAACTTGACCCCCTTACATTTGAATTTTTCATCAGAGAGTACAAAACACGTATGTACAAGCAGAAATCTGCCAAACACCATGAAGCAATCATCGTTACATAAATAATCACATTAATTTCGTAACTTATAAAGTAATCTGAAATCACCCATATCAGAGGTATACCATATGCAAAAAGATTGCATTTTAAAAATCTTCTTGTAATACCAGAAGGAAAAATCTTAATGATATCAGTATAAATAATAACAGTCATGATGAGTAACCAACAATAAAATTGTAAATGGATAAATAGATGAAACAAGTAAATTGTATCAGATTTAATTTCAATATTGACTAAAGACAGAAAAGTGTAGCATGTTTCGCTCAACACTATATTAAGGTATACATAGTTTTTAAGAGTCCTCCACGGTAGAACTATCACCCAACAAAAAACACAAACCACCAAGACTATGAACGCAGATATAAATGATATCATGTCCATATACTTTTCAACTTTAGTCCACTGAACTACTCGTATTAGTTGGTCCAATTCTGGTGATGTAAACGTAAAATTATTCACTTCACTATTATTAAAATCTTGCTCCGTCGTAGCCATTTGGAAAGAAGGATCATCATCTTCAGGCAAAAGACGAAAGAATCATAGTTTAAGTAAAATTTATAAATGCTGAATTATTTTCGTAAATTTCAGGAAAAACGCGTCTTTTACAGTTAGAGCTAATTTGTGCCTTTTTCTTTTTGCTCTGCTGCTATGTCATAGAAATACACGTAAAAAAGCTTTTTCACTCCAAAAAGAAATGAAACGTGCTTTGCTTTTGCGTTGCTTTTATTTTATCTATCGTACATTTAGTTAATCGGTAAACGTAACAGTAATAAGTTTTTATCACATTAATTATAATTCAAATAAAATGTGGTTGTTTGTAACAGTGAGACAACCGAGTGGTTTTGTCTGTTAGTCACAGTGAAAGGTAAAATATTCGTTAACACATTTCTAAGCCGATATTCCCACGGATTGAAAGTAATATCGATGGGTGTAAAAAGACTACTTAGACTGGTAATTTAAATGATGAGCATTATAATGAAATTGAGCTTATTTTACCAAGAAAACCATAATGAGGGTACCGGAGGCCCAACTTCCCCCCCCCCAGTTCCCCCCATCCCCCCATCCCATTTCAAAGGTCGGAAATGCACTTGTGACTCCTCTGGTGTTGCGGGTGTCTATGGGCGGCGGTAATCGCTTACCATCAGGTGATCCGTCTGCTCGTTTGCCATCTATAATGTTTTTTTTTTGCGAATTCAGTATGACTTCCATGGGAGAACTTATTCAGTTTCATGATTAGTTAAGGCGAGGTAGCACAGAGATACTGCGCATTCATTTGCGCACTAATAAACGCAAATCCCACCCACACGCCCTACGCGAATTATTTACGTTTTAGGTTATTTTGTATTGTTTTCTGATTCAAGTGTTCAAACAAATGACGTACAGCTCGCGTCACGTAAAAAGAGCGCTGGCGGGCGTTCCGAGGGCACAACAGTTCACTCTGACAACAGGATAGCATAATATAAATCGCGTAAGTGTGAAAGAGAGGGTACTAAACAGTTGCTGTCAGAATGAATCCTCGGAACGCCAGCCAGCGCTCTTTTTACGTGATGCGAACTATAGTTTTCTTTATATCTATATCATCGAAGCCAAATATTTTTTACATTTTTTTGATTTGGTAGAGTGGGAACTGTATTAAGTTTTAAGTAACTGTAGACTCTTTTTTTTTATCGAGCCGAAATTGTTGAATTGACCTTCAGATGGCGTACGATCGTAGGAAATAAAGTAAAAAATAAGTATTATTTTGTTCAGAGTTGAAACTTTTATAGTTTTACGACATTACTATTCAAAAAACGTCATTTTGATATAAGAACGCCGCGAGTGATCTTTTACACTTGTATAGTATGTAAAAAGTTACGGGCGTTTATTAGTATCAGCCTCGTAAATTAGTGTTGATTAACATTATCGTGTTATAAGTATAATATTTTCATTGTTATAATTATATTAGTTAAGCAAATAACAATTATTATAATTAAGCTCCTCTGAATATTTGCTAAATTATCACACTAAAACATTTTTGGAAGTGTCCGTTTATCAGTGCCTCCCGTTATTTCATCCTTTACCATCAAGTGAGATAGTGCAAAGGCATTGTAAAGGGCTTACCAGTTGTAGAAAAAAAAATTATTATGTGTTCCATTCCGTTGGTAAGGCCGCTTTCATCTTCAGCATTATCATCATTTTCCATCAGGTGTGATAATACCAAGGGCTTACTAAGATAAGTTAAATATCCTTTTCAACACACTTGCTCATAAAGTGGCTCTATGGTCACCGCAATCATAGTATAAATAGTAGGTTATCTTCATACAATGGTACATCGCGCGGCTTGTATGTGTGCGCGCCAGTAGGCACCGCCGTCTACGCACACAAAAGCAGAAAATGCCGAGGTGACCGAGGTGAAACTGTTGGGGCTGCACCGCGGCTGAGTGACATGACGTGTTAGTCACTTGCCGTCTCTTGACACGACACGACATCGACGCCATCGCGTGTAAAAAAATGACTGCATCTACAAAGCGAAAATATTGTTGTGTTTCTGGAATTCAAATCCAGAATTGTCGTTATTCAAGATACCGACTGATATGATATTGAACAAACAAAATATTAAAGCCACTTATTCCATTCTTTGGTAACTCACGGAGGAACATTTACATTATACCTACAAGTGATTAGTAATACCTGCACATCTCTTAACTGGTGATTCCACTCTTGAAACTGAAAAACTTGTTCTATATAACTTTGGACAAATCACATTTTTTCCTATGCTTTTCATACAAATCGATCAGCTTATTGAGCGTAGTTCATAATAAGAAACCAAAAAGATTATGCAATTTAAGCAAAGTTCTAGAACAAAAGTTGTTCAGTTCATAAGTAAAATCACCAGTTAAGAGGTTAGCATTTGGGTATGTGGCAGTCACCTGTATATTTTTGATCACTATTATCAATTTATCACTGTGTTTAAACTTTTGATTGATGGGCTTTATCGAGGTAATTTTACAATGATTATAGACGAGGAGCCAGGGGGCTTTAATTTTTCATTTAATATAAATACAGTCTGAACTTAAGATTTTTTTATTGCTATCAAATCGCCACTGCGCAATAATAATAATATAATTTAAATACTAGCTCCTTTTAATTGAACCGCTCTTATTCTGATTATTTTCACAAACTTTTTCTAAGCCTGTCGTTCCTTTCCTTCGTGCGGTGGTACCGCTCATTATTCTCGGATTTGCTATTTTTGGGTTACCTACCACGTTTCTTTTTTCTGATTTGACCTACAAGTCAATTTTTGTATCATTTATTTAAAAAGTGTTACAACAAAAGTTGTCACGTTAGACCCGACTACTAAATAGCCTTGATATACCTTGTTCCAATCAAGAAAAAGCAAAAGGTAAAAATCAAACTTACTATGGAACTGACACATGTCAACTTCAGTTGCCTACTAAGTTTATTTAGGTACCATTTGATTGAAATGACCTATATCTTTATGTATTTGTATGTATCTGCTGTTTAACAATCAGTTAATTATTATAATGGTTAGTACCATACAAAATACAATACAAATACGCAATGATGTGTGTGACTGATAAAATGCAGTAAGCTCCCGGTCTACATGACGCATCTAGAATCACGCAGACGGCCGCGGGCCGCGCCGCGTATGCGCCGTGTGCCGACCGAGAGCTGCTGCAACGCCGCGCCGCCGCTCAGCTTAGTCACATGAGTATCTGCCGGCCGTACCGCACGCTGTCCGCTGCGACGCCGTCAGCCGCACCAACGACGTCGCGACGACACGATTTCTCGCTTGTTATATTTTACCGTACCTATTTATATGTTATCTATAAGAAATCGTATGAAATACGTTACACGGTAAAAATATTCTATTACTCGGTCTGTCGTAGTTTACTATAGTACTTGTACTATTGGGTATTCTGTGACGATAGTTATTCTCAGAGATCACTGATCTAAGAGCGTTTAGTAAGTTACTAATAAATACACGGCTTCGTAGTTCTCCTTGATACCTATAATGTACCTATGTGATTCAATTTTAATTAGTTATAAAAACATAATATAGTGGGTTTCACTTTTGGTCGATAATTATTGTATGAATAAAATAAAATACTATTTTATTCCAGGCATTTTTTTATATAAACATACATACATATATACACTAATGCGTTTTAAATAACAACGTAAATATTATATCATTAAAATACACCCAGACACAGGGCAAACACATGTGTGCCAAGGTGGGAATCGAACCTACGACCCTCGGATCAACAGAGCGCTAGCCATTGAGTCAGTTTTTTTTTAAATGAAATTACATAATTATTAATAGGTATAAGGTACTAACATTATTAGTAGCCGATATTTTAGTAAGCACTTTTACTTCTGATTTTGAATCTCGCTAAAATATTGGGCACTAATAAAGTAGCACTTTATGCAGGTATTCTACTCCTAAAACCTTGCCCGATAATAAGCTCATAGTCAAATCCCAAAAAAAAATTGCCATCTCATAAAAATTGGTAAGCTGATTATCGAATTTTGTATGGGAAGTGATTTTTTGGTATTTATAGGTGTTTTTTAGGGAAATTTCTCTAAATTCATGATTAGAAGCCACAGTTAAAACTTTGTCGGTCATTTTGTATCACCCGGAATAGGTAAGTACATACACTTCTACAGTGAGGCACAACCCTGCGTGTTTGGTCAACAACACCATATACATAAGTATTATAGTCTACTACCGGCGAGCAGATCACCTACTCTCTCTACTCTGCCGCAATTAGGCACAGAATGACACACATAATCAAACTGTGACTTTTTCATTGCTATAACTCACTAGTGAGTTAAAGATTTTTTTAAAATTTTATTGGTTGAGTTGCTTTGTTCTTAAAAAAGTTTTTATTCAAAAAAAAAGATCGTGTTCAATAGAACAAATAAATTAATGTTCCTATTCTTGCTCATTTCATGCAACTTCTTATTTAAATAGATAATTTTAACTCGTACGTGTTTAATAAATAAAACTTTCACTCAAATATAACTTTTGTTTTCTCTGTAATAAAAGAAAACTTTAAATTCCCCATTTTGTACGTGGCAGAATAGGCGCAAATCCTATGCGCCGAAAATAAAAAAAAAGCCTCATCCCTTTAGTCTGTGGCCGATCGCAATGCGCGCGCATAGGAAAACTGATTAATTTTTCCCGCCATAGCGAAACATTTTTCACAACTCGTTTTCACTGTTGAAATGAGTTTTTATTTTATTCACAAGTGTGTTGAAAAACATCGTATGATACTCGTGTGTATTGATGATTACCGTCCTTGGCTCTCTTAAGACCCTCGCCTACGGCTCGGGTCTCAATGGCGCCTCGACGGTAATCACCAATGTTACACACTAGTACCATAATGTACTATAAAACTTTGATATACAAAGTCGGTCATATCGCTAAGTGCGTGTCGGGTCACGCGCAGTGTAGGGTTACGTAGTACTTCTCATTAACTTGTAAAGTCTACTTAGCTGTGATAGGTTTTCCTTTTATCTTGGTTATATACAGGATGACTTTAAATTAGTTCTTGATACGAAAGGGTATGCATGTTCTCATGATAGCAAACAACTTTCCCTAAGGAACCCGTAGTCAAATCGCAAAAAAAATTTTCATTGCCTTTCAATGCCTCAGCTATTATCGGAACCCTTGGTGTCGACATTTAGAGTGAAGTCCAGTTCCGTGGTTATCTAGAGCAGTGTTTTTCAACCTGTGGTGACCCCCTGGGGGGGTCGCGAAGCCCTTCTCAAGAAGTCGCGGGTACAAGAAAATGTAAGTGTTTTATAGGTCCTACACTGGGCCTGTTTATTTTTTATCAATTTTTCAAAACGTGGGTCTATTTTGGAGACGTCGTTGATAAGTAAATCGTTTTCTAATTGACGAAAATTATAAACGTAAATCTCAAATCACTTACATTTTGTATGTTTATGGCCCTAGGGGGTCGCAAGATTTTTTTAAGTTGTAAAGGGGTCGGGTATTAAAAAAGGTTGAAAAACACTGATCTAAAGGGTAAGGCTAAATTAGCCTTGAAGAAACATGATGTGGTGTGTGTGCTCAATAGATCGAGATGGTATTTCACCGCGGCCCATCGCCTGCAACTTTATAAGGCGCAGGTTCGGCCGCATATGGAATAAAGACTGTTCTCATCTCTGGGCAGGGGCACCCCAGTAGCAGCTTCTACCTCTGGACCGCATTCAATAGAGAGCAACGCGAATTGTAAGCTGCCAGCATATTTCAGATGAGCTTGGCCCCTTGGCACTGCGTAGCGATGTAGCCTCGCTCTGCATTCTCTATCGCATATAGTACGGAGAGTGCTTCGAGAAATCGTGCCGCTTCTTTTGATCGTTCTACGCGACAATATTTTCATCAAGACTCGAAACAATTTTGTGTCTGAAATTGAGGCTTCTTTAAAGAAAGTTTCGGAATGGGGTCGACATAATTTGGTCCAATTTAACCCCACCAAGACACAGGTTTGCGCGTTCACCGCCAAGAAAATGCCATTTATCGTATCAACTCGTTTTGAGGACACCCCTAAATGCCTCAGCTATTATCGGAACCCTTGGTGTCGACATTTAGAGTGAAGTCCAGTTCCGTAGTTTAGAGCAGTGTTTTTCAACCTGTGGGTCGCGACCCCCTAGGGGGGTCGCGAAGCCCTTCTCAAGGGGTCGCGGGTACAAGAAAATGTAAGGTCCTACACTGGGCCTGTTTATTTTTTATCAATTTTTCAAAACGTGGGTCTATTTTGGAGACGTCGTTGATAAGTAAATCGTTTTCTAATTGACGAAAATTATAAACGTAAATCTCAAATCACTTACATTTTGTATGTTTATGGCCCTAGGGGGTCGCAAGATTTTTTAAGTTGTAAAGGGGTCGGGTATTAAAAAAGGTTGAAAAACACTGATCTAAAGGGTAAGGCTAAATTAGCCTTGAAGAAGCTTGGTGTGGTGTGTGTGCTCAATAGATCGAGATGGTATTTCACCGCGGCCCATCGCCTGCAACTTTATAAGGCGCAGGTTCGGCCTCATATGGAATAAAGACTGTTCTCATCTCTGGGCAGGGGCACCCCAGTAGCAGCTTCTACCTCTGGACCGCATTCAATAGAGAGCAACCCGAATTGTAAGCTGCCAGCATATTTCAGATGGGCTTGGCCCCTTGGCACTGCGTAGAGATGTAGCCTCGCTCTGCATTCTCTATCGCATATAGTACGGAGAGTGCTTCGAGAAATCGTGCCGCTTCTTTTGATCGTTCTACGCGACAATATTTTCATCTCCATCACTTAGATGGTTAGCTGTCCACAACTGTGCGTTTACGCGACAAAAAAAGACGCACGACGCGCTTGACGCAATTCACATTCGGAACTCGAGAATTCTCGAGCTCCGGTCATTTTTTTCTCGTCTCGAATGAAGCCAAATTTCTCGAGTTTTCTCGAGTTCGAGAAAGCTCGAGCAGAAACCCTACACATGACTAACAAAAAAATTGCACTTTAAAGCTTAATAATACGAAAACGGAACACTTAATTAAAAAAATGGTTTCCACAAATCCACAATATTTTTGAAAGACCTATCCAACGACACCCCACACTTCACATGGGGTACGCTGAAAAAATTTTTTTTTTCATGATTTTATTTTAGCACTAGATTTTAAATTGAATAGAATTTTTAAAATGGGCACAATTCTCATGGTTTTTTGGAAAAATTGCATCAGTGTGTGGGGGATCGTGAACTACAATGGTGTATTCAAAATTAATATTTGACTAAAACTATAAGTACAATACCAACATTAAATTCGAATTACCTACTCCGTTATGAGTGAAGTGTTTGATGTGGAATAGAAAAGAATATGTCGCAGTTATACAGGGTTACAGGAAAAGTCGTACTGAATATTAAAGGACGTTATTATTCAGGTCATTTCTGATGGATTTGATCCTATGATATGGTGTCCTAAACTTAACCGTTATGGAGATATTGAACTTTAAAGATTTTTAAAAATCTTTAATTTTTTGGCTTTTTTATCGATTTTTTTTGGAATTAGTGCTTCTAGGATCGATTTTTTTTTGATGTAACTAGTTAGAAGGCATGTCAATTAATAAAAATGATTAACCAAAACTGAACCTACTACAAACAGCTTAAAAATACTGCTTGACAACGGTTAGAATTAAATAATTTTCAATAACAGCTTTTAAATTTGAAGCTCTCTGTTTTTAAAAAAATGTATGAAACTTATTATGAAAATAGTTATAAAAACTTCTACGTCTCTTTAGCTATTCAAAAAGGTATAACACTTACTATTAAATAGGTAAAATATTGACCAAATAACAGTTAAGTTAACAGAGGGTACATTTTTTTGACAACTCTTTAGTTCTTTTCAGCTTCAAGCGAAGAGCAGTTTTCTTCTCAAAACTTTGTTTAAGGCCTTAATTCTTGTTAATCGATTCTTTAGTTTACACATTCTCATCGAATAATAAGACTAAAGACATTTCCACTGATGCGGAGCGGGGCTGAGCAGGGCGGAAAAGATCAGAGAATAGTAGAAAGTGTTTTCACTGAAGCGGGAAGGAGCAGAGTAGAGCAGAGTGGAGCGAAATGCCTCACAATCTGGCATCAGAACAAGAGGAGCGGGTCGCCGCTGTGAAGGCCAAGCTAGACCAGATAAAAGATTAGACTGTGGAGGATATTTCCCGTGAACTTTAAATTCCAAAGACAGGCGTTCACCGCAAATTGACAAAACGTTTGAACATACATAAGGTGCTTGGCAAATGGATACCTCATGTTCCTACAGAAAAGATTATTGAAGAGCAATGTAACGCAGCTCCTTGAAATCTACTTCTACTGAGACAACATTCACACTATCTGCGGACCACATTGGCAGTTGATGTAAGTTTGGTGTCTCTTTACCGGACACCTGAACGAGACCAATATCAATTTTGGGTTCTATTCGGTGAGAAACCCCCAAAGGCGCCATGTCAACAAAAAGCTGGAAATAAGCGCATGCTGATAGTAATCATGGATTGCAATGGTGTTGCATTTTGGCATTTCTACGAAATAGAGTAGGTGGTGAAAGCAGACCGTTATATCACATTCCTAGCAAATGCGGTAAAGGAGTTCAGGGAAGAAAAAAATATAAAGAATGTTATACTATTGTACGATAATGCAAGACCCCATAAAACATTTATTGTATCAGAGTTTTTTTGTTGGAGACCCAACTATTGACATGGGACCAACCACCATACTCTCCAGATCTAATGCTCTAGATTGTGATTTTTTCCACAGTTTAAAGCGTTCCTGAAGCAACCGTCACTTCAGCAAGTGGTTAGACTTGTATGGGGCACTAGAAGTAGAAATTCATGAGGGTAACCAAAAAGGCAAATTTCAAGGTATTTCAAGGCCAGAAGAGAGGTCGATTGCTGTCATTTAAAACCATGGACTATACTTATAACTATTAATGTCTAATATTATAAATTAGGCAATGCTAAGAAATAAAGCTTAATAAAATGCACGCGCAAGTTTGAATGGAATGACCTAATATTTTTGTATACAGGGTGCTTTTATTAGCTGACAAACGTTGATAATGCTTATAGATTAGATTAGATTATTTATTTCATATTAGGTACCAATTTCATGTTTACATTACAATAAGTAAGTATAATAATAAAATGTCAAAGATTAACATGTCGTCAGAAAGTAAATAAATTCAAATATTTAATTAAAATATTACAAAAATTTTAATGAATAAAATAATTTTCGATAAATAGGTTTACAAAATAATTGTACCTTCATTCCTCCTCATAAAATACTCTCTAAATCAGTTTGCTAAATTTTGTGGTACTTAATAATAATCTTACCTATTCGTATATTTTGCATAACTTTGTAATACAAATATTCAAGGCGTTACGATTCGATTTCAAAATGAAGAATGAAAGGTTCAGACAAAAAAAATTTAAAGTGAGTAAATATTAAATAAATTAAAATGTCCCATTTCATACGATCTTTACTTATACTCGTAAAGACTACGGATAATAAGCTCACAAAACCATGAACAACCACAAAAATTAAAAGTATACCGCTTATTAAAAACGTAACAGTTGCTACTTGGATCTTTTGATTACGGACCCCCTTACATTTGAATTCTTCATCAGAGAGTACAAAACCCGTATGTACATACAGAAATCTGCCAAACACCATAAAACCCTAATAATTGCATTAATAAGCCAATGAATTTCGTTACATGGATGTACTCTCATGAGTCATCTTGAAATCACCCATGCCAGGGGGTGTACCCCAAGCAAAAAGGTTGCATTTTAAAAATCTTCTCGTAACACTAGAAGATAAAATCTTAACGATATCTGAATAAATAATAGCAGTCATGATAAGTAACCAACAATAAAACATTAATTCGAAAATCAATGAAAACGTTTCAAAATCAATATTTATACGACATACAGTGTAACATGTTTCGTTCAACACTATATTAAGGTATACATAGTTTTTAAGAGTCCTCCACGGTAGAACTGCCACCCAACAAAAACACAAGCCACAAAGACTCTGAACGCAGATATTAATGATATCGTGGACATATAGTTTATACCACTGATATAATATTTGATTCAATTCTGTAAAATTAACTTCACTATTATTAAAATACTCCGTATCTAATAGTTGGTCTAATTCTGGTGATACAAACGTAGAATTATCAACTTCACTATAGTTAAAATAGTAGTAGCCATTTGTAAATAATCATCATTGCCAGTCATCATCATTAACCAAAAAGCGAAAGCGTTATACATAGTTTAAGTAAAATTTATGAATGCTGAATTATTTCGTCCCTCGCACCACTAAGTCATATATCTCAGTTTTTTGATGATTTGAGTTAGGACTGCCACTAACTTCCTTGGGTCGTTCTCTAAGTATTCCTTTAACTCACGCTTCTGTATGAATAGTGGTTCTCATGATATTGGTATTTAACCTATCTTATAAAAATCCAGGAAAAAAATCAACTAAGTGACGTAACTCACTTAGGGTTTTTAGTCAAAACCTGTTTTAAGACTTTGATAAAATATTAAATCCTATCTCATATAGGATTTTTAGTGAAATGTTATTTACTTAGGCAATAAGATACGATACGATATTATTATACTGTTCTTTATTTTGGCGGGAGATGGACGGTTGATATGCTGTTAGGCCGCGGGTGCACTCATCTGATCCGGTCAGATCCGTCAGCCTGTCGGTCCTCTTAAAAACTGTCAGATGTACGCGGGTGCACTGGTCCGGTAAACTGTCGGACGGAAACAGTCATTCCACCGTTTTACAGCGCTGCTGCACTCATCCGATCCTGTCAGATTCGACAGCCAAGCCACGCCAACCTATCGGTTCTGTAAAAACCTGTCGGATGTACGCTGCTGCACTGCACTGGTCCGAAAACTGTCGGATGGAAACAGATATTCCACAGCTCCGCCCGCTCCGCATAGCAAGCATCGTCGTCGCTTTGAATAGTGTTGTCTGTTGTACGATAGAAAATGTGATCGACTTTTATACGAACTATTTTAATATTATGTTATAATTTTTACTCGTATGTTTAGTTATATTTATAGCCCATAGGCATATTGTATGAATCTATACGTAAGTATTTATTTTTCACTATCTTCCGCCCGCGACTTCATCCGCGTGGACTTCAGAATGGTGTCCAAAAAGAAAGAAAATATTAAGATAGCGCCATCTAGTGACGAAGTGAAAATTTTGAGTTTTAAGCATTCCTACGGGTACTCTTAGGTTTCCGGGATAAAAAAGTATCCTATTTGTTAGCCGAGTGCTTTATCTATCTACCTACCAAATTTCATCCAAATCCGTTTCAGTAGTTTCGGCGTGAAAGCGGAACAAACAAACTGACAAACAAACAAACATCCATACTTTCGAATTTATAATATTAATGAGATTAATGAGATGAGATTAGTGAGATTAAAAATGCATGACGCTTAAATATTTGGGTGGTAACATAACCTAAACAAGTAAATATTAAAAACTGAAAAATCTAAATATTTTATATAAGTAGATGCTTTACACATTTTCTTAAATAGTATTTTTCACTTAGTACAAAATACTATATATATTCATATATACATATGCATTTGCATATTCAATAACTATACATTAAACCTTAACATATTAATATATGTAAATCGATAACAACATGTCGATAAATTATGCACAACACTTCTTTTCGTCCGGTAAGAATGTCAGCATCGGAATGCGTCTGGATGAGTGCATCATCGTTCATAGAAAATGTACAGCGCTAGTAAGAGCCGATAAAATAAGAGCCGCTTTGAAAGTCATCAGTCCTGTAAACTGTCGATGTCGGATAAGTGCAGCAGTACTCATACCAAATGTACTGCGACTGAATCGGACTGTGACGTCATCTTCTGTCAGATCTGACCAGATCGGATGAGTGCAGCAGCGCTGTTAGCCACAAAGTAAGCGTCGTCGCGTCGTTGTTATTGAATACGAGTAGTGTTGTGCCCAGTACATGTATGCTTTGGGCTTTTAGTCAACACCAATTATTGACGTTATTGTTATTAATACAGCGTAAAAGTATAAGTATACCTGTGCTTGATTTATGATGTATTAAAACACTTGGTTACCTACCTAGGTAACCAAGTGTTTTAATACATCTAAAATTGTAGTTTTCTCATAGAACTTTTCATATTAAAAATACCATATCATTATATGAAACTGCATATTCTAAAAGTGTATGTTAATTTCTATAGGTCCAAAGATAAAACCGAACCTTTTATTTTTTATTAAAAACGCATTACATTAAAATAAGAAGAAGCTTGGGTGGCTACAGTACAGAACCTAAATATGTAAATATTATTGAAAATCAAAGTATTTTTATCTAAGTAGATGCTTTACACATTTTCCTAAATCGTATTTTTTCTATTAATACAAAATACCATAATAAACATACAAACATATGCATTTGAATATTCTAAAAATTTATATTGATTTCTGTAGGTATCTATAAAACATTATCATATTAATATATATGTAAATCGATAACTAAAATCTACACGTCGATGAATTATGCACAAAACTTCGTCTCGTCCTGTAAGGATTTCAGTGTCCGACTGTGTCGGATGAGTGCAGCACGTTCATAGAAAATATACAGCGACTAGTAAGACCGATAAAATAAGATCCGTTTTATAAGTCCGGTAAACTGTCGGAGTCGGATGAGTACACCCGCCCTCATACAAAATGTACAGCGACTGGATCGGACTGTGGCATCATCTGTCGGATCTGATCGGATTGGATGAGTACGCCCGCGCCTTTAGGATGTTTGCGGAGGTGAAAGACGGTGGCACAAGGAAGTTCTGGCTAACTAAACTATAGGACTTGGTGATAAGTAGTTCTTTAATGATTTGTTATATTTTATTACATATAGGTTGAAAACAATACTGTTGCTCCTACCACATAAGGTTTGATGATGCGTACAAACTAATATTATGTAACAAACCTTTTATGTCGGAAATTTTCCTATTTTCATAATAAAACTATGATCACTTTGGAGTGTTTATTTTCATAAACTAGTGAAACTGTACGATCGTAAGAGGAAAATTATTCGGATATTGAAAAACAAAGTTATCACAAAGTCTCCTATCTGTTTTCAAAAATAAAAAAAAAATATTACTAATACAATTAAGTGTAGTAGGTAATACATCAAATGAAAGCAGAAACTTTACTCTATATATAAGTATATTAGTTTTATTTCAGCATGTCTTTGGAATTAAAATATATTAGAAGTTTGAAATTCCCTAACTGAAAAACGGTTGTTTTGAAGAACTTGCAAAAATGAGATACGTGAGTTAGTGGTGCGAGGGGCGATTTTTCAAAATTTCAGAAAAAGCAATCGTTCACAGTATGAGCTAATTTGGGCCTTTTTGGAAACCTTTTGAACTCTTTTCCCCACTGCTATATCATAGAAATACACTTTTTAAAGCTTTTTCACTCAAAAAGAAATACTGATACGTCTGCTTTTTAGAACTATCGTACATTTAGTTTATCGGTAAACGTAATAGTACCAAGTTTTTATCGCACTCATTATATATTTCATGTCAATAAAGTGTGATCGTTTGTTAGTTAATAACTGCGAATTAACCAATTGGCCTATCCTTCCCGATGTACAGTCAGTTCCACAAGAAAGTATACGCCGTTATCTATAGGAAATAAAAGACACTGTTATAAATGTATATTTATATGAAAATATATGTAATTACTAATTGTACAATTACCTAATAGTTAATCCAATCGCCACCATTATCGATTATGACTTGGCACCTTTTTGGCATGCTTTTCACGAGATTTTCTGCATATTCTCTCGGTAACGATCTCCATATCGTCCTAATTTTATATGACAGCTGCTTCAAAGTATATATTAGCTTTCCTTTAAGCTTCATCTTTATGTACGACCAAACATTTTCTATCGGATTTGCATCCGGAGACATTGCAGACCAATCCATTGTGGTAACCCTATTGTCTTGTTTCCACGCGTTACAGAGAGGGCTGCGATGTTTCGGATCGTTATCCTTCTGAAGCACCCAGTTTGCAATGTTCGAACCAACTAGCTTCTTAGCGGACCTTAGAAGGTATTTTCTATAATATTGCATATTTTTAGCGTTTAAATTGCCTGTAAATTAGTGCAAACTGCAGCTAAGTTTCTGTGGTCGCGCGCGTTAGCCCTCTCTTCGGAAAATCATCCACGTTTCCTACCTCTTAATATATTTTGACCCACTTCCCAACGAATGCCTTCATCTTTCTAAGAATTTCAGCAGCAGCTCCATATGAAAGTTCCTCTGCCTTTGGTTTGATTTACGAGGAAAGCCGCCTCGTAACGTTTCAGATATTTTGCACTTATTTTAAAATGCAATCAAAAAACCGAAACGTTCAACTCTCACACTGCTTATCTATACATTGTGCAAAAGCGTATTGATTACAGGTTCGAGACTACAACCGGATATAGCGCTGAGGACGTTACATTTAAAATATGGCGTATACTTTCTTGTGGAATTGACTGTATAGGAGGAGACCCGTGCCCATGCAGTGGGGATGAAATGGGTTATTAACAACCGAATGGATTTGTCTATTCGTCATACCGAAACATCATTAGGGTACTTACCATATTTCCATCATAGTTTCCATACCGGTATGCCAGATAGTTCCTACGGGTTCTAAGTTATATACAGTTTGTAAAAAGACCCCTCCCGGTAACTTAAATGCCGGGTTAATGTAATGAAATTGAAAAATATTTCTCAAGGAATATAAAAGAAAAATTGGACTCTCCGTAAAAAAATCTCTTGACAACTGTACAAAGTACAAAGTACAAAGTAGCGGGTGGCTACTAGTGTTCAGGAAATTGGAAACTTTATCTTGATGACAATTAATTAAGCTCGTTTGTATTGTACTTCATAACACTAAAAGTAGTTATGGATTTTACTAAAATGTAACACACAGGGACAGTATTATTTTATTTACGGAGGATGACTTCGATTAGTTGGATGTGGCATTCAGAAACTTATAATTTAGCTTAATTTATTATTATATATCATATAGGGTGAGTTTAAATTAGTTCTTGATACGAAAAGCTATGCATGTGCTCATGAAAACAAACAACTTTCCCTAAGGAACCCATAGCCAAATCGCAAAAAAAATTTTGGTCTCTTCATACAAATCGATCAGCCGAGCGGCCAAATTAGTATGAAGAGTCAAAAAAATTTTTTGCGATTTGACTATGGGTTATTTAGGGAAAGTTGTTTGTTATCATGAGCACATTCATAGCCTTTGGTATCAAGAACTAATTTAAAGTCACCCTGTATATACAATAAAATGTATATTATTTTACCAAAACATTATTCACGAAATGAAGTACATATGTATTTTAAATAACAAATTTTTAATTTCTGGGCGTGCCACTGAAATAAATTACGCAAAAAATAAACACCATCAATTAAATAAGCATTTTTTACAGAATTTTTTTTTCTTTGTGTTTAATTGCAAAAATAAATGACACATATTAAACCTATTTTTTAATACTTTAAGATATTTGACTTTAGTTTAGCTTTCAAATAATAAAAACCCCAAGTTTCGTACCTAATTGTAATAAAAGAGAATATGGCAAACGTTGTGTACGTTTGCCATATTCTCTTTTATTACAATTACAGCAGTATTCCAGATAAGGTATTTTTTTTTACATTGTTGCTCTAAATGCTCTCTCTTTCTCTCTCATCGTGTGGCACAATTTAACCGTATAGGCGGCACTAGGTATGGGCGATGGTTGCCTGGTGTTGCACTTATTATCACCCTCGGTCACGTGTAGGGCATTTTAGATCCGTAGGTGTAAATCTAAATGCTAGTTTTGGGTTTTCTTAGTCTTAGTTTTGTGTATTTTTTATTTCTGTGCACGGCCCTAGATGTGCCAGTCCTCCCTTTTTTAACCGACTTCAAAAAAGGAGCAGGTTCTCAATTTAACTGTACGTTGTTGTTTCTTTATATGTAAGTTACGCGATTACTCCGGCAATTATGAATCGATTTTGATCTTTTTTTTTGCAGGTAATACTTCAAAGGTGGTCCCATATAAATTTTATCTAAATAGGTTTAGTGCTTTTTGAAAAAATCAATAAAAACAAAACCATAGCAAGATTGCAGCTGTTACGATTGAAGTCGGTTTTTTAACGTGTTCAACGTTGTCAATTATTTGTTTTAACATTCTAGCTTGCTTATTTTATTTTATAGTTACAACGTTTTGTTAACTTGGGACAGCAGATGTAATTTAAAAAAATAAACGTCCACAAACGTCTCTAATTTTTTTTTAATATTTTTCCGGTCGATAAACTAGGCTCTTATTTTACCCCCTTTCATATCATGTGCACTTTATAAAGAATCACACTATATATTCCTTATAAATAACTCTCTAAATTTTTGTGGTACGTAACAGGGAGGTTGCGGATGCAGATTTTATCAATCCGCGGATGCGGATGCGAATATTTAAAGGCTGATTTCTGCGATTTCTGAGATTGTATTAAAAAATGTGTAGGATGTGCATAAATAAAAATAAAATGATACTAATCCCTAAATTTTTCATTAAATAATTAAATACTTAATAATCAAAGTTTAAACTGACCTTTATATTTGATAAAAAGTAACTTTGCTGCCTTTGGTGTAATTAATGATGTACTTTGGTACTTACTTGAAATTAAATAACCTGAATAAAAAAAGAAATTAATTCTTATACAATGTACAAAATTAAATTCCTCCGCATCCGCATGAAATCCGCATTAAAAATTGCGGACGCAGATGCGGATGTCAAAATCGATGCGGAAACTCCGCATTTGCGGATGCGGATATTCGCAACATCCCTGGTACCTAATAGTCTAACCTATATTTTGCATAATTTTATAATACAAACATACAACGCGTTACGATTCGATTTTAACATGAAGAATGAAAGGTTCAGACAAAAAAATTGCAAGTGAGTAAATATGAGATAAATTATATAGTACCGTTCAACCAAATCTTCAAATGAAATTGTTAAATCTTTGGATAAATATACATAGCTCACAAAATCATTAACAAACACAAAAATTAAAAGCATACCACTTATTAAAAACGTAACAGTTGCTACTTGGATCTTTTGACACATATTCGAATGTGACCCCCTTACATTTGAATTATTCATCAGAGAGTACAAAACCCGTATGTACATACAGAAATCTGCCAAACACCATAAAGCCTTAATCATTAAATGAATAAAATTTAATTGAATTTCATCAAGTAAATAGACACTCTTGAGACATCTTGAAATCACCCATGCCAGGGGTGTACCCCAAGCAAAAAGGTTGCATTTTAAAAATCTTCTCGTAACACTAGAAGGAAAAATCTTAACGATGTCAGAATAAATAATAGCAGTCATGATGAGTAACCAACAATAAAATTTAAATTCGAAAAATTCTAAGAATAATGAACACGTTTCAAAATCATAACTAATAATTATGATAATTGACAGAAAAGTTAAACATGTTTCGCTCAACACTATATTAAGGTATACATAGTTTTTAAGAGTCCTCCACGGTAGAACTGTCACCCAACAACAAATACAAATCACCAAGACTATTAACGCAGATATAAATGATATCATGTCCATATAGTTTTCAACCTCAGCCCACTGATCTATTAGTTGTTCCACTTCTGGTGATAAAAACGTGACATTATTCACTTCAGTATAGGTATTATTAAAATCTTGCTCCGTCGTAGCCATTTGGAAAGAAGGATCATCATCTTCAGGCAAAAGACGAAAGAATCATAGTTTAAGTAAAATTTATAAATGCGGAATTATTTTCCGAAATTTCAGAAAAAACGCGTCTTTTACAGTTAGAGCTAATTTTTGCCTTTTTCTTCTTGCTCTGCTGCTGTATCATAGAAATACACGTAAAAAAGCTTTTTCACTCCAAAAAGAAATGAAACGTGCTTTGCTTTTGCGTTGCTTTTATTTTATCTATCGTACATTTAGTTAATCGGTAAACGTAACAGTAATAAGTTTTTATCACATTAATTATAATTCAAATAAAATGTGGTTGTTTGTAACAGTGAGACAACCGAGTGGTTTTGTCTGTTAGTCACAGTGAAAGGTAAAATATTGGTTAACACATTTCTAAGCCGATATTCCCATGGATTGAACGTAATATCGATAGGTGTAAAAAGACTACTTAGACCGGTAATTTAAATGACGAGCATTGTAATGAAATTGAACAAGTTTTACCAAGAAAACCATAATGAGGGTACCGGAGGCCTAACCTCCCCCCAATCCCCCCCATCCCCCATCCCATTTCAAAGGTCGGCAACGCACTTGTGCCTACTTTGGTGTTGTGGGTGTGTATGGGCGGCGGTAATCGCTTACCTTTAGGTGATTCGTCTACTCGTTTGCCACCTATACCATATATATTTTTTTGCGAATTCAGTATAACTTCCATGGGAGAACTTATTCAGTTTCATGATTAGTTAAGGCGAGGTAGCACAGAGATACTGCGCATTCATTTGCGCACTAATAAACGCAAATCCCACCCACACGCGCTACGCGAATTATTTACGTTTTAGGTTATTTTGTATTGTTTTCTGATTCAAGTGTTCAAACAAATGACGTAGTTTTTTTTATATCTATATCATCGAAGCCAAATATTTTTTTACAATTTTCATTTTTTTGATTCGGTATAGTGGGAACTGTTGTAAGTTTTAAGTAAGTGTAGACTCTTTTTTTTATCGAGCCGAAATTGTTGAATTCACTCTCAGATGGCGTACGATCGTAGGAAATAAAGTCAAAAATAAGTATTATTTTGTTCAGAGTTGAAACTTTTATAGTTTTACGACATTACTATTCAAAAAACGTCATTTTGATATAAGAACGCCACGAGTGATCTTTTACACTTGTATTGTATGTATAAAGTTACGGGCGTTTATTAGTATCGGCCTCGTAAATTAGTGTTGATTAACATTATCGTGTTATAAGTATAATATTTTCATTGTTATAATTATATTAGTTAAGCAAATAACAATTATTATAATTAAGCTCCTCTGAATATTTGCTAAATAATCACACTAAAACATTTTTGGAAGTGTCCATTTATCAGTGCCTCCCGTTATTTCATCCTTTACCATCAAGTGAGATAGTGCAAAGGCATTGTAAAGGGCTTACCAGTTGTAGAAAAAAATTTATTATGTATTCCATTCCGTTGGTAAGGCCGCTTTCATCTTCAGCATCATCATCATTTTCCATCAGGTGTGATAATACCAAGGGCTTACTAAGATAAGATAAATATACTTTATTGCACACCAAAAGAGTACAAATAACAACGAAAACACATAAAATATTTAAAACTTTGATATGCAAAGTCGGTCTTATCGCTAAGTGCGTGTCGGGTCACGCGCAGTGTAGGGTTACGTAAAGCCTACTTAGCTGTGATAGGTTTTCCTTTTATCTTGGTTATATATACTACACTGCTGTGATTTTTTCAGATTTCTAGAAACACACATGACTAACAAAAAAATTGCACTTTAAAGCTTAATAATACGAAAACGGATCACTTATTTAAAAAAATGGTTTCCACAAATCCACAATATTTTTGAAAGACCTATCCAACGACACCCCACACTTCACATGGGGTACGCTGAAAAAATATTTTTTTTCAAGATTTTATTTTAGCACTAGATTTTAAATTGAATTGAATTTTTAAAATGGGCACAATTCTCATGTTTTTTTTGGAAAAATTGCATCAGTGTGTGGGGGGGATCGTGAACTACAATGGTGTATTCAAAATTAATATTTGACTAAAACTATAAGTACAATACCAACATTAAATTCGAATTACTCCGTTATGAGTGAAGTGTTGTGATGTGGAATAGAAAAGAATATGTCGCAGTTATACAGGGTTACAGGAAAAGTCGTACTGAATATTAAAGGACGTTATTATTCAGGTCATTTTTGATGGATTTGATCCTATGATATGGTGTCCTAAACTTAACCGTTATGGAGATATTGAACTTTAAAGATTTTTTAAAAATCTTTAATTTTTTGGCTTTTTTATCGATTTTTTTTGGAATTAGTGCTTCTAGGATCGAATTTTTTTTGATGTAACTAGTTAGAAGGCATGTCAATTAATAAAAATGATTAACCAAAACTGAACCTACTACTAATAGCTTAAAAATACTGCTTGACAACGGTTAGAATTAAATAATTTTCAATAATAGCTTTTAAATTTGAAGCTCGCTGTTTTTAAAAAAATGTATGAAACTTATTCTGAAAATAGTTTTAAAAACTTCTACGTCTCTTTAGCTATTCAAAAAGGTATAACACTTACTATTAAATAGGTAAAATATTGACCAAATAACAGTTAAGTTAGCAAAGGGTACATTTTTTTGACAACTCTTTAGTTCTTTTCAGCTTCAAGCGAAGAGCAGTTTTCTTCTCAAAACTTTGTTTAAGGCCTTAATTCTTGTTAATCGATTCTTTAATTTACAATGAGTAAATTAAAGAATCGATTAACAAGATTTAAGGCCTTCATCGATTAATAAGACTAAAGACATTTCCACTGATGCGGAGCGGGGCTGAGCAGGGCGGAGAAGATCAGAGAATAGTAGAAAGTGTTTCCACTGAAGCGGGAAGGAGCAGAGTAGAGCAGAGTGGAGCGAAGTGCCTCACAATCTGGCACCAGAACAAGAGAAGTGGGTCGCCGCTGTGAAGGCCAAGCTAGACCAGATAAAAGATTGGACTGTTGAGGATATTTCCCGTGAACTTTAAATTCCAGAGACCGCAAATTGACAAAACGTTTGAACATACATAAGGTGCTTGGCAAATGGATACCTCATGTTCCTACAGAAAAGATTATTGAAGGGCGATGTAACGCAGGTCCTCGTAATCTACTTCTACTGAGACAACATTCACACTATCTGCGGACCACATTGGCAGTTGATGTAAGTTTGGTGTCTCTTTACCGGACACCTGAACGAGACCAATATCAATTTTGGGTTTTATTCGGTGAGAAACCCCCAAAGGCGCCATGTCAACAAAAAGCTGGAAATAAGCGCATACTGATAGTAATCATGGATTGCAATGGTGTTGCATTTTGGCATTTCTACGAAATAGAGTAGGTGGTGAAAGCAGACCTTTATATCACATTCCTAGCAAATGCGGTAAAGGAGTTCAGGGAAGAAAAAAATATATAGAATGTTATACTATTGTACGATAATGCAAGACCCCATAAAACATTTATTGTATCAGAGTTTTTTTGTTGAAGACCCAACTATTGACATGGGACCAACCACCATACTCTCCAGATCTAATGCTCTAGATTATGATTGTTTCCACAGTTTAAAGCGTTCCTGAAGCATTACACACTTTGTTTGAGTGTAACCTTTACAAAAAGGGTATTTACACCTCCCACGATCAGACCATACTGGCCAATGAGCAACATTGTTTAAGCGAACATCTTTACTTGGTGCTGTTTGTCCTGGAACTATTCTTCTTTTGACTTCTTGAATTGCCTTTTCTATTGAAGCACTGCTTGGTCTACCACGCTTAGTTGTCGGTGATGAAGCACCTGAGGAAGTCCCTGAGTCATCTAACTCACATAGTGTGTCTGCCAAGACCAGTCTGAACTCGGCAAGTCTTAGACTTTTCCGACCCTTGAGAGCATCAATTGTTTTCGATAGTATCCATGCATTTATAATTGTCATATCCAGCATATGATAAAATAGTCTCATAGTCCATTTCCGACTCTTTGTTCTTATTCTGTATCGTCCTATAAAACTATCCATCAAATCTACTCCTCCCATATTAGCATTATATTATCTTATCACTTTCGGACAGTCAATATCTATTCTTCTCTTTTGTTTTTTGTCATATCTTTGAACGGTGCTAACTGGTAGTGCGCCGACATACGTTGAAAGTAAAGTTACAGGTTTATTGTCTTTCCAAATCGTTGCAGATACCTCAACGTTGTCATACGTAGTCGTATTTTCTTCGTAGAACCCTCTGGGTATGTCTTTCTTCATAATTTTCTTTTTATCTGGTAACTTTGGAAGTCGATTGAGCTGTACTGTGCCCAGGCTATATATTCCCTCTTTGTGTAGGTAAGACACCAATGGCAATGAAGTGTAGTAATTATCGAAATATATGATGTGATTTACTCTTCTAGGAACTATACGCGCTAAGCGGATAACAGTATTTCCAATGACACCTAGGTCAGGTTCTCCAGGCAGAGCTGTCTTGTTTTCTTCACCACAATATACTTCAAATTGGTGAGAAAATCCATATATGCTACACAGGCCTTAATTCTTGTTAATCGACTCTTTAATTTACAGATTCTCAACGATTAATAAGACTAAAGGCCTTAGGGTGCATTTCTACTGATGCGCAGCGGGGCTGAGCAGGGCGGAGAAGATCAGAGAATAGTAGCAAGTGTTTCCACTGAAGCGGGGCGGAGCAGAGTAGAGCAGAGTAGAGCGAAGTAGAGCGGATCAGAGTAGAGCAGATTGGAGCGAATTAGGGCGGAATGGAGTGGAGCGGAGCAGAGCAGACCTAGAAAATGGTCACATGCAGCTCAAGACCACTCAGCTTAGCTTCGCTTTGCTCGATCCCGCTCAGCTCTGCCTCGCTCCGCTCCGCCCTACTTCACTCCACTCTGCCCTACTTCGCTCCACTCTACTCTACTCAGCTTCGTCCCGCTTCAGTGGAAACACTTGCTACTATTCTCTGAACTTCTCCGCCCTGCTCAGCCCCGCTCCGCATCAGTGGAAATGCACCCTAAGGCCTTTAGTCTTATTAATCGATGAGAATCTGTAAATTAAAGAATCGATTAACAAGAATTAAGGCCTTAAACAAAGTTTTGAGACGAAAACTGCTCTTCGTTTGGAGCTGAAAAGATCTAAAGAGTTGTGAAAAAAATTTACCTTCTGCTAACTTAACTATTATTTGGTCAATATTTTGCCTATTTAATAGTAAGTGTTATACCTTTTTGAATAGCTAAAGAGACGTATAAGTTTTTAAAACTATTTACAGAATAAGTTCAATACATTTTTTTAAAACAGAGAGCGTCAAATTTAAAAACACTTAATGAAAATTATTTAATTGTAACCGTTGTCAAGCAGTCTTTTTAATCTGTTAGTAGTAGGTTCAGTTTTGGTTAATTATTTTTATTAATTGACATGCCTTCTAACAAGTTACATCAAAAAAACGTACTCCAGAAGCACTAATCCCGAAAAAAACGACAAAAAAGCCAAAAAATTGAGGATTTTTTAAAAAAATCTTTAAAGTTCAATATCTCCATAACGGTGAAGTTTCGGACACCATATCATAGAATGAAATCCGTCAGAAATCACCTGAATAATAACGTGTTTTAATATTCAGTACGACTTTTCCTGTAACCCTGTATACAGTTTGTAAAAAGACCCCTCCCGGTAACTTAAAAGCCGGGTTAATGTAATGAAATTGAAAAAGATTTCTTAAGGAATATAAAAGAAAAATTGGACTCTCCGCAAAAAAATCTCTTGACAACTGTACAAAGTACAAAGTAGCGGGTGGCTACTAGTGTTCAGGAAATTGGAAACTTTATCTTGATGACAATTAATTAAGCTCGTTTGTATTGTACTTCATAACACTAAAAGTAGTTATGGATTTTACTAAAATGTAACACACAGGGACAGTATTATTTTATTTACGGAGGATGACTTCGATTAGTTGGATGTGGCATTCAGAAACTTATAATTTAGCTTAATTTATTATTATATATCATATATGCAATAAAATGCATATTATTTTACCGAAACATAATTCAAGAAATGAAGTACATATGTATTATAAATAACAAATTTTTTATTTCTGGGCGTGCCACTGAAATAAATTACGCAAAAAATAAACACCATAAATTAAATAAGCATTTTTTACAGTTTTTTTTTGTGTTTAATTGCAAAAATACATGACACCTATTAAACCTATTTTTTATTACTTTAAGATATTTGACTTTAGTTTAGCTTTCAAATAATAAAAACCCCAAGTTTCTTACCTACACTCAACGTTTGCCATATTCTCTTTTATTACAATTACAGCAGTATTCCAGATAAGGTATTTTTTTTACATGGTTGCTCTAAATGCTCTCTCTTTCTCTCTCATCGTGTGGCACAGTTTAACCATATAGGCGGCACTAGAATTCACTAGATATGGGCGATGGTTGCCCGGTGTTGCACTTATCATCGCCCTCGGTCACGTGTAGGGCATTTTAGATCCGTAGGTTTTGGGTTTTCTTAGTCTTAGTTTTGTGTATTTTTTATTTCTGTGCATGGCCTAGATGTGCCAGTCTTCCCTTTTTTAACCGACTTCAAAAAAGGAGCAGGTTCTCAATTTAACTGTACGTTGTTGTTTCTTTATATGTAAGTTAGGCGATTACTCCAGCAATTATGAATCGATTTTGCTTTTTTTTTGCAGTTTATACTTCAAAGGTGGTCCCATATAAATTTTATCTAAATAGGTTTAGTGCTTTTTGAAAAAATCAACAAAATCAAAAAACAAAGCAAGATTGCAGCTGTTACGTTTGAAGTGTGTTCAACGTTGTCAATTATTTGTTTTAACATTCTAGCTTGCTTATTTTAAAACTTACAACGTTTTGGTTACTTGGGACAGCAGATGTAATTAAAAAAGAATAAACGTCCATCCATTTTTTTTTTTATATTTTTCCGGTCGATAAACTAGGCTCTTATTTAACCCCCTTTCATATCATGTGCACTTTATAAAGACTCACACTATATATTCCTTATAAATAACTCTCTAAACTAGGTTGCTTTTTGTGGTACGTAACAGGGATGTTGCGGATGCAGATTTTTTCAATCCGCGGATGCGGATGCGAATATTTAAAGGCTGATTTCTGCGATTTCTGAGATTGTATTAAAAAATGTGTAGGATGCGCATAAATAAAAATAAAATGATACTAATCCCTAATTTTTTCATTTAATAATTAAATACAACGCGTTACGATTAATAATCAAAGTTGAAACTGGACCTTTATATTTGATAAAAAGTAACTTTGCTGCCTTTGGTGTAATTAATGATGTACTTTGGTACTTACTTGAAAATAAATAATCTGAATAAAAAAAGAAATTAATTCTTATACAATGTACAAAATTAAATTCCTAAAACTACATATTACAATTATTAGCTATGCTGCCCAAGATCCGCATCCGCATGAAATCCGCATTAAAAATTGCGGATGCAGATGCGGATGTCAAAATCGATGCGGAAACTCCGCATTTGCGGATGCGGATATTCGCAACATCACTGGTACCTAATAGTCTAACCTATATTTTGCATAATTTTATAATACAAACATACAACGCGTTACGATTAGATTTTAACATGAAGAATGAAAGGTTCAGGCAAAAAAATTGCAAGTGAGTAAATATGTTATAAATTAAATAGTACCATTCAACCAAATCTTCAAATGAACTCGTTAAATCTATGGATAAATATATCACAAAACCATTAACAAACACAAAAATTAAAAGCATACCACTTATTAAAAACGTAACAGTTGCTACTTGGATCTTTTGACACATATTCGAATGTGACCCCCTTACATTTGAATTATTCATTAGAGAGTACAAAACCCGTATGTACATACAGAAATCTGCCAAACACCATGAAGCCTTAATCATTATATGAATAAAATTTAATTGAATTTCATCAAGTAAATATACACTCATGAGACATCTTGAAATCACCCATGCCAGGGGTGTACCCCAAGCAAAAAGATTGCATTTTAAAAATCTTCTCGTAACACTAGAAGGAAAAATCTTAACGATGTCAGAATAAATAATAGCAGTCATGATGAGTATCCAACAATAAAATTTTAACTCGAAAAATTCAAAGAATAATGAATACGTTTTAAAACTATTAATTATGATAATTGACAGAAAAGTTAAACATGTTTCGCTCAACACTATATTAAGGTATACATAGTTTTTAAGAGTCCTCCACGGTAGAACTGTCACCCAACAAAAAACACAAACCACCAAGACTATGAACGCAGATATAAATGATATCATGTCCATATAGTTTTCAACCTTAGCCCACTGATCTATTAGTTGTTCCACTTCTGGTGATAAAAACGTGAAATTATTCACTTCACTATTATTAAAATCTTGCTCCGTCGTAGCCATTTGGAAAGAAGGATCATAATCTTCAGGCAAAAGACGAAAGAATCATAGTTTAAGTAAAATTTATAAATGCGGAATTATTTTCCGAAATTTCAGATAAAATGCGTCTTTTACAGTTAGAGCTAATTTTTGCCTTTTTCATTTTGCTCTGCTGCTGTATCATAGAAGTACTCGTAATAAAGCTTTTTCACTCCAAAAAGAAATGAAACGTGCTTTGCTTTTGCGTTGCTTTTATTTTATCTATCGTACATTTAGTTAATCGGTAAACGTAACAGTAATAAGTTTTTATCACATTAATTATAATTCAAATAAAATGTGGTTGTTTGTAACAGTGAGACAACCGAGTGGTTTTGTCTGTTAGTCACAGTGAAAGGTAAAATATTCGTTAACACATTTCTAAGCCGATATTCCCACGGATTGAAAGTAATATCGATGGGTGTGAAAAGACTACTTAGACTGGTAATTTAAATGATGAGCATTATAATGAAATTGAACAAGTTTTACCAAGAAAACCATAATGAGGGTACCGGAGGCCTAACCTCCCCCCCAATCCCCCCCATCCCCCATCCCATTTCAAAGGTCGGCAACGCACTTGTGACTACTTTGGTGTTGCGGGTGTCTATGGACGGCGCTAATCGCTTACCATCAGGTGATCCGTCTGCTCGTTTGCCAGCTATACCATATATATTTTTTTGCGAATTCAGTATAACTTCCATGGGAGAACTTATTCAGTTTCATGATTAGTTAAGTCGAGGTAGCCCAGAGATACTGCGCATTCATTTGCGCACTACTAAACGCAAATGTGGGTGTGGGTGGGCCACACGCGCTACGCGAATTATTTACGTTTTAGATTATTTTGTATTGTTTCCTGATTGAAAGTGTTCAAACAAATGACGTAGTTTTCTTTATATCATCGAAGCCAAATATTGTTTACAATTTTCATTTTTTCATTTGGTATACTGGGAACGGTTTTAAGTTTTAAGTAACGGTAGACCCATCTTTATTTATTTTTATCGAGCCAAAATTGTTGAATTGACTCTCAGATGGCGTACGATCGTAGGAAATATAGTCTAATTCATTTCAATTCATTTTTTTCATTTGGTATAGTGGGAACTGTTTTAAGTTTTAAGTAACGGTAGACTCGTTTTTTTTTATCGAGCCGAAATTGTTGAATTGACTCTCAGATGGCGTACGATCGTAGGAAAAAAAAAGTCAAAAATAAGTACTAATTTGTTCAGAATAATTTTTATAGTTTTACGACATTACTATTCAAAAAACGTCATTTTGATATAAGAACGCCGCGAATGATCTTTTACACTTGTATAGTATGTAAAAAGTTACGGGCGTTTATTAGTATCAGCCTCGTAAATTAGTGTTGATTAACATTATCGTGTTATAAGTATAATATTTTCATTGTTATAATTATATTAGTTAAGCAAATAACAATTATTATAATTAAGCTCCTCCGAATGTTTGCTAAATAATCACAATAAAACATTTTTGGAAGTGTCCATTTATCAGTGCCTTCCGTTATTTCATCCTTTACCATCAAGTGAGATAGTGCAAAGGCATTGTAAAGGGCTTACCAGTTGTGAAAAAATGATGTCTTTTGTGTTCCATTCCGTTGGGGAACCTGGGTAAGGCCGATCCATCTTCAGCATCATCATCATTTTCCATCAGGTGAGATAATACCAAAGGCTTACTAATTGTGGATTAAAAAAGCGGCCAAGTGCGAGTCGGACTCGCCCATGAAGGGTTCCGTAGCAGCAAATAACAATATAAAAGTTCTTGTAGTTCGTTGTAACTTGAATGAATGGTAAATTGCGGTTTACGATTTATGACGTATTAAAAAAAAATTACTTACTAGATCTCGTTTAAACCAATTTTCGGTAGAAGTTTGCATGGTAATGAACATCATATATATTTTTTTGTTTTATCATTCTCTTATTTTAGAAGTTACGGGGGGGGGGGGACACTTTGGATGTGTCTCGCGCAAACTATTCAGTTAAGAAAAAAAATGTATTAGAAACCTCAATATCATTTTTGAAGACCTATCCATAGATAGGTATAGGTTTGATGAAAAAAAAAATTGAGTTTCAGTTCTAAGTATGGGGAACCCCCAAAATTTATTGTTTTTTTTTTCTATTTTTCTGTGAAAATCTTAATGCGATTTACAGAATACATGTACTTACCAAGTTTCAACAGTATAGTTCTGAAGTTTCGGGAAAAAGTGGCTGTGACATACGGCTGTGACATACAGACAGACAGACAGACATGACGAATCCATAAGGGTTTCGTTTTTTGCCATTTGGCTACGGAACCATAAAAAGCGGTCAAGTACGTGTCGGGCCACGCACAGTATAGGGTTCCGTAGTACTTCTCGTTAACTTGTAAAGCTTCTTAGCTGTGATAGGTTTTCCTTTTATCTTGGTTATATGTACTACACTGCCGTGATTTTTTTCATATTTATAGAAACACACATGACTTTAACAAAAAAAATGCACTTTAAAGTTTAATTATTCGTAAACGGATCACTTAATTAAAAAAAATGGTTTCCACAAACCCACAATATTTTTGAAAGACCTATCCAACGACAACCCACACTTCAAATGTAGAGGAGGTACCCTGAAAAAAATTTTATTTTCAAGATTTTATTTTAACACTAGATTTTAAATTGAATTGAATTTATAAAATGGGCAAAATTCTCATGGTTTTTTGGAAAATTTGCATCAGTGTGTGGGGAATCGTAAATTACAATGGTGTATTCAAAATTAATATTTGACTAAAACTATAAGTACAGTAATTATTCCGTTACGAGTGAAGTGTTGTGATTTTGAATAGAAAAGAATATGTCGCAGTTATATACAAAAGACGCAAACTCGGACCATACATTTTATGGTATGTCAAACTCACTTTTGCTCGGTTTAGAAATGTGAAGGCTTTTAACTAAAAAATATCTAATTCATATAGTACTAGTACAATAACTAAAAAGGGCACGGTTTTATTATCAAGGTTCTATTATCGGTCCTACTGAGTACTTGATCTACGTTAACGATACGTGCAATGTTATCACTGAGGGCTCCGTATACCAGTTCGCTGATGATACCTGTATACTAGTAGCAGACAAAAACATTGAAAGAGCAGAACGTTTGTTACAATGCAACTTTGACAAGCTATGTAAACGGTCACACGATGTAGGCCTAGTGATATATGCTCAGAAAACTAAATTGATGCACATCCATTCCACACAAAATAAATCGAACTATAATTTAAATATAATAGCACATGACCATACTTGTTTACATAAAAAAATTGAAAACAATAGCACTTGCACTTGCATGGCAATAGAACAAGCCAAAGAACATATGTATGTGGGTCTTATAATTGACAACAGATTTAATTGGAAAGCACATATTAATCATGTACGTGACAAGTTAAGAGCTATATTAAGTCAATTATCTATTCTTAAAAACAAGATACCATATAAAGTACTAAGACTGTTATACTTATCACTGACAGATTCTATTATTGACTACGGTTTATGCTGTTATGGAAGGACATTTAAAACATACCTACAAAATATTTATAACTTGCAAAAAAGACTACTAAAAACCAACTTAAATTTCGCGACTCATACTCCAACCTTTTCAAACATTGCGGTATCTTGCCGGTGCAAAGTGAAACAAAATTAGCAGTATTAAAAGCAGAACACGTTAACAAGGAAAATTTAGAAATAAAAATAAGGAACCCAAAATTATGAAATTGTGTAATCAGAATAAATTCATTTTTACAAATAAAAACACCAACAATATTTATGGAATGAGACATTATAGATAGTTACTGCCCAACTTACTAAATAGTTTACCTGAGGATATTATAAATGTATACTTAACAAAACATAACTTTAAAAACTGTGTAAAAAAATATTTTCTAGAACAAGATATCATGAATGTAAAATACCTGTTATAAAATTGTTTAAACTAACACCCTTTATAATATTTAAACAGTAATGTAAACAGAACTCTATACCTGCACATAAACCTTTTATGGATTATGCAGGTGTGTTAAGACATTTATTTTATGTAAAAAAAAATGTTTTGGACAATAAAAAAAACTGACTGGTTAGCGCTCCTCGACTGATCCCAGGGTCGAGAGTACGTTTCCCAATCAGGGCAAACATTGCTGTAATGAGCAAATTTGTTTGCTCTGTATCTGGGTGCATTATATCTATAAATTTATCTTATGTATTAAAACGTATCAGTCTTTATCAGTCTCTGGATACAGGGAATCCTAGTTTGGGGCCAGATGACCGTGTATTTGTTTAAGTGCACGCCAATATGACAAATATAGGGTAAGATAATGATCGATAATAATTGATAATGGTGTCGATTCGGTTTTCCCGATTAAACTTATTTGACAGTATTAAACTTAATTTAAGTGCTCTGTCTTTTTCTTTCTATATCTAAAAGACAAGGACAGGACGCTTAAATTTAGTTTAGTCCTGTCAAATAAGTTTAATCGTAAACACATACGAGATATAGACATTTATAAAGGTCGCTTCCGTCAGCTAATACTTATATTAACATGCAAAATATGCACAAAGCAAATATAATTAATTATATTTTACTTTTTTGAGTCGACGTTACCTTCGAGTACTCCGTCGAGTTATCGAATTACTTTGAAACTAGACGAATATACATAAAGCAAGTCTTTCAAATTTACCAATTTAAATAACGTTTGACATACTCGTATACGTAAAGTCGTAGGTAGATTATAAAATAGAAATCAGTTATTAGCCACTACTGTTAAATACAAATTGGATTTAATTAACTTTATCGTTAATTAAGCTGATGACAGTTTATTAAGTTCGTTGATATTTACACTGAATATCGTTATGGGGTCGTTTAAAATGGGATATTTTTTTTACATTCACGGACATACTCCGTAACTAAAACTATTTACAACTGTACAATTTATTGTACAACTGTTGTTCTATATACTTACCCTACATTATAGCATGCAACAAAATGTTTTGAATTTTGGAATTTATTCAGTTATTCGATCCTACTACACTCAGTAAGTTCATTCCGGCATGTCTATTTCAAAAATAACTTTTCTGTATTTAGGTAAATATTATGTGTTATCTTAAATAATTTAAGTAATTTAACTGACTTCATTGCTGTCATATAAGTTTCACGATAAATCTTGTTTTTGTTGTCTTGCACTTGTAAAAAGTGTATTAGCAAGAATAGATAACAGCCTTCTGAGCATAGGCTTTCTTATTTCCTAAAAGAATACAAATATTATCGAGAAATCAAGCATATTATGTTCAACTATTGCGAGAGAGCTGTTTTTCTTCAACACTGGATACGTCACTCAGGCCTAAGGGGAAACAAGCTATTTGTACAGTCTACGCAAACATTTTGCGATCTCTCACAATAATTGATAGAAGGGTTGTTTACGGAGATGTTTCATCGTAATTCATCGTGTTGGTTATAAGAATTGCTTGTTTTTAAGGAAAATGTTAGTACATTTCTTTTTTTGTACCTCATACCAATCTGTGCAATTTTGTTAAGTATATGTCATTCTTTATATTGTGCAAGTTGATACTCTATCAAAATTAAATTACGAAAATATTGTTCACTATAGATCTTTTCATGAAATTTCAGAAAAGCTGGGATTTCAATTTTAATTCGCAATTGTTATGTAAACTACAATATTGAAGGTGCTTTCGTATACTATTAAGGTCATAGTTCACAGTTTAGTTTTTTTTTTTGATAATTCATAAAAAGTAAGTAGGTCAGATAATTAGCAGTGACCTACAAGATTATAGAGCACATAACTTGTAAAAACAACGTAGACAATAAACATTTATATAAAATTCAACACTTATAATTATAGATGTCGTATCCACATACCAGATTATACGATAAAAATCTAACTTCCTACATAACTATCTTTAGCTGTAACCTCTACTAATGAAAGTAAATATCTTCAAAAAAAACGTAGTCAATTTGTTTTTTGCGAATTATTTCTTTTGAAAAGCACAAAAACGGTCAAAACAAATACCACTAACCGTCAAACCCATCCTGGTTATGACTGTGTCTGTAGTCAGTTAACTTGCGTAATCGACACGACCGTGCAATCGGCACTGGGTCACGACTACCTGTAACTATACGATGCTTTAAAATTTGTCTGTACAATAAAGATCACTTGTTTATCAAAAGTTTTAGTATTCGGTTACCCGGGCGGGGGCTATCCTACAGCTCCCTCGATCCGAATCTGTTGCCCGGATACAATGGGCCGTCTCAAGTAGCCCAGGGAGCCCAGCTAATGTCCAAATATGTATTCGAGTATACCTTCTCATGTCTAAATTGTTGATAAATTTGGTCAAAGAGTAGTTTAGTCAACTTTTCAACATTTGAATCGGTAACCTTCGATATATGAATACAAACAAGGTGAATTTTAATAGCGAATGAAAACATATCTAGGTAAAAGTGACAACTTTTCTCCTAAGACTTTTTAAAAGCCTCTGACATGGCTTAACGACTGCCACATCGTGATAGCAACCGGCACCAATAGTTAAACGTGCTTTTCGAGGCAGGATAACGGTCAGGATAAAGGCTAAGGATTACCAACTGAGGGTAAAAAAAGATAAATATGACTCAGTCATACCTGGTTATGACCGTGTTTGGAATACTTAAGAGGCACTGAGCCACAACTGCATCAAACAACAACATAATAGTGACTAATTAATAATTATCTTCCTTACTCATTACGTGTCACATGTAAGCTACAGTAGTTCACAACAATAAATGTGTGCGCACTGAGAAACTGAAACTCATACACCAATAGTTACCTGTACCAGCTTTATATTGTACATAATAAATTATAAATTTTCGTTTGACCAAATGGCACCATGACCAAATTAAACACCCGCCATGCCTAAATGCACCCGGGTGAGCCGGGCAAAAGCAAACAATTATCCGTGCGCTGAATATAAACGGGACGATAATAGCACTGGATTGAATTAATTACGTAACACGTCTTGTTTTAAAGCCTTGGATGAATAATATTATTACTTTTATTATTATGTGTCAACAGTTTCGCTTCAAGATTTCGAAAATTTTAAATGAAGACCACAGGGGAAAAACAAGGAATGTCAGTTGAAGGTTAATTTGCATAAATTAAAAATAAAATTGTGGTTAAAAAATAGCCAGTCTCTATTTTTTAGGGTTCCGTAGCCAAATGGCAAAAAACGGAACCCTTATGGATTCGTCATGTCTGTCTGTCTGTCCGTATGTCACAGCCACTTTTTTCCGAAACTATAAGAACTATACTGTTGAAACTTGGTAAGTAGATGTATTTTGTGAACCGCATTAAGATTTTCACACAAAAATAGAAAAAAAAAAACAATAAATTTTGGGGGCTCCCCATACTTAGAACTGAAACTGAAAAAATTTTTTTTCATCAAACCCATACGTGTGGGGTATCTATAGATAGG